>OY982561.1:11583710-12151329 GCA_963859945.1 Euplagia quadripunctaria
ATGTCTAAATGAAAAGCTGTTATACATATAGAATGGGAATGTTAGAGCTTAAATTTGAATGTGTATTGTTATTGTATTTCTATTTACATTTTAGCCACCTGAACCTGACTTGTTTTAGCGAATCCTTTCGTGACTGATTAATATACGAAAAGATTTGTAAATGTATTTGACCAACGACTTCAACCAGTGCTTGTATATGTAATAATTAAAAATATATGAGTAAGTATCTTCTGAGTTTGTCAATGGAAATCTAAATAACATTTCGTCACAACTAGGCCGCACGTGTTACTATGTCTGTAGTTGTATTCAGTAATAGGTGTAACGTGCAGATGTCAAAGCACGCTGGACATGATGTCATGTGTTCCATTGTTTCTGGAACGGCACCGCTTATGCGCTCCGAGTTTTTAATAGGGCTAATCTTCAATTTCTTTATACAAGCTGTATTTGAAAATATACATAAAAGTTTGGGATATTAAAATGGCAAACAAGCATACTGTCCGCTCCGCTATGATGTTTGCAATACCTATGGTGTCAATGGCACGTTGCAGACCTTTGCCTGCCTTCCCTGAGAAGTCCATTAAGTAGTCTCAAGGGAAGCCCGTCGTATAGAGGTTATTCTATAGACTCCACAATTGTGGATTTAGGTGTGAGAATGACCCCCTCAACTTGTATCTCAAACGATTGGTCAGAACGGAACCTACTGTACAATCGGTAGAACACATAAAGGGCTCAAAGTCTGTCCTAAGGCTAAGAGCTGAGGATCTCGACAATGCTCGTCTTTGTAGGGAATCAAAACTGGACTTGCGACTTATAAATAAGCAGTCACTGGTCCACTGTTTTATTTCGTTACATTGCGAAACAAAGCTTTTTCGACGGAAACTTATTCTTACCTTAAAAGTATGTACGACACATTATTTGAGATCTCGACCAATACTTTTTAAAATGGAAAGAATCACATTGTCAAATTGAGAAGCTACAGTAAACTACATCTTTCCGTAAGCTGTAGCAATATCTAAGAATATTAGTGGTTACACTGTCACCATAACCGTCTCGAAAATATCCTCAACTTAAATTTACTGATTGTTCGCTTTTATAGAGTATGCTTCTTAAAAATTTCGATCATATCTACATTTTTGCCTTCCAAGTGAAACACAGCGGTCCACAGCCTTTTCGGTAAATTTACCGGCTTCTTAGAAAGATATCTGTATAAAGTAAACAAGAAATTGTATTGTAATTGTAAAAGACACACACATACACACGCACTCGCGACACGCACACATAGACGCACGAACACACGCACGCACTCGCACGCATATAAATACACACACCGTCACATTTAACTCTTATTATCAATTGTTGCAGATTACACAACTAAACACTTATTTGGAGTCTGGAGAGGGTGGTATTCTGTCATGCACTCACACATCTCTCACACAGACCATGGACAGCGTAACACCTAAATTAAGATCTGAATCTTTTCTGAGAGGAAATAAATAAATAATTAAATTTTATTATTTGATTCTGATCTAAATAAATTGCTAATCTTAAATTCAAAGTTAATAATGATACAACTCTGCACGCTATACCAATAAATTATCTTTGTCTCTGATAATGAACTAGGCTGTGTGTGTGTAACTAGGCTGGCCGGGTTTATAATTTAAAACCAAAATCTGTTAGGAACTATACGATAATACAAACCTACTTATTAAATGACGTTTTCATTACTTAGAAGGTGAGTATGGAAGAGCAAAAAAATGTTTGTTACAGTTTATCTATTTTTGCTTACACTGTTTTGAGATAAAACAGTGAATTGAAATAAAATTCAACATGAACCTCCACCACCACAAAACCACATGGTATTTCTTTTATTTTATCAAGGATAGGTTTTATCTGACTTAGCATAGCACATTTATTTAAATATCAGTGGTATTCATAAAACGGGGCGAGACGAGACAATCGCTTTGAGCCCCTTCCCTCACAAACAAACGTAATAGTATTTATGCTCCTAAAATATACAAACAAGGGGACATTTTTTTGCTGGCGCTAATCCGGGTAGAGAACTCACGTACCTATGTTATTAGCATGCGGAGAAACAAATCCAATCTGCCAAACGCGTGGTGGTAACAAGACGCGGGAACTTTACGGAACTCAGCACGTATATTCGAAACGGGAGCGTGTATAAGATATGTGCAAAATTTTTGTGCATTTATGTAAAACCTTATTCCGAAGTATTAAGATTAACTATTGTATGGAAATGTTACGATGTAAATATAGTGCAAATAGGTGTATCTGTTCAGCTAGGAGTATTTCTATTCTCTACAGACATGAATCACTTGCGCAAAGTAACGCTTGGTCGATATTGTTGTCGTTTATTTAATAAAATATTTCTGTTTATACATGAGGGGCTCGTGGCTAAGTGGTAACCAAGTAGGTTAGCACATTACAAAGTTAAGTAAAACTAGCCAGGTCAGTCTAGGATGGGTGACCATTCTTAACACATTGAGACCCCACCGTGCCTCGGAGAGTACGTTAAACCGTCGGTCCTGGGTGCCATACAAACGTCTGTGGCATTCGTCACGGGTAGTTGGAGCCCTAAAAAGTCGGACAACCTGGTCTAACTACAGAACTTGGAGATCGCCTAGTACTTGGGTTGTAAAGGTCTGATAGCAGTCCGATGATGTCCTGATGGATGATGATTTCTATTTATACATACAATAAAGAATATGACAAAAAAACTTATCTGACATATAACTTATTTAAAAAAAATTGTGAATTAACTACACACACGGTGTATTAGCGCGGTAAGCGTACTAAACAATAAATTAACTATTCCCTTTTTCTAAATGAATACCTACGCGGGAGTCATCTGAGGGTCGGAAAAGTTTTAGGGTAGTCCCTTCCATTCTTTTGTAAAATATATTATATTTCATGTATATAGATAAAAATAATTATATATTCCTTCTTGGAAGCCGCTTAAAAATGAATTCCTACTTTCTTTGGTCACGCCATAACTTGAGACCGACTTAACCGATTTTTTCTTTTTTTATGTTTTCTAATACTTTAAAGAAGGTTCTTACCGAACGAAAAAAATCGATTTCAGTGGGATAAATTAGAATTTCCAGGCGAACGAAGTCGCGGGCTAGTTTAATATGAAATTTCAGGACAATAAAAAACAAAAGATCCCGTTATAGATCGATATTTTTTAATAGAAAGAAATTAAATTATAAATATCAATTCCTTGCAGTTGCCCGCGACTTTGTTCGCTTGGAAATTTTGGTCAAATCTATTCCACGGGAACCATACATTTTAATGGGATAAAAAGTAGCCTATGTGCTAGCCAGACTATAAATCTATCTCTGTGTCAAATTTTATCCAGATCTGTTCGACTATTTTTGCGTGAAAGAGTAACAAACATCCTCCATCCTCACAAACTTTCGCCTTTAAATGTACTACTAGCAGCGCCATGCAGTTTCACCCGCGTAAGTCCCGATCCCGTGGGAACATCGGGATAAAAGTAGCCTATGCGTTAATCCAGGTCTTCAGCTATCTACATAAAAAGTTTCATCGCAATCGGTCCGCAAGTGGTCCATCCATCCAAACTTTCACATTTACAATATTAGTGGGATTAGTAATATTACGGCATGAAATAAATCTTTACCCTGCTGAACCCGGTTTATCACGATCGTTGAGCCAGTGTCAGTATGTTCAAACATGCAGCTTGACTCGGACTTAGAATAATATGGGAATTAGCTTTATAACTCTTGACATATTTATTACAAACTAGCTGAAACGACAGCCGTTGTCATGTCAACATTACAATAAACTTGTATTAATTTTACCCCTAATTTTCCCATTTTCGCGGAAAATTTTCCTATTTTTGTTACCCTAAAAACCTTTTACAAAATTGCCAAATCCATCCAGAGTTCAAAACTCAAATTTTGCGCTTACCAACCAACAATATTATATTTTATTAATATAGATTTAAAGAACTCCGAAAGCGGGATAAGATAACCTCTAACATTTTATAATAGCACAGCACTAGTAGCCACTGCCTAAACCTTACCTCCCATTCATCGAGGCTAGTTCCTTGTTTTAATTTCTATACCATTGCTTCTGAGGGAAAAGTGAAAAAGTAACAAACAGAAAGACTGAGAGACCGAGACCGGGTTGTTATCACTTTTGTAATGTTTGCCCCTTCGGGTATAGTCATCATGACATTAAAATTGGGTTGTGTTAATTTAGAAAACAAATATCAACAACTTCAAAAAGCGCCATCTTCAGTTAAATTTAAATACTAACGTAAGAGCTACACAAGTTCTCCAGTGCGAGTGCTACGCCTTCGTTTCCAACTCGTAGCACGCTACAAAAGTGTAGCACCATCTGTGTCCGTTAACTGACACAGATGGCGCTAATGTAGACTTGTAAAATATGGTGAAACTTGCAGTCTTGAAATTGAAGCTTTCGTATATCTGAGACCACCCCGTTATTAGGATATGTTTTAAATGCGGCAAAATACACTAGATGGCAGGGTAACTATTATCGTGATTTTATTAGGCACTACGATTCGTTTTTTTTTTTATTTGTGTCAGACTGAACACTGGGAACACTGCTTGTGATTTTGTACACGTGGTGCAACAGTTCCACACTTTTTTATTTATTTTTCTTTGAGTCATGAACGGTTCAAGTGTTAACAACAACTGCAAAAGTTTCTACTTAGATAAATAGTCTAGGAATACAACATTTTAGACATACAAACTTTTACTCTTAAGAAGCTTAATTAAAATTTAGAAATAAATTAGAATAGATTTAAAAACAATGTCATTTTGTAGGCATATCATAAAATAATTTGAATTTAAGAATAAATTTTGCGTACTAAATATTTGCATATTCTATGTGTAAATTATACGTCCAGGTGACCTCTTAAACACCTGTCCCAGAACAATCAATAATATACTGATTTTTATATAAGTATTTGAAATTTATAAACTACAGCAGTTCATGTCGGGAACTTCCAGAATTTATTTGTTTTTTAAGAAATGTACATATAAATTAAATTAATACACATAAATTAAATAATTAAAAAAAAGGGTTTCACATTTATTATATTTTTTGATATATTTTTTTAAACTAACGATAGGTTTTACTTGCTCACTATACTGCACTTACTATCTCATATACCGTAATATTTCTATTGCCGCTTCAACAATAAAGAATAATAATTAAATTTAATAAAAATTAAAGGGGCCTCCGGTACAAGAGACGTGATTTTTTCGGTCTTCGGACTGTACCTCAATTACCATAGAGTTAAAATTTTCACAAAGTGTGTATTTTTATTGCCGCTATAATAACAAACAATAAAAATGGAATACAAATTAAAATGGATATTATCATGCAAGAAACGTAATTTTTCGGCGTTTTTTTGATCAATCGTAATAAATTCAATATTATTATGTAGAATCTTGAAATGTTTACAGAGTATGTATTACTACTATTTACATTTTTTTATCACTATTTACATTTTTCTTACTACTATTTACATGTTAATTTGCTAAAGTATTTAAAAAGTACATAGTGTTAAATCTTATACGATGGTACGGAACCATTCGGATCCATTTTTAATATACTTCTTGAGGTCAACTAACTAACTGATTCTACTAAAAAATAATCAATAAGTAATTTAATACGATTCCGTATACATGTAAGAAGCTTATAATTTTGCCATGTTTCATGAGAATGTAATTAGTGGATGTGAAATGTACCAGTTGTTAACAATAAAAAACGGGTTTTGCTTTTATTTTACCAGAATAGTTATTGAAAAATATGTAAGGAATGAGATGGTAATAAAATAAAGAAACTTAGCGAAAAAGTCGGCAAGGTCCTAACAAGTAGAGTTCAAGATAAAGGAAAGTATTAAAATTCTCAATGCATTCGACCAAATGAACCAAGTTTTTACCGATGTTTGATTCAGACATCCATGGAGATGCCTACAAATACATTTTTATGCTTAATTATAATATACTTTATAAATTTATATAATAAAATATTAACCCCTAGGGAACGTTTTAAAGTGTATTTCAAAAGGAGTAAATATATTTGATGTTACGAATAAAACATGACATCAAAGTAATAGTTAGGTTGAAATTGAGGCAAAGCTTCAGCTGCATCTTGTTAATAAGGGTTGGCCATTGATTAAAAAAGGGAAGCCGTAAGAGATTGAAGCCTTCTTTTCTCTTACGACGGCAGTTTAAATGCCAAACATAAGTTAAAATTGATGTCATTTTAATACTTTAAACCTTTTTTTATTGGATTATGGAATAGGCATTTACGGTAAACATCTCATACTAGACCATTGTACCTGTAAAGAAAACTGTTAGTTTTACAGCATAGCTAATCACGTAACTTCTCAACAGCGAGTTATCTTTTTTTTTAAATTGTTATGGGCAATAACTGTTATTTCCTATTAATAAAAAAATACGTAATTCTACTATTTTTAAATATTTTTATGAACATTTTTGGCATATAAATTTTTTAATGGATAGTGTAGATACTATGACTAAGTGACAATCTATCTGTATATCTAATAACTTTAAACGAGCAGTTCTGGTATATATATAAATATGTATGTATGTATGTGTATCTTGAAAACGGCTCTAACGATTTGGGTCAAATTTTGTATTTAGAGAGCGATAAGGATTTGCTTTTTATGTAAATCTAATTTCCAGGTATATTTCCTGAAATAAAACGATTTAAAATAACAAAACGTCCTATGAAGCTCGGTTGCCCAGGTACTATACATTTTACAACCGTTTTCTACTCCAAGCGTGTACTGTTTCAGCTCAAGATCGAAAACAAGAGCACCTATTGAACTTACTTGTGATTAAGTTTGTGTTTTATTTTTACTTTTATTTTATTCAATAATTTTCTTAATTTTCTACATTTTTTTAAACCCTTTTCTTAAACTTTAAAGTAAGGTTTTCTTACACGTTATGAACTAACTTTTTATAAAACGTAAAAAGCATCTTGGTTTTCATCAACGTCCAAACAGCTGACTTATTTAAAGTCCTGTTAACATATACAACTGATAACACTACAATATAAATTTATATATGCCTACACTTTGTATACTTGATGTAAATGTCTTCAAAGCCAAGCAAAACTCATTAAGAAAGTCTTGTTTATTTAATAGATGTGCAATGCCCTAGCTAGTTCTTCTAAGCACCCATGGGTGATAATATCCGCTAACCGTTTGTTTTCTTACTCCTTTTATATCCTTCTTTTTACGTCTTAGGTAAAGAAACTGTACCGAATGTTTATACATAAAACGAGATTGTAATTGTAGTCGAACCTTAACTGCTATATTGCTGGTCCACAAGATCAAATGAAAGACGTTTCACATCAACATTTTGTGTCGTAAAATGCATGATCCTGGCATAGTTGAGAACTAGTCTGTCGACTTTTTCGATGTCCAGCCGTTTATAAATACGATGGCTCGGATGGAACGGGTAGATCTAACTTTCCTGGCATGGTTGAGAATGATTATCCCTTTCTAAACCGCGGCGTAAAGATGGGTGTTAGAAGTACAGATGAACTGTCTGTCAATTTTTTCGATGTTTAAAAGTTACGTTGGCTCAACCGTGATTGTCCTTAGATATGACTGGATAAAAAAAAACAAGCAATTTGCCACTTGTGGCTTGTTTACTTAGTATGACACATATAGTAATTCTCTAATAAATTGTACAGTTTATAACTCTAAGAGTTACAAACTGTACAATATCTTTTAATTGTTAATCTTACTGGAAGAAGTAGGTATTCCTGGAAGAAAATCAAAGTGAATAAATTGGTAACTTGACATTATTTAATAAATATTATTATCCTAAGAAGATTGTGATAATGTATAATTTAAAATATATAATTAAATACACAACAATGTTCAGTTTCAGCTAAGTGTTCCAAAAGTCTATGTCACTGTTTTTTTTGGCTTCTATCATAAATGCAGTATATGTGAGCACAATTAAAACTAAAACACGTCCACCGTGGATTTTGTACATTAAAGTCTGTCATTAGTATTTCTTTCACGTAAATTATTTTTAATTTTGCTATGACGTTCCGTAGAGGAGTGCCGCATCAGATTAAGCTGCATAGCCGTTGTAATGTTCAACTTAATAACGTAGCTATAGCGAAATGTCGCTGCAATTATTGCTACATCCTAAACGCCTTTAGTGTTGTGCATCGAAATATAAATATCGACTAAGTTTCTTAGTTTAGACTAATAAAGTAAAAATTAGAAACTAACATTAGACTTGGATTGTAATTGTGGCTTTAAATCACGAACTAAGCGTGCTGTCAGAAAATTGTCCATAGTTGTCCATGTTGTTGTTTATCCAAGATTAATTGACTTTTTCATATTCAATTGAATTGATAGTTTAAAACATAATCTGTGAACGGTTACTGTTTGTAAATTATAATTAATACCTTCTGTAATCTTATTTACACATTTTTGTTTTGATTAACAGATATATTTTACATATTAAGAAAACCTGGTAGTTTATACTATAAAAGTAATTAACAAACGAAACTGGCGTGAAAAGTTATAGAGTATATAGAACAAAACTTTTATTCAAATAGTGTAATTTACGATAGCTGGTTTATCGTTAATATTGAGTTTGCTTAAAGATGAGTCTGCCACAATGGCCAAAAGTTCACACCATTCGTATAATCTATTCGTATGATTAATACGAAACAGAACAACATTATGTGAAAAATGGCGATAACAAGTTTATGCTGTTGTTGTACAAACAGTTATAACAAACTCGACTGCAAATCACGAACACTGCTGCACCAAATTTACTGTATCCACAATATCGATAGAGCCCCGCGGCTACGTTCCAGCACTGTCCGCCTCTGACTTATGTTCTCCTAGTGTTAATTTCACGACGTCGTCTGACAAATTCGCTAGAGGCGGTGTTCGCACTCTCACACCTTTTTAATGGCCCTCAAGCCCACCCCTGTACCCAAAAGACTTTCTTTCTGGAGAATTAGTTCATAATAGCTACAGCTCGTAGTTGTGTTAACTTTGTAGTTGTGTTTTGTTATAATCTCATTATGGTTCCGCGGTTATTCTTTTGTTTTTAATACTATATTCTGCATTATTGTGTACTGTGCAAAATACTTAATTGAAGTGAAATCCACTAGTTATAGACATACATAAAATAAATAGATATTATACAGAGGTATATTTACGAAGAGTAATGACCAGGCTTCGTTTGGCCGTGGTAGTGTGCTGAATCTTACGAGTTCCGGTTGGAATGAGGAGTTAAAATTTGAATTAAAACATCATCTAAAGTAATTCAGTTCGTAGAATCCAATAAATACAAACGAATATACAAAAAAATATTCGTTTAAGTACATTAGAAAATTCTTTTTAATATTACTAAGGTATTCAACAAGCATATCTACAACTCGTATGATATTAAGTGGTCGCCGAAATCTTTGGACATTTGATACATTTTGGGTATGTAATAAATACAACCTTGAAAGTTAAGCTTCAATTGCGCGATCCAAGATCAATAGTTGCTACGTAGTTAGACTTTTCTACGATAGGTGGCACTAAAACTTATTGCTGTATGTGGATTTAACCTAACTATTAACTACTAAAACCTAATAATAAGACTATCAACTTTGTCTACAATTATATTGAGCAGTATTTTAGAGCTATCTCGTACAATGTGTTAACGTAAATCGCAACTTAGAGAACATGCTTGATGATACTCCATATAGATTTTTAAGGCATGGCATAAAAGCTAGTGACCTGGGGCAAGAAATAATCATCACTGTGTTTTATTAACGCTTAAAGACATTCTGTAAACAATATCTGCTTTATTATTCACAAAACAAGTCGGTCGCTGCTGGATGTAACTTTTACAAAGAATTTTACAATAAGAGTTTTTGTTAAATAAATTCTGTTTTAAATGAGGAGTTATTAAATTTGTTCATAAAAATATCCCACTAATATTATAAATGTGAAAGTTTGGATGGATGGATGGATGGATGTTTGTTACTCTTTCACGTAAAAACCACTGAATCGATTGCGATGAAACTTGGTATGTAGATAGCTGGAGACCTGGATTAACGCATAGGCTACTTTTTATCCCGATATTCCCACGGGATCGGGACTTACGCGGGTGAAACCGCGAGGCGCTGTTAGTGTTTCATAGTTTTGGTCCGATTCGCGGTTTATGATTATAATAGATAAAACTTAAGCAATTAATTATAATGGTGATTTAAACATATTCTAAATAATCACAAAATAAATAAAATACAATGGTTAAGCTAATAATATTAGCTTAACCATTGTATTTTAGCTTTTTACCTTTATTTATTTATATTTAAATTTCAACCTTAACTGAAGATGATGCAATGTTGCGCGGGGGGTAACAACAGTCAGTCAATCATCAAGAGCGACTTGTAACGCCATCTCTTGACAATTTATTGGACTATTTGAACGACGGTTTTATTGACGCGTAGGGAATTGAATTTTACATATGAAAAATGAGTTATCTCAAATTTATCCTATTTTGAGTTGATACAGTCTCGTAATAGCAGTGCGATATTTTATGGTTTATCAGATTTTTCAAATTATGTCAGATCACCTCTAAGTGTGATTGTCACTATATAGAAGCGAAGTTAAATAAGGTGTCGATTTATGCCAATACGAAAGGGGCCTGCCTATAACCTACCTCAATATACAGGCTATCTAACTCAAAAACAATTTCACAAACCAGACTGGTTAAACCTGACAGATAAGCGTGACAAAACTCTTTAGTTTTACTGTATTAGTAATAAAAGAGATTGTTAATGAATGAACCTAATATCACCTAATGGCTTAATCTAGGCCTCGCGTTCACATACACTATAATTTATCATACTGGCAAACAATTTGAACACAACTCACTGAATCTAAATAACTGGTTTTATTTTTAAAATGTATTATCTACTGTAAGACGGTCGCATGTTTAAAGATGTTATGTTGCCCGAACAGTTAGCTTGAAACTTTGAGTCATAATTTTTTTTCGCCGGAATGCATTGATTGCTTAAATGTTATAGAAATAAAGTTGAAAATTGCGTATGGTGTATTGCTGAAGTTAGGGCAAGACTTTTTAAAGTGAAGTTGCGTGTTCCCTGGGCGTAGTTACCGTAGCACTGAATAAGTAAACGCCCGGAATAAATCAAGTTAATTGCACCGGAGCACCTCCTAGTATGAACCACTGGTGCAGTTTTCGATAGATAGTTATATTGGCCGCATCCGGCAACTCTCTATTTTAGAGAGTTTACGACGACTTTAAATTCGGAAAGAAGGTGAAGGGAAGTTTTTAATTTGTAAGTTTTTAGAAGTTTAAAATTCGAGCAAAAAAAGGGCCTAGTGCTTTTTTTGCTCGAATTCCAAATATGATGTAACTTTTTGTAATGGTTACGATAATTAATGACTGCATGTTTATAATTAAATTGATTATATAAACTGGTAGATTTATTATTATATTCTACTTGTGAGCATAGCTAGGTACTGAAATTATTTTGATTATTAATAAGGATATGGCGAATTATTATAATTTGTAATAATACAAGAAGTTACAAACGTTCGTTATCTTATTTTTATTCGCTACTTGTGCAGTAACTAACTAGAATAACTGATGATAACCTACACACAACACACAATATAAATATGTATAGTTGTAGTACCGCGGTGGCTTACCTATTTTACGCGAAGTGTATCTCCTTGTAGTTTGGTAGTTTGGCGGTTTTAACAAGAAAAGAAAGGGAAAAGAAGACGATTAAAATGATGTGCTGGAAATTTGTGGTGGCCGATGAATGCTGAATACCCTACATAAAGGTAATAAAAACCAAAAGTTTGAAATGTTAATGAATGTGGACAATTGGATGTTATCTATTGAACCATAACAAATATGCAGATTACTTTCATTGAACCGAAACCATTTGAAATATAGCGAGTTGAAATTAATTAAAAACTTAGGTATCTATTCAATGAAAAAAGATTGTTTAATTCAGTATCGTGATTGAAAGTTTAGATTAACCACAGCCCGAACTTTCAATAAAAACTCGTAAATAAGGCTTTCAATACATAATTTAAAATTGAAAGTAACAATCATAAATAATTTATTACTATTTTTAGCAGTTTTAAAACGATTTGGCTAATCCAGCCGGATAAAGCGAGGTTGTCAGGGCCCTAATGGCGAACAATAAAATAACTATGAGGTCTGACCAACCTTTTATTCAGCAAATTAAAATAAATAAATTGTTAACTTACTAAACACTGGTCTTGATTAGGAACGAGCTCTTATTTTAAGGGAGCCACCATAAAGATGGTTGTTATAAACAAGTAAGGAAGTGTAAGTCACATTATCTCTATCAATTGATAGAGATAATGTGAAGTTCTTAATGCGTATTTACGCATATTATGTACTAGCTGCGACCCGCGGTTTCACCCGCGTAAATCCCGGTCCCGTAAGAATATCGAGATAAAAAGTAGCCCATGTGTTAATCCAGATCTCCAGCTATCTACATACCAAGTTTCATCGCAATCGGTTCAGTAGTTTTTGCGTGAAAGAGTAACAAACATCCATCCATCCATCCATACTCACAAACTTTCACCTTTATAATATTAGTAAGATTTTTTGCCATTTCAACCGGAATCTCTCACATACCATTTAAAGAATTCTAGAATCGAGTAAAATCACATTAACAACGTCATTAGGCAAATCGCAATTTTTCGTAAGGGTGAAAAAAATCAACAATTTTTTTTTTAAAGACAACTCCGCATTAGCAATAAGTTCCGTGTCACGGGTGACTTTACAAACATTAAAAAATCAACGGCCACATAGAACACCCAGTCTTCAGACAAAACTTTTTGGCCCGTGTGTTAATCGAACCCACAACACTAAAGGGGTAAAGTATGTGAGATAAGAGTCACAATATTTTCTTAATGCAAACTATGTTGTGTTTACTGTACCTACATTGCTTTCTCTTTCTATAATATATACGAGGGCTACACTGAAAATTTCGGGAATCAAGGAAGTGACACAACATTACTATTTAAAAATGTATTTATTGCTTTTCGAAGTATTCTCCGCGAAATTTGACACATTTTCCATGCGATGGAACCAATCATTGAAGCAACCATTCCATTCGGAAGTTGGGGTCTCCAAAATGGCCGTTTTGTAGGCGTCCACAGCTTCTTCAGGTGATGAAAATCTTTGACCACGCAATTTATTCTTTATTTTAGGGAAAGTATAGAAATCATTAGGGCTTAGGTCGGGACTGTACGGCGGATGGTCTATTAATTCTATGTTTTCTATGTTGTTGCTCTAAAAACTCTTTTGTTCTGTGCGCGGTGTGAGAACTCGCACTGTCGTGATGGAGGATGATGCGGCGGTTGCAGTTCTCTTTACGGAGTTCGGAAACGACATGTGGCAAACAAATGCTAGCATACCATTCTGCATTAACCGTTCTTTGTCTCTCAAGAGGAATAGTCGCAACATGGCCGGTTTTGGAGACAAACGTGGCCACCATTTTTTTTGCAACACTCCGTGAACGAACAATTTTAGTTGGCTTTAACTCATTTTCCAAACTCGTGACTGATTTTTGTTTTGGGTTCGTACGCGTATATCCAGGATTCGTCATCTGATACAATGTTGTATACAGCATTTGAGGATCCTGCGTGGAATCTTTCGAGAGTCTGACGCACCAAGTAACGCGAGCCGCTTTTTGCTCTTCACAGAGCAAATGCGGTATCCATCGGGAAAACAACTTTTTTACACCTAATTGTTCATGCAAGATTATTTGTATTTGACTCATGCCAATGTCTAAATTTGCCTGAATTTCGCGGTATGTCACATGTCGATCTTCCTCAATCAGCTTACGCACAGCATCAACGTTTTCTTGGGTGACTGCAGTTTTTGGACGACCTTGACGGGGATCATCACTGAGCTTGACACGTCCATGTTGAAATTCAGCAAACCAGCGATAAATTGTGGTTTTGGATGGGGCTTCATCACCAAATGCAGAAAACATCCGGTCAAGACACTGGTTTTGTGTTAAACCACTTCGAAAGTCATAATAAATCATCGCCCTTGAATTTTCTCAAGTCAATTCCATTTTCTCAACGACTAAACAAGTTTGAGAAGACCTTGTGAGAAGACCGAGAATCTTTTTTTAAATAAATAAATGGTATTCGATTTTTAAAACCAAGGAGTTTTCAATTAAAAAGATTTTAATATGATAGGGATAGTGGAAATATTCCATTCCCGATACTTTTAGTGCAGCCTATGTACTTTTAGCCAGACCAACCAATGATGACTTCAATCCTGAGTCATGAGGGGTCGACTACAGAGAGAGATCGATTGACTGGCGTAAGCACCTAGTATTCCTAAATAGAACTCAGCTAAGGACACTCCTCACAAATATGAAACTTGGAGAAATGTGTAATTGATCCTAATATATCTATACTGAACCAACCGAATTGTGAGGTAACATAGATGAAAAATATTACTGATAATAATAAACGCTTTCGTGGTTTCACAAAATATGCTGAGTATTATATAAAATGCTACTCGAAAAATAAGTTTTTGTATAGCATGTGTAATTTCAACCTTATTGTGCTATACATTTAATTTGAGAGAGCGAAACTCAGCCGAAAATGCTAAACTTGTGAAGTTGAAAACTAATAATGCAAGTTGCGTAACAACTAAAGAGTGGAAGGAGGTTGGAACAAAAACTAAAGCTTGCTTCGACTGTTCTAACTACGCCGGGCATTCTTTGTGCAAAATATTAAATACAATCTTGTAACATAAAGGGCCGACTAAAATATCGGTATGTGGATTAAAATGGCTACTTACACACTTTTTAAATAATACTTAGAGGGTACTATCTTCGATAAAGTCTATAAAACTAAGTACCTCATTTAGGTACTTAAAACCGACTTTTTATGAACTTGTAATATGAAATTTAACCTACAGCCTTATTTATATACTTATTTTACTTATACTTAGTTATGAGCACGTATCGGAAAAGATAGAGAAAAAAAAGACCGCCCTATGACAACATTTTTTAGGATATTTGTCCCGAGTTTTGGGATATCAGTTAGGTACATTTAATATGTACATTTAACAACAATGTACATAATAACTACAATGAAGCGATTAAAATACATTTCCGGTTTTTGTTTATTAAAAATTGAAAAAGAAAGTGTAGATATATTTTTTAAATAACAGACCATTTCATCTCGTTAGATAAAACTCTATTCTTTATGCAGTGTTCAGTTTCATCCTGTGTTAGATTTTCGTCCGAATAATTATCCGATAAAATGGTCATGAGTTTTATGAATATTTTTTATCTTCAATCGATTTCTTTTGGTACTTAAAATCCATTTATATGTGGTTAGGTGACTTGTAGCATAGCTTTTTTTCATTACCTTTCAGAAGTCTTATGCCTTGGATCAAATTGTCTCGGATGCTCAAGATCCATTGGAGATATTTCAAACTGTCTAAACGAAAGCAAAATTTATGTTTCACAAATAAAAATTCCAACCAAGCGCATTTTTGATACCAGCAAATAAAATTATGAGACGAATGAGAGCAAAACGCAAGTTGATTTTAATATATGTACGTATTCGCGAGGATCGCAATTCTGCCGTTTAAAAATGCTGGCATGCTCCCCCAAGCTTGAAATTACATTCAAAAGAAAAGCAATACATTTTTTTATTTTATTAAATGGGTTCTATTTGCACTATGGAAGAAGTTATATATGTTATGTTGGATCTTAACCATTTGTTTTAACCAACGGGTTTTTATTATTAAAGCAATTAGATACTCATAGCCTTACTATAAAGTATTAATACGAGCATGTTAGCCTTTTTTTAAATAAAACAATAAACACTTCATAGTATTGCTAAAACAGAAAAGTATTTTTTTGTAATAGGTTATAAATGAATTGAGCATTCTGGAAATGGAACCCAGAAACTAAGACCGCACGATGACATAATATCACTAGATTAATAAAACAGTCCACAGCAATCGTCGGTAGATAAATCACATGTCAATTACCTGAAGAAATGAAATCATTCTTACAAATATATTTTGTATTCTTGACTATCATGGTAACATTCTGATCAGAAAATTACCTCTTTCCACAGCAGGGCATTTTATGAATAGAAAGGAGGTCATATCAACTTCTATCATTTCAACCATAATGTTCAACTAGTATTAAATCTAGACACATAGAAATACTTAGCTCAATGCTACAGCATATTGTTTTATGTTTATTGTATGTATTTAATATTTGTGTTATTCAAAAACAAACACTTCAACAAACTAGCATCAAAATTCAAATGATTTATGACAACAGATGATAAAATATGATCTATCATATCAATTCATTTTAAATCCTTTCCATTTTACAACTTTGTATCCTTATTGACGTGGATATCGCATTGAATTGTATTTTTGTCATTTAAAATAATATTTAGTAATATTTAGTATGTGCCAAGTATTTCCACAAATGATTTTAAAACTTTGAATAAAGTTTTTTTTACTTTTGCGACTTGTGTCCATATTTTCTGGGTAAATCTTTATTAATTCTTGGTAATCAATTTATCCGTGACCACGATCGGTGCAATTCGGTCATATTTAGACATATTATACTTCGAAGTTATTTTCATATTTATTTATTTTCATAACACATTTATAATTCTAAAAAAATGTTCAAATTCTAATTTTCTACATTTGGATTTCATTAACGAATGCATAATTGAAATAGATTTACAAACATTTCTTATATCTTTAAACAGCCCTAGACACTTTTATGTACCTTCAGACAAGAGTAACTCGAAAATATTGAATCAAAAACTCAAAGGTAAATAGAATTCATAAACTTTCTTCTCTGAAGACGAGCAAAATTCTCAAGCACTTATTATTTACTCATAATTATATTTTACCTTAATAGCCTTTAGTGAATCTGTATGTGTCTACAATGTTTACAGTCAGCAATAAATGTTGTTGAACAACAACAATATTTATTGCTAACTGTACAATTTTGACCCAAATATTGCTACACATATGCCGTCGCCTTAACAACCGGGAAGAATACACATTGAATAATTGCGTATTACCAAAATAAGCAATGTAAAACGTTGTGCAACTGAATTAATAATTTAATGCGTGAAAGATAATTAGCTCAAATCAAACACACCAACATCAATTATTGCAAAATGGCAAACAACCGTTTAATTACCCACTAGTATGGAAACCGCTAAATTAAGCGACAACCGAACCCTGTGCCGTAAATATGCTGCAGATAATAATTAGCATTACATGGCTGCAACCAAGTAACAATATTGGGAGTGTATTTTAAAAGGCAGTTATTGGCTCTCTTTTTCACGTTCAGTTTCACTAAGTAATTGACTGATACTTTTTTTTTTTCTGTCATTGCCAGTATAAAACCAAAAAAATCACTTTCTTTTTTTTTAACATATTCGCTTATTCAAATGTTAAATACGTTTATGGCAAAAGATACAAATGCAAAATCTTACTAACTACTCGAATAATGTACATAATATGTATGTTATTTACAACACAATAGATAATTCTGAAGTAACTAAAACTACAATATATAATAAACTAAAATATTTAATTTTCGAGTATCCACAGACCCAGAGGTCCAAGTCTATATGATTCAAGAACTTTAAGTGCTTGATAATTAATGTACAAAACGAAATTATAATTTACGATAAACACCAACTTGGTGGTATGAATACTTTCGACTTCTCTTAATTAAAGCAAACTAGATACGACAAACAAAAAGTCAACCTCTGATAAGATTTAAATAGACACATTACTTTCTTGTTTCGTACTATTTGTCCTCAAAATACCGCAATAGCGTCATAATAGGAGCCTACTGAACCGACGAGATAGGGGGGAAACTGGTGATAATAGGAACATGTAACACGTATTATTATTTTAATTTCTTCCCAAAATGGTAGAGGTCGGACGCATAGATAACAACAATACTGAACTGAAACCGCATATTCCTCGAACAATAAGATCTGTAGACGTTAAAGCGACCCTTTTCGCTATTGTTTAAGAAACTTGCTTAAATACGATGCCATGGTAGTTCGGGACATTTAAAATTCATTAACTTGCTTAAATACTAGGTTTTTAATGACATCTTTTGATTAATAGTTTTATGCTTAGCAAAAGAAAGGACGTGATTAATATTAAAGATTTTTCGTTTAAATACGATGCAATCGTATCGTATTTAAGCATGCTCAATCCTACATAGGTACATCCATAATCTACTACTTTGGATACAATTAATTCAAAAATAAAAAACATCAATTTAAAAAAAAACTTTTTAAATACACAGTAGTGACATAAGTTTCACTTTTACCTTTGTAAACCAGCGACAATTCGTTTCAGAAATAGTAGAATACAAATGAAAGATCATTTGAACTATCGATGATAATGCATACTAAAACACAAAATATTTCTGAAACCTTTGTCTTCAAGTAATGTGGAGTAAAAAATTGTTGTTTTGAGAAAGGGTTCCCTTTTTAAATTTCTCTCTCTGTGGCAAAGTAAAGCAGGACCACTATTGTTTAGTGATTATACTATGTCACCGATTTGTACCTATAATGATATCACTGTCTAAATTCCAAGTTGACGACATTACTTTATGAAATTAATGTAAAGTGTCTTAAAAACTGTTTTGAATATCGTTCAAAACGTTGATACTTGCAAAGTTGGGGTAAACGAATAATTTTCACAGTCTATAACGTATGTGCTTTAACTAAACCGAACACAGCTAAACCATAGAACCCGTAACTCTGTCAGTTCGGTCCAACTAGCTCACTAAAACTTTGGATCTCTATATACGCGTACATAATATGTAAATAAATGGAAATTTAATTCATGCGAGCATAAAAATAACCTGTAGAAAATACATCGACATTAAAACCAATTAACTGTTTCCCTCCGGGAATCAGTGAGCCAAAAGAAAATATTTCCTGATTAAATTGCACTTTCAATATTTTGAACGCCAATATTCATTCGTAAACTAAAGAATTTACTGTCGTTAGGGAACAGGTGAAGTTTCTTTTTACCTAAATGTAAATAAAGAAAATTTGCCTGATATAAAACAACTTTCCGTTCAAATGGAAGGCTTCTTCCCCTTTATC
The DNA here is from genome assembly GCA_963859945.1 of Euplagia quadripunctaria. Taxonomy (NCBI): domain Eukaryota; kingdom Metazoa; phylum Arthropoda; class Insecta; order Lepidoptera; family Erebidae; genus Euplagia; species Euplagia quadripunctaria. The sequence goes on from OY982561.1 coordinate 11,602,954, forward strand.
GTATTTTCCTGTTCCATCCAATAATAAAGTTTATTTATGTTCATTTCATTATCTAGATATTTTGTAATAAAACCTACACCCGCTTGTCTGTCTTAAAAAGTCGAAGTTTGAAAAGGTGTTGGAAGTGTTAAGAGATTAGGAAGTTGATAAAAAAGAAATTATAAATGTAATACTGCTGTAGATTTGTGCAAAAATATCTATTGTTTTTTATTCATCATTATTATTGATAACATAAATATGAATTTGAGTTGAACTAGCCCTGTACAGTATATAATTATGATAAAAACCTGCAACAAAAAAGTTTGACGAATAGTGTATCCTGTAGTTGAATTATCGAGACAGTAGTGAGTCTCGATTCCGAATCCCAGAAGAATTGACTTAATCATAAGACCGAGTCGAGAAATCGCTTCGGCTCAAACGAGCCCCCGGGGAGAAACTGAGTACCGGCCTCCTTTTGCTTCTGTTACCCCGAGACGACTAGCAAACTTGCCAGGATTACATCGGACTTATCTTCTCCTACGGCTGTATGAAAAACTTGAGCTGTTAAAGTGTTGTTGCATTTTTGTCGAGTTTTAAACGTTAGCTTGATTTTAAAACTATCTCAGTAAAACTACGCTTTCACAGACTTTGTTTTTATGATTCAGTTGCCTCATAAATAGTAAGCTTTTGGAATCCGTTTTGTAGATTTACCTTCATGCACTTGTAAAACAAACATGAACTATATATAAGATATTCCGAAAAAACTTTACAAGATTCGACGTTTATTTTACACGCGACGTATATTTACAGAGCATTTTTTTTTTGTTTTATGGTATAGGGGTAAACGAGCAGACGGGTTACCTGATGGTAAATTACTACCGCCGCCCATGGGCATCTGCAACTCAAGAGTCAGAAGTGCCTTGCCGGCCTTTAAGGTGGGGGTAGGGGAAGGGTAGAAGAGGGGGAGAGGGGGGAAGGGTTAGGGCCTCCGGTTACCTCACTCACTCGGTGAAAAACAATGCAATCATTGCTGCACTGCCAGTTTTCTGGAAGGCCGTGGTATCACTCCGTTCGAGCCGGCCTATACGTACCGAAGCATATCGCTCTCCCACGATTAATTATTTGAAAACGTAAAAATTAAACAAATTTTCTTAACTCGGAGTCCTCTAACGTCTTCATTAACATTTACATTAACGTGTAGTTGTATAGTTTTCTTTTAATGTTAAAACCATAAAACGAATCATCATCATCATCAGCCCCTCATTATCCACTGCTGGACATAGGCCTCTCCTAATGAACGCCACTGAGCTCGATCGTCAGCTCTCCTCATCCAGTTTTTCCCCGCCGTTTTGCGCAGATCGTCACTCCACCTGGCCGCAGGGTGTCCTACACTACGTTTCCCTTGACGTGGTCTCCACTCCAGAACTCGTCTACCCCAGCGGTTATCGGTTCTGCGGGCAATGTGGCCAGCCCACTGCCACTTCAGCTTGCTAATTCTTTGAGCTATGTCGGTTACCTTGGTTCTGTGTCGGATAACTTCGTTCCGAATTTTGTCCCACAGAGACACACCAAGCATAGCTCTCTCCATAGCTCGCCGAGTGACTTTGAGCTTGTGGACCAACTTAACCGTGAGTCTCGGCGTCTCGGCACCGTAAGTCATTACAGGTAGGACACACTGATTAAAGACTTTTGTCTTAAGGCACTGTGGTATGGACGACGAATGTTTATTGATAAATCAACAGACTGATTTGATGCCTGTCTATTATTATTAAGTTTCATGTAAATCTCCTCCTCCGAGATTTAAGTTTTTTTTATAAATCCGTAAATAAGACTTAAATCGACGAAAACCACACGGTGTACCTTAGAGCCTGTAATGAGTGGACCATCGGCACTGCGACGTTATTCCTCCAATGGATCACCTAGCGCCAGCCCGCGGGTGGCAAGCGGGTTCTGTCTACTAACTGGCCGATATTCAGACACATCCTTTACGGGAGATTCTGCTACGGCTAAAGAACATAAACCCTGAGTCATCCACCCGCGGCCTCGTTAGGGTACGCACGTGAGCGCGAGTGACACCGTTTCGCCTGGAGGTCTTTCTACCGGATCCACCCCGCCACCTCCTTACGCCAGAAGTTCTCCTTACAGTACATCGCGATCGCGATAAAACAACTGTGGCGGCCTAATGCCTCGATTTTTCTGACTAATTGGGAAACTCGCTGTAGTTAGTAAGTCAGTGCCGCTTCCTAGAAACTATGGGCCCCTAGGGATGTCACTAACATACAGATTACTCCCAGCCAATACTAAAGTAAACCCCCGCAACAAATAAATATTTTTCTTTGAGCTTTGTTTATCGTCACGGGGTAACATAAGATTTCACACTAACGTAACCGAACGGAAAATAAATGGCCTAGAAATGTAAAAGAACTTCACCGGCTATCTTTCAATATTTCAGCTTAGATGTAATTTTGTTGGAAATAGTGTGTCGTGTGAGATCTGCTTGTTTTATAATCTTTCTAAAATCTATTTATAAATGTATGTATATTCCTTACAACCGATTTATTGCTGGCGCTTGGTGGCTCTGACTAAGAACCGGCTACCAGTTACTCTGGGATCACTAAACAATTTAAAAAAAAATTGCTGTTTCCACAATTACCACAGAAAAGCACCACGATACCTTCCATCGGTTGGTCATATTGCTCTGTGTTTTGCCTTCTAATCGAAAGTAATACTAACTGCATTGTAATGTTTTTGTTTTGCAGAAAGGTTTTCACGTTTGTTTTGTACTTTTTACGTGTTGCATGCACAACTAAACAGACAAACTGACACAAATTCCAAAAATGGTTTCAGTTGGTTGTCCTCTAACACTCCTATAATTTTTTTGAAAATATTCTTAGTGTACCAACAGAAACGCAATTTGTACAGAATTATTATATTATACTTTCTGTCAAAAAATATCGGGAATTCTAATTCCAAATTAAATTCAAATAAATCTTTTTTGTGGTTAAGTTGGCATAACTGTTCTCTATATTGGCGCGAAGTTTAAGCAATATCTTTTATTTAGTTTGTTTTCAGTACTCGATTTTGTAAGCTCATCTCAAGAGTGTTTTGCGATTTTTAATGGATAAAAACATCGAACAAAGAGTTTGTCTCAAATTTTGCATTGCAAATGGAATTTCATGTTCAGAGTTGCTGAAAAGGTTACAAAAACCATACTGTGAACCGACGTTGTCAAAAACTCGTACATATGAGTGGTACATTGCATTCAAAAGCGGTCGAGATTTGTTGGAAGATTTGCCTCGCTCTAGTCGGCCATCTTCATCATCATCATCTTCAACTGAAGTTAACATCCCTAAAGTGAAGGAAATTGTGACTAAAAATTGTCATTGTGTCTGGGTGTAATTTATCTATAATGTGTATGTATTTAGAAATATATAAGTATGTTTATCAGCAGTCTGGTTACCATAGTACAGGCTCTGCCTAGTTTGTTTCAGACACTGTGTGAGATGTGTGAAGTCATTATTATTATTCAAGTTTGAGAGAGATAGATAGAACTTTCTGTTTCACGAATCGATTCGTACCATTTTAAACGATTGCTTGGCCATGAAACACGTTGCCGCTCGACTAGTCCTGAAAGATCTGAATTTTCTTCAAAAACTCAATCGCGTAAAAGTCACTGAAGATAAGCTAGAACGAGTCAATTACGACCCTTCGTAAAACGCATTGTTACTGGTAATGAGACATGGGTTTACGAGTTTGACATACAAACTAGTCAACAAGCTTCGGAATGGCGACTTCCAACTGAACGGAAATCGAAAAAACTACGACAAAGTCAATCAAAAGTCAAGGTCATGTTGGCTGTTTTCTTTGACCATCGAGGTGTTGTGCTCTCGAAATTCTTGCCAGAAGGTCAGACTACAAATAAAGAATATAATTTGAGCGTTATGCGGCGTTTGAGAGAACAAATTTGTCGAAAAAAGGCCAAATTTGTGTTAAGAAAATTCTTGAATATTACACCACAACAACGCATCATCACACAAGGTCATAATTGTGAACGAATTTTGGACCAAAAACTCAACAAATACCATACCCATCAAAACGACAAAACTTTCATCCCCATCACCTGAATAATTGGCAATCCACCACTGTGCGGTTCTCCAGATTTTTTTGCCTCGCACAACCAATCTCTGGAACAAATTGTCGCCTGCGGTATTTCCGGACCGATACGACCTTCAAATCTTTAAGAAAAGAGCGTACTCCCATCTCAAAGGCCAGCAACGCACTTAATAATAAATTTATTTCTCTCATCACAAAATTTTTCTTAAAACTATTATTTACAAGACTACACAGATGCATATAGACTTCACTTTGTGAGAGACTGGAGCCTGATGTAGGTTTGTGCAGTTGCACAACCTGTAATACAGGTCACCAGAGCCCTCCCGCAGTTAACCTAAATAAAAATACAAAATTTTCTAAAAGTCTAAGAAACAAATCAAAAGGAAAACTATAACAAAATCAAATGGGAAACTAGAAGTCATGAGAAAGCGTGAAGTATGTGCGGTGTCTGGTGAGCATTGCTCTTGTTAGTAATATGTATTGGTGTGTTTGATGTGGGTATGTGTACCGTGCAATATCTCCCAATAAGGGAAGGGAAGGAATAAGGGAAGTTGTATGAAACTTGGCTGTGGAGAAAAGTGAGCAGGACTTTGTCTTGAATTATCAGACAAGTAAAAAGGAAAAAATTAAGAAAATAAATTAAAGCTATAACAGTGGACTCAAAAGTCGTTCAGTAGCATTATAATCAAGGGTCTTAAGGTATTCGTTTACCACGGCTTTACATTTAGATCTAAGAAGTGGGTAGATATTTAATAACTTGTTTAGTTTATTACAAAGGTATGGGCCAGCAAAACAAAAGAAGTTGTTCGAGTGTACCGTCCGCAGAATCTGTTTCTCGCACACATTGCCTTTACGGCGCCTATCCTTCAGTAGGTTCGGATCATATTCAAGCATAGTATGTTGTTTTAGGACTGTTTGTAAAACAAATGACTGTCTGACTGAGAATATCATATTTCTTGTAGATATCCTCAGTAGGGAAGCGGAAAGGGAGACCAAAACCCACCTTCAGGATTGAGCGCTGTGCTCTTTCTGCCTTGATAAAATGGGTTTTAGCAGCTCCACCCCAGGATATGATGCAATAGTCAATTAACGATTGGCATAAGGCATAATACACCATTTTAATAGTGTTCTGGTTAGCAGAGTCTCTCAGGTTTTTAAAAATGTAAATTAATTTACGTAACCGTGTTACCAAGACCTCTATGTGTGGTTTGAAGGTGAGAGTTTGATCTACTACAACACCTACGTACTTTATAGTGTCTGATCTCTGTAAAACAGGGCAGGTGCAGGGAGACTGGTCAGTATCGCACAGATGAGCCGTGAGAGTAAATGACCCCGGTGACAGGAGGTTTCTTTTGTAGGCGAAGGCCAAATATTTTGATTTGGCAACATTTAGGGTTAGCACATTACTTTTTAGCCAGAAGGTGACCTTGTTAAGACCAGACTGGGCATTGTGAAGAGCTTCATCCCAGTTATCACCATTAAACAGAAGGGCAGTATCATCAGCAAAGGTGATAATTTTGCCCCTATGGAGTTGGAGTTGACACAAGTTATTAATATAGCACTTATGACTCTTGAGTTGTAGGTGTCCATGGGCGATGGTAGTCACTTACCATCAGGTGACCCGTCTGCCCATTTGCCTTCCATAATAAAAAAAATAAATCGAACAAAAACCGTATTCACCGGATATGCTGCGGCACGCATGGGCCGGCTCGAGTCCGCTCGATACCACGGCCTCACAGAAAACCGGCAGTGAAGCAATGCTTGCATTGCATTTCGCCGCGTGAGTGAGGTTACCGGAGGCCCTAACCCTTCCCGCTCCCCTATTCTCGTCCTTCCCCTCTCCCCTTTTCCCACTCTTTCCCCCCTCCCCCTCTTCTCCTACTCCCACCTTAAAGGGAGGCAAAAAAAAAAAAAAAATGGCTCCGGATGACTTTTTTCTGTTTCCAAAACTCAAATTACCACTATCATCATCACTAAATCAAAAAGAATTCGCGGCGAGAACTGAAGTCGATTCCGGAAAATGCATTTAAAAAATGTTTGATAACCGGATTATTCGCGTAAGTGTATTATTTCTGAAGGCCAAAGAAAGTAGGCCTACTTTGAAGGCGATACAATAAATTTGGAAGAATAGTTACCATTTTGTATTTTATTGACCTTTTCCCGGTACTTTCTTGTCAGAGTAGTATATAATTAAGTATAAAATATGTGTTATATTAGGTTCTATTAAATTATAATAAATATTGCACTACACATGTTTACTTAAAGGTATAATGTATAATTATGTTTATATTCCCGCCCACCAAAATGCCTATGGTGTTTTCAAGTCAAACGAAAACGATCAGTTTGGGAGTGGAATGGCTACGTAGGTAAATATGCAACGACACTAGAGTTAGGATACAAAAAAAAACTAAAATCTTGAATAATAAGTTAACGTATAAAAGATTTATTGATTTTAAGAATAAGTAATATTTTGACTCAAATTAGACCTCGGTTGGTAACGGGCATAACCTGACCTGATGGTCTTAGAAGAATATGATTGCCCGCAGTTCCAACCATTGCAATCCCAGGAATTCCATCAGCACCGAGAATAAGATCAACGACTTTGGCTAACGGCCATTGCGGTTGTCATTCTTAATTATCACCATCCAACCAATTTGTAGAGATTCAGGACCTCTGGTCCATTTGGCGCGTTGCATAATAGTGTTTAATTTTAAGAGTGGTTAGTTTCCACGCGAATGAAGTCGCGGGCAACACGTAGTTTGTCAAATTGTGGAAGTACTCAATTAAATTCAATTACAACACCGAAGAATATTGTTTCTCTACTGACACCAGATGTACATCGGATACTCTAAACAGACACAATCGCAGAAAGCATCAGCAAAACACATCACAGTTATTACAAAAATAAAAATATATTTCTCAGTCTACAATCGTAGCTCAGTCGCTGGAGTTAAGACCTAACTACTGAACTACAGGAAACGCGAATCTCTTATGCTGAACGCCAATACGTAAAGAACTTAGCACTCAACCTCTTTCCCTTGGAGCTCAAATAAAAGAAGATCAAACGATCAGTCCATATGATACAAGCAGGAGATTATAATTAGCTTTAGACTCAGATCTGTACACATACCTTTGAACAATTTCGCTGCTTTAATGGGTAAAGTATCATCACCAAATTATTGTGTTGAGTCAACAATTATAATAAAACCATATGTGTAAGCTATAAAGAAGTGTATATATAAGTAATCCGTATACTGTAAGACAGTATGGTCGTCCTAAGAGCCCTGGAGGGCAACACCATGAACTCCGGTCTCATATATGAATGCCACCAGACACTGGAGCGTTTAGCCTCGGCCAAAGGGGTCATTCTTCAATGGATCAAAGAGCATAGCGATTCACTTGGGAAACAACATCAGCGGCAGGTCCAACTATAATGCTGCCACTTCCCTTTAACCAACTTCGCTCATGGGTAAGGCAACGGACTCGTGAAGCGCACAACGGTCGCTGGGCCAACGCACCTGACTGCAGGCAATCTAAACTGGCATCGGCATCAATTCATTATTAATGCGACAGACAGTCCTCTATGCAGAGGATGTCTCAACGCAGAGGAATGGTCTGTCAAGACCCTTTTTCTCAGGAACCCGTGGACGCATCAAGTCGAAATTAATATCAAATACATAAGTCTGCGGTAGATTTTAATAAATTTTAACTTTTCGCAGGTAAATCAAAACCCATAGGGAGGACCTTATAGGTTTTGATTTACGTGCGAAAAGATTTACCAAATTTCATGATTCTAGGTCAATGGGAAATACCCATTGGCCTAGAATCATGAAATTTGTTAAGAAGCAAGGTCTGACAGCACAAGTAAAGGAAAAAATCCGAAAGTCGTTAATTTGTTGTCATATCACATAAAAAAGTGTGGTTTTTGTGATTACAAACTTATATTTTGCGGTTTTGACTTTGTCGTACATCCGCAAAGTTAAGTTTGTCTTTTGAAAAAACCGGGCAAAAATCTTCAACAATTGATTCCCGAGATGGACATACTATTTACATACAAGTTTGTTTGCTTACGGAACCCTCGGTGCGCGAGTCGGACTCGCACTTTTCCGGTTTTTATATAAAACATCAATTAAATACTTTGGTTACTAATGTTATTGACTTTTTTGTTACAATAAGCAGTATTCCTACAATGAGCCGTTCACAAAATATTAATAGTGCAAAGTATTTAAGTTTTTAGTAGAACAGGTGTTTTAAGAAACCTGTCCACTGACGTAAGGAACCTTTACATAATGTAATGTCAATACTCAACACATCACTATATATATTCATCAATAGCTGCTTTAGATGCTACTACTACTTATTTAGCTGTCTATCTGCTTTCTGTGGCTATTAAATATATAGTTTCATCACTGGTTTTTCAGGTAACAAAAAGCACTGGTATTATTTATGGAACACTCATAATATATGTAATAACACTTTAAATATTTCATCTGCTCAAACAATGCATAACGATAGAACTCATAACAAGGTATGGCAGATTTATCACGACTACTATAAATGTTACTTGTTTTTATACACTCTAAAAGAAGTAAGTTTTGCCCCAATAGTAGTAAATAAATATAAATTCATAATAATTACTTCATTAACAACTGCTTTTCATCTAGTTTTAATTTTTTTTTTTTTTTTTGCTGTGTATATCTACTATGAAGTCCCCCTATTTTTCTAAGTAAAATTCGATCTCAAAATTATAACGGAAGAAGTTGACGAAACGGAACCTGTAGAATGTATACCTCTTACTGACAACAAATTGTGTTCGCAATTGTTGAATTATAACCCAAAAACACGTAGTTCGATAACAATAATTAGCTTCAACATTAGAAGTATAAATTGTAATCTTGACCATTTTCTGTTATTTGTTACCTCTTTGCAAATGTCAATAGACATCTTTGTGTTGTCCGAATGCTGGACGGATGTAGAACATCCGCCACCAGACATCCCTGATTACAACAAATATTGGACAAGAATTAGCTTAAACCAAAACGACGGCGTTGTCGTGTATATTCGTAGCGATATCACAACTTGTGCCTATGAGCCAGGGATTCTGGAAGGCAATTGTCTCATTTTAACTCTAAAACCTGACTATACAATAGTTTGCTCTTACCGCCCTCCGTGTTTTTGTGATACTAAATTTTACCTTGAGTCGCTGGACAAAATCTTAAGTAATATCCGTACAAAAAATATCATCTTTACTGGAGATATAAATATTGATACTTTGCCGGAAAACCTAAATCGTTCATCACATAATTATTTAAATCTAATGGCTATATATGGCCTTAGGCAAGCTATCACAAAACCTACTAGAATGGGAAAGTCTTGTATAGATCACTTCATGATAAAATGTTCTACTAGTTGGAAAACGGTAGTATGCGAACAACTAATAACAGATCACTCTCCTATATTGCTCCATATTAACAAATCTAACATAATAAAACAGAAGGTTGTACACAAAAAAATAAACATCGACAACAAAACAATTAATCAGTTACTTATCGGTGAATCGTGGGTTGATTTGTATAAATCTACTGACACCAATATTGTTTCGGAAATATTGACATCCAAGCTGCTCAATATTGTTACTAACCACACAACGACTATAAAAACCTCAAATAAATACAGACCTTTAAAACCCTGGATAACTGAAGGGGTTGTTAAATGTATAAGAAAGAGGGATAAGCTACATAAAATCGCAATACAATCTACTAATGATATGCAACAAATTCATAAATACCAGAAATATAGAAATACATGCAATTATATTATAAAAAATTTAAAACAGCAATATTATAAAACAAAATTACAAAGCTCTAAAGGTAATATAAAAGAGACTTGGAAAACAATAAAAGAGGTATGTGATATAAAACGTAAAACCGAATCGTCTGAAGAACTTCTCCGCATCGATGATACACCAGAAAAAGCTCTCAATATGGTAAATACTTATTTTACCGGCGTTGGATGTGCATTGGCTAGTCGACTGCAAGATTTGATGGGCAAAGCAGAACAGGACCTATCACGTGAAGCCAGAAAGGATGCAGCACTGCTGCACTCTATGGCATTTATGCCAACAGATCCATGCGAGGTGAAGAGCATTATTCTAGGACTCAAATCGCATAGTGCTCCTGGGTGGGACAAAATCACAACTGAAATTTTAAAACAAAACATCATGTCACTCGCCCCACCTATTACCCACCTATGCAATCTGAGCATGGAAACAGGCATATTTCCTGCAAACTTAAAAAAAGCTGTGGTCTGTCCTATTTTTAAATCTGGCAACAAACAAGAGCCCTCAAATTACCGTCCCATTTCCCTGTTATCAACATTATCAAAGGTATTAGAAAAAATCATTAATAAAAGATTGATTACATATTTGGAAAAAAATAACATTCTTAGTGATCATCAATTCGGATTCAGGCAACAAAAATCTACCGAAGATGCTGTTCTAGCACTAACATCGGCTGTGGTATCGTACCTGGACAGGGGAGAAAAATGTTTGGGGGTCTTTTTAGACCTTCAAAAAGCTTTTGACACCGTTTCCATTCCAATTTTACTAACACGCCTTGAGAATGTTGGCATTAGGGGGGTAGTCTTGGACTGGTTTGAAGATTATCTGTCCAATAGATCACAACGTGTCCGACTGGCAGATTATGAAAGTGAGGAGTACACTTGCAAATATGGCATTCCTCAAGGTAGTACACTTGGCCCATCCCTTTTCCTTCTTTATGTGAATGACCTATGCAACGTTTCCTTGCCAGGGTTGGATCTCATAATGTTTGCTGATGACACAGTGCTGATATGCCATGCATACGCCTGGAATAAAGTATTTGAGCTGGCTGAGAGTGCCTTAGCAGAAATAACTACTTGGCTGGAAAACAGTCTCCTGTCCCTAAATACCAGTAAGACCAAGTATGTTTGTTTCAGCATAACAGCTGTAAGTAAACCTCCTGCTGAATACTGCCTCAAAATACATACCTTCCCATGTAATCGGAGTGCAGAGCGAGACAACTGTGACTGTGGAGTACTGATGCGAGTAGCCTCCATAAAATACCTAGGTGTCACATTAGATGACCAACTGAAATGGAACAGCCACCTAGCCTCTACAATAGCGAGAATTAGAAGATTAATTTATATCTTCAAGGGCTTGCGCTCAGTGGCTGACGCCGCACTTCTCGTACAGACCTATAGAGCATTATGCGAATGCCTTATACGATATTGCATCTGCGCCTGGGGAGGTGCTGCAAAAACCTATATGATAGATGTAGAACGGGCCCAGCGGGCAGTATTAAAAGTACTTCTATACCTACCATATAGATATCCCACAACTGCCCTCTACGAACGTGCAGAAGTATTATCTGTTAGGAAAATATATGTGTACGAAATACTTCGTAGGTACCATAGAAAAACAGTTCCAAACTTACCTGTACCTAATAAGAGAGTCGAACGCTTTCCGGTTCCTCGTACTAAAACAAGTTTTGCACAAAGACACTATAATTTTTTAGCTCCACATACCTATAACAAATACAATAAAATCTATAAAATGAGAAAAATCAGTAACAATGCAGCGAGAAGGGCTATCTTTATATGGTTAAAGTCATTAAATTATGACACTACAGAAGACCTTGTAACAATCAAACATACATGAAATACACATAGACACACACACGCACACACAAACACACACACACACACACACACACCACACACACACACACACACACACCACACACACACACACACACACACACACACACACACACACACACACACACACACACACACGCATACAGACGTCACGCACTGGTAAAACTAGGTTTAACTTTTTATTTTTAAGATCGTTGTACCTATGTATACTGACATTGCATTGTGACCATATATTAAGAGGGGAAGACACTGTCTCCTGCAACACAGTTTTAACTAGCGCAGGAGTCAGGGAATTCTCAATCACAAGTGTACCAACTTTAATGTCAAATAAATTATTATTATTATTATTATTATTATTATAGTTAAAGACTTCCTACCTATTCCTATCAACACATTTTCAATGATGTCATCAAGAAGAGAAAACATATATGTATTTGTAGATTCACCCACTCGTGCGCAAGTAATGTTGACTACAATATAGTCTGATGGTTGTTGAACTGTTTATATCATCCCTGGGAACACCGTTCTTCGTTCGTTGCCCTACTAGACTACTACTATTACACTAAAGCCTATATACCTAAAATTGTCCCAAAGCGAGGATTTATAAATAGTACTGGTGGACTAGGTATAAAGGTAGAAACGGTTCTGATGATCGTTATTCAACTACCCCAGGAGAAGAAACAAAAATTGAAAAGGGAGTAAGACAAGGTAACCCTCTATCACCAAAACTATTTATCGTTATCCTAGAGAACGTATTTCAAAAACTAGACTGGTAAACTAAGGGGTTGAATATACGTGGCGTTTATCTGAGCCATTTGAGATTCGCAGACGATATGGTTGTACTTGCCAAAACATCTAGAGAACTAGAACAATGATACATTTGCTTGACCAAAAAAGGGCTATCACAGGAAGATAGCTAATCATTCCTACACTAGATTAATATATTAAAGGTACTGTTACGCGGGCCGATTTTGAAGAGGTTTTAAAAAAAATACTTTCTAGAATAACAGCGATTTATTCTTGAGATACAGAGATGTATGTATGTATTGGCACACGCAAAATATACTGACATGAGTACTCGCGACGGAAGATGGTTGCGGACTGACGAGCACGGAGATAGGACTGGTACATTGCAAAAAGCGCTGACAAGCCACCTTTGTGAAGTAGAGGGCTACTCCATCCATTCAGCAGGGATAGGGATGGCCTATGCACTTTTGGGAACATTGGGCATTCGTAACAGCCCCCCGATTTAGAGTAAACTACACATTTATATTTGGAGTTTACGAGAATTTAAGAAAATATTTTGAAGTTAACCAATTCGGAGAGCAGGAGGAGGAATAGGGACATTTTCATCTTCTGACTGAGGGTCTGAATTAGTTGTAGTGATTTTTCGTTTAAATATAATATTTTTCCGTATGCCAATTTTACAAACTTTGTATACAATAATAATAATAATTACAAACATGATTATAATAGTAAAACTAAAATAGTAATTTTGGTAAAGTCCAATATGCGGTTTTTCTATGATATTGTTCAAATCTTTTAGGACTGTAGGGTTATCATATGCTATTGAATCTAAATCTACATGTTTAAGGTTAACGATAGGTAAATTAGGAACATATTTATTATAAGCTAAAACATTACAGCATGAATCATTTAGAATATTAAATGTAGGGATAATTGGTTTTAATTGGATTACATAATGATCCTGTGGCGTTAAACGAGTGTCCTTACAATAAGCGATACAACTAGGAGGTAAGTATAATATTCCATTTCCACTTAAATCTATCTCATTCAATTGAGAGTTATTACATTCTAAACTTATTTTAGTTTTTTCAGATAGTATATATAGCCATCTATTGTTGCGGAGCGGCTGCCAGATATCTAAATGACCTTGGATAAACTTAGTTTCACACATTATGGGAACAGAGGTAAGTACTTTTGTAATGATTTCTGTTTCGCAAGTTGGTGTAGCTGAAGAAGAGTATATTACAGAGGTTTTGCAAAGATAGTGATCCTTGTTAATTACTTTACAAGAGTCTATGTTATCTAGATTGCAGTAAGTTGATTTGTCTTTACTGATACCAATATATTTAGAGGTTGGAACTATGGTTACATATGATGCTGAATTTTCGTTACTATGTGGAATTGGAATTGGTAAGTTATGATAGAAGTTTAAATTTGCAGTATCGACTAAAGGAATCTTGATAGTGAACACTATTTTTTCCTTGTTGAAATAACTAGATATCTCGGAAATATTTAGGATAGTATGCATATTATTTAAACTCAGAAGAATAGGTAATTGTTGAGAGTTTGATAAGAATCTATAGTTATTGGCCAATTCCACATAAAGTTCTTTAGGTGTGAGAATAGTGGGGTATAATATGTTAGATTTACTGAACATAATTGAGTTAATAATGTCTTCGACCTTAAAAGATAAAGTTAAGAGGCTATTTTCTACCATCGAAATTAATTCTAGTATACGAGACCTTATACCTAATTCTCTGGATATGTTAGTTAAATTTCTGATATCTTCAGAAAGAGCATCAATGGCGTCTTTTAAGTGTTTTTCATTGACTGCTATATTGAATAAGGTGCGATTAAAAGAATTAATAGTAGACGTCGTAATTAAAATGTTTTCTTTCATGTAGAGAGCTATTTTCTTTTGGTCCATCTCAACTTCTTTTATGGCATTGTCGTAACGAATTGCGTCTTCTTCGTCCATGGTGCCGAATAGTTTCTTAGATACAGTGCCTATAACGCCTATCAGCGCAGCTCGCTTATAATGAGACAAATGATGTGAAGTGAGATGAGAAAAGGCTTCGTTATTGTGAACCAAATCATTACAACGAGTAAACAGTGGTTGAAAAAGATTACGACATTCTAAATAATCGAAAATTCCACTATTTCTGCAAAGTGCCAATGAATCATTGAGAAATAACTTAATATTATCAATGTGGGGACTTATAAAAGATATATCATAGGGAACTACTATATTAAGATAATTATCTATTACACTTAAGGAGCCTATAGGGTCGAAGTATATTCCGGCATTACTCTTCAAAGGCTGGATGAATTCTTGACCCGATATTCTCGATGCAAGTAGACTGTAAATGAACAATATATCTAAATTCTAGATTAGAGTAAAACTTAACTCACTTAAATAAAATACTGATACACATGGTGGAATCTATGTTTCAGACCTAGAAGCTAACTTTAACTCGTCGTAGTGATGGGTGACGTGACGTCTATTTATAAGGAGAGTTAAAGAATTCCTACCGTTAATTTTGACCACTTTATATGGTCCTTTCCAGACCGGCGAAAATGCTTTACGAAGACGTACATGATTCTTAAGGTATACATAGTCTCCGACCTTGTACTTGACATGACGCGTATGGGCGTCATAATATTGTTTGGATCTTTCTTTGGATAATTGAATGTTATCTAGCGCTTTGTCTCGTGAAAGTTTTAATCGGTGGTTTAGGGCTTTTATGTATTCAGGATATGTGAGGTCTGATCGTAATTCATAAATGGAATCTGGAATAAAAGGTTTTTGACCGAAAAGAAGTTCATATGGTGTGAAATTTGTAGTAGAATGAACAGAAGTATTGTAAGCTAGCATTGCGGTGTAAACATACTTATGCCAATCGGAATGATTTTCGTTTACATACGATTTGAGGTACTCCTTGAGAGTAGAGTGGCTACGCTCAAGTGCACCTTGGGTTTGAGGATGGTATGGAGAAGACCAGATTTGTTTAATTTTCAGGAAATCGCATGTTCTTTTGAACAATTCTGCGGTGAAATTGGTGCCTTGGTCTGTTAAGATAGATCTCGGAATTCCAAAAATAGAAATGAAATGTACTAGACACTCACATGTTTCCTCTGCAGTTGCATTAGAGACAGGGTAAGCAAAAGAAAATTTGGTAAGGTCATCTTGTAGAGTTAGTATGAATTTGAGTTTGGGTAGCCCTGCTTCTGGAAGAGGACCTACGAGATCGAGACTTAGACGCTCAAACGGTTTGGTAGATGTAGTTGTTATCTGCATTGGAGACTTATTAATTTGTCTTAGGGCTTTATTGCATTGACACTGAGAACAGTTTTTCACGTATGTTTCGATATCGCTACGCATGTGTTTCCAATAATACCTCTCCTTAATTCTATTAGTCATACGCGTTGATCCTAGATGACCAGCAATAGGAATATCGTGATTTTCGCGGAGTATTTTGGGTATTTCCGAGGGTATAGGATATATTATAGTGTTGTGATATATGTGGATTGGAATTTGAGTATCATTAAATATGTATCCGAACATATTGTATATCTTATACCAAATGTGTTTATCGAAAGGGTTGCGGAAGTCACTAATCGCTATGCTTATGTTAGAATTATCTGAATTTTGTAATACCGTAGACTTTAAGTTTAATAAGCATTTAAATAAATCTTCATGAGAACTGTTGTCGAAATGATAAACTTTAGTGAATAAGAAATGGACTTCTTTTCCTTTATGACTAAATGATAATAGAGAATGTAGTGTTCTCTCTTTATTGAGAAGTTCTTGGGAGTCGCTGACTTCACCTAAGATCTCTTCTACATATGGGTTAGAGTTATCGAGGTCTATTGAGGCTGGTATCACAATGTGTTTGCAATCGCTTTTAAGGATACTATCATTATGTTCTAGAATAACTGTATTGCTATTGAACTCCTTGTTAGTCATTGCTTTTAGGAATTTGCTGTAATTCTCGTCGGAGGATACGGGACTTGGAGTGGTTACAGGAAAGGTATCGGGAGACAGAGGAGTTTCTGTTGGAGGACTGGAAGAGTGACCAGGAAGCGCCGGCGAAACATCAAGCCCCGCGGGTAAGTCTTCATTTTCTAAAAGATCAACACATGGTAGGTCATCACTGTCAAGGTTTAAGGGTATATTAAGATCATCAAGCGTTAGGGGGCTAAATTGTGGTGATTGGTCATCACGAGCATTAGAGGTAGACGGTACCGGGTCAGATTCTAAAGGTTGAACGGGGTTTACCGGAAACCGAGATAAGGCATCAGCATTACTATTTATTCTACCCCTCTTATATTCAATATTGTAATCAAACTCCTCTAGCTTTAAACGCCACCTGATAAGGCGAGACCCAGGGTCTTTACAATTAAATAGCCATTTTAGTGGTCTGTGGTCTGTAACGATGGTAAATTGGTGTCCATAGAGATAAGGGCGAAACGTTTTGGTGCCAAACACGATAGCCAGACATTCTTTCTCAGTTGTAGAATAGTTTGATTCAGCTTTATTTAGGGTTCTGGATGCGTATGAAATCGGGTGGTCTTTACCAATTTCTCCTTGTGAGAGTATAGCGGATATCGCGTAGTTGGATGCATCACATGTTAAAATGAACGGTTTGGAAAAATCCGGGTATATTAATATGGGCGCAGAGATGAGTCTATTCTTTAGTTCTTCGAATGCAAGTTGTTCTTTGTTAGACCAGGCAAAAGGGGTGTCCTTTTTCAGAAGAGAAGTTAAGGGTTTAGCTATCTTGGAGAAGTCAGGGATAAATCTTCTATAATATGAGACAAGCCCTAGAAAAGATTTGGTGTCCTTTGGGCCTTTAGGCACGGGAAATTGAGAAACTGCTGTTACCTTGTCCGGGTTGGGCTTAACGCCTTTATCGGTTATGATGTGTCCAAGGTAACCCACTTCCTTCCGGAGAAACTCACATTTGTCAGGCTGAAGTTTTAGATTAAATTTACGGAGTCTATAGAAGATTTTGGAGAGATTTTCGATGTGACCTTGAAGCCCATGAGAGTATATGACAATGTCATCTAAATAAACATAACAGTGTAGGCCTTGGAGTCCTGCGAGAGCAGTATTCATCAAGCGTTGAAACGTAGATGGAGCATTTTTGAGGCCAAATGGCATTCTTTTGAACTCATAGTGGCCTTGAGGAACGGTGAATGCTGTTTTTGGGATGTCTTCTTCAGATATAGAGATCTGGTGAAATCCAGAACAGAGATCTAGCGTAGAGAAGTATTTACATTGGCCCAATTGGTCGAGAATCTCATTGATTTGAGGTATGGGATAGCTTTCTCCAATCGTAATATCATTAAGCTTCCTGTAATCAATTACGATGCGCCATTTTCTTTCGCCAGAAGAATCCATCTTCTTGGGAACGACCCAGATGGGAGAAGACCAGGGAGAAAGAGAAGGTTGAATAATGTCTTGGTCTAACATTTTTGTTATTTGGGACGCTACTTCTTGTTTGTGTATTTCAGGGAATCTATAGGACTTGACATTAATTGGTTCCGATGGGAGAGTTTTGATTTCGTGTTTAAGGAGATCAGTGGTTGTCAATCGGTCATTTGGTAAGTGAAATATATCAGAATATTGGGAACAGATATCATAGAGATTGGATTTCTCCTCGTCATTAAGGTGGTCGGTTCTGAGCATCTTCAGGACTTCATTTTTACGATCAGTATGTGATTCAGTGTCACTGAGGTGATAAGAACCCAGAGGAAGTTCGAAAGCTTGGTCATCAAGGGGTTCTATGTGTAATTTAATGTCAGAGTTTATTGTTATGGGTTCTTCGGAAGTATTTAATACGGAGATGTTGACTCTGTTGTTGTCTTTCACAGCAACTACACAATTAGCGACTAGAAGGCTATCCGAAATATGTTGGTCCATGATAAGCCCCACTTTACAATTAGGATCGGAAACGGTGCATTCCAAAATGGTTTCTGTACGAGGAGAGATTTGATATACCGGTTCACAGTATTTGAGTTTTGCGACTATGTCCCTAATTCGTAAAGTATTAGAATTATAATCGATTACGGCATCCAAGTCGTTCAAGAGGTTGTTACCTATTATACCATCATAGCATAGATTAATATCCTCGACTACATGGAAATCATAAGAAATGTCTGATTTCAAACTGTAAAACAGCATTAGTTTAAAGGAACCTAAAGTGCGCGTCGTTTTGTTCCCAGCATTAATTCCTACTAGTTGAATTATTTCATTTTTTAAGATAGGCATAAATCTCAGTGAGTTCTTCTTTATTAGGCTTACGCAGGCGCCTGTATCTACGAGAAACGTCAACCAACATTCATTAACTTGCGTTCTGAGGATGATGTGAGGTAAGTATCGATTATTAGAATTGGAAGTTATTTTAAATATTTTCTTATTTGCAGGTTCGGCGTTTGGCGAGGATGTAGCGGATCTGGAGGGTGTATTGGATACAACGTATGCGGTGGATGCAGTTGATACGGTGGGTGCAGTGGATACAGTGAGTGCGGATCCGGTGGATGCAGTGGATACAGCGGATGCGGATACAGTGGATGCAGTGGATACAGTGGGTGCAGTGGATACAGCGGATGCGGATACAGTGGATGCAGTGGATACGGTGGATACAGCGGATGCGGATACAGTGGATGCAGTGGATACGGTGGATACAGCGGATGCGGATACAGTGGATGCAGTGGATACGGTGGATACAGCGGGTGCGGATACAGTGGATGCAGTGGATACGGTGGATACAGCGGATGCGGATACAGTGGATGCAGTGGATACGGTGGATACAGCGGATGCGGATACAGTGAATGCAGTGGATGTATGGGTGTCCTTAGTATAATTAATGGCGTAGAAAGATTTGGGTCTCACGAGACACCGCCGTGAGCCCTTTATTCGTTTAAAGTCTCATTGGTTTCATCCGAGTATTCGTTCACGACATGGACACGGGCTTGTTGACGATAAGGTTGATTCTGTGGAAAATTTTGACGTGGTAGGTTGCTTCGCTGCTCTTTAAGTCTGTTATTATATTCCCGTTTCCTACATTCCTCAATAACATGCCCTAGATTTTTGCAATATTTACAGAATTTGGGTTGATTTTGGGACTGCACGTTATTGACATTTAGATTTCTAGGACTATCACTGTTACGACGTGGTTGCATCGGGTTTGATTGATTCGGTGAGTTACGCTTGTACATGAGTTTTTGTATCTTCTCTTCGGAGATTGCGAAGTTAATAGCTTCATTAAGGTTTTTAGGGGATTTACATCTAACTACGTTTGAAATTCGCGAATTTAATCCTATTAGGAAATGATGAAGGGCCAGGTCTTCCATGGCTGCGGTACGCCCTGGAGCTTCTTTAGCTTTAGTCAAAACGATCTCAGTCAGGAGTTGAGATAAAGTTTCTTCAATACGAAGCCCGAATTGGCTGACTGCTTCATTCTGCCCTTGTCTACTGTCTTGCAGCTCGGCTAAGAGGTGTGAATAATGTTTCGTGTCTGCGAATTGGGTTTTTAGGAACTCTTTTAATTGATCCCAGTGTGTGAATGATTTAATTGAGCAAGCAATTTCTGCTTTGCCTTGTAATTGGCTCAATATGTATTTAAATAAAACTGGCTGCTGCTCAGCACTCGCGAGCTCATACGCGTTATTACAATTTGACAAAAATGAATTGAGGGTTTGCCTGTCACCATTGTATGGCTTAATAAATTTAAAGAGACTATTTAAATCTACAATTAAAGCACCAACTAAAGCACCTCCCTTTTCTGGTTTGGTCATTTTGAATTTTTTTTTCTATTACTCGTAAGTGCAATTAAACAATTGAACTAATTATTTTAGTTATTTAAGACACAAAACGAAGTTAGAATACGGCTCTGTACAATTGTCACCGGAACAGATAGCGAATGTTTAGTCTAGCAACGGCCGGGACAGATAAGACGTGTTGGAGAATTTATCCCTACTGAGAACCAGGTACATATACAATAGAACGAGATTATAATGTCTATAATGGAGTCTCGTCTTTATAGAAATATTCACTCGCGGAATGAAGTATTTTCGGCACAACACAACACTTCCACTGATTTAAATAGTACAGCTTTGACAATAAAGATGACTTACAGGATCACGAAGAAAGTAACCTTGAACATGTTGCTGGACTGATTCAGCAAGGACTGGCAGGATGCTCGATGACGTCACGGGAACACCACGTTTGCACTTTTTGAGGATATGTTTGTTTACTTTTATTTCACAGGATTTAGATAGTTTATCAGAGACGAAATACAATGTTTTCTTGCAGGATTTTGTAGTTTGATTGTAGCGAGTTTGATTTGGCACTGTTCGTTAATTCGGTGAACAAACACTTTTCACTCGCGGAGGCGATTCCAAGATTTTCACAAGAAATCCCTTTACGCTGCCACCAATGTTACGCGGGCCGATTTTGAAGAGGTTTTAAAAAAAATACTTTCTAGAATAACAGCGATTTATTCTTGAGATACAGAGATGTAGATGTATGTATGTATTGGCACACGCAAAATATACTGACATGAGTACTCGCGACGGAAGATGGTTGCGGACTGACGAGCACGGAGATAGGACTGGTACATTGCAAAAAGCGCTGACAAGCCACCTTTGTGAAGTAGAGGGCTACTCCATCCATTCAGCAGGGATAGGGATGGCCTATGCACTTTTGGGAACATTGGGCATTCGTAACAGTACGTAGCACGACTAACAAATATTTAAAATGTAAAATATTTTGATGTGTACATAAAAGGCTTAATAATAATAATGCTAAAACAGGAGACATGCTACAGTCCTTAAATTTTATTGTTGCAAAATTCAGTTTATTTTATTAATTTAGTTAACTTTATAAGTGAAATCACTAACTTATTAGTTCTTAGCTTTTCTGGTAAAAAATAAGAATATTATTAGTTCTTCTCGAATTACGAGCTATGCTGTATCTGTGTGAAGTGAGTACCTCATTAGAATATTTAGTTAAAACGTGGTAAAACAGTGGTATATGTAAATGTAATGGCAATTAGTAAGCACATTTTAGTCATTCATATTCCTTCCTAGTGTTTACAGTGTCACAGTAAAGTGACACTGTAAACACTGTAGTGAATTCTGTCATTAGCATAACATTTCACAAAATATGAAATCACTAATATTGTAATAATAGAAATTCAATAATAAATAAATATGTTTTATTAATATCCATAATGTCTAATTCTCCTGCCCAAAATGTCTCTACCAATTCGATGTATAAGAGTCGTTTGTGAGGCATATGTTTAAGTAAAATACGTCAGGCAATTGACCTTAACGCGTTTCTTTAGTTGTATTTATGAATGTTTGCCCGCATCGGTGGCATTAGAGCTAGTATTATTGCCGTGTTAAGATTGAAATGGATTGTCATTCTTTCGCAAGGCCTATAGGACTGTTCACATTGGAGTATAATTGTACATTAATCATTGGGTGTTCTGTTTATCGCCTTCAAGGTGTACATCAACGAGGATAAAATTGATGCTAATTTTCTGGCTAAAATAATATCCATATATTGCTGAGCTACCTTGAAATGCTAACTGAAACTGACTGTAAATAGTTAACTTTGATGAAATCTGACAACTAAAGAGCTTCGCCTTAAAAAAATTTAAGTTTTTGGAGTAGGTACAATTAGTGATGGTAGTACAGCCACGTGTTAATTATTGTTTATTAACAGTAGTAGATTATTAAAATTTTGTAGTTAGATTAATATATTTATTACTTAAAATTAAGAAATATAAGAGGGCGTCAATATTTTGCATTTTGCTAGCATTCATATATTTACTGATTAATCGCTTTTTTTTTAAATGTGGAAACCCCCACGGGTCATAACCTCACCATGGCTATTGGTGAATGGTATGTCGGGATCGAACCGACTAAAACCACACGGTGTTCTGTCACAAGTGAGTCTATCGCAAGGGACTCGGGTATACCCTAGGAAAGAAGTCCCCGAAAACCCTAGCAGACTTTGGCCACCCTCAATAGAAGGCAGCCACACCATTAGTCTTCTCAGAGGGCCTTGCCCTCGGCGCACGGCGCACGCGGAACACGTCGCGCCACCGTCTCAGGCCTGCTTCTGCTAGGGTAACGTGCAGCCTCACCCGTTACCCCCAGGCCAGCGCTCATGGAGGCCGGAGATCATTATGCGCTCTCTGGCGCCTGGTGCCTCTTCTTCGGGACGGGAGAGTACTAGTCCTCTCCTCTTTAGCGGACACCACTTCCTCACAAAAAGAAGCGGTGGATTCCCACGCACTCTCACTTTGGAACTGATTAATCGCCTAGCCATAACCATTTTACCTAAACATTCTAAGCATACGAATAAGGAAGGGCCAAATATTATTATTAAAATGTAATTATTTTTAATTGACATTCATCACAAATCAAGTTTACTTTTAGACTGAGCCTCTTTAGGCAGCATGATAGGTGTTATTTCTTGTAGAAAATAAACTTGATATATCTGAGTACTTAGGTCGTAAACAAATAGCACGTAATATTATTAACTGTCAAATATGATATTCAAAATTTTATTTTGACATTGTAAAACCTGCTTCTTACAATCTCGTCAAGGGTCTCTCCTTTCCTCGAGGGAATTGCTGCGTTACAATAAGACGGTGTGCTATTATATAACACAATTTAATTTATAGATGTCAGTCGTCATTAGTATCTTGTTACATACGACACTAAACAAATAGGTGTATACTTAATAATGATTGAAGTTGCATATAAAAGCTTATGTACATTTTCTCACACTTCTCAAGTTTGTGCTTAAGTATTTAAGAAATAGAGTAGAAATTTCACTACGGAAGCTTTTAAAATTTGATGCGGAAAATAGGAGCCTGAGGACGCGCGGTATTAGAGCTGGCTTATGGCTCTGTATTAATTTTGAACCGTAGTAAGTTAGGTGGTGACAGAACTAAGACACCAACACATAATTCACTTTGTAACGCAAATGAAACTAGCGCTTAATTTACTGTTATAATTTAGTAAATTCCTTTACAGTCCAAAGCGTTGTGAGTATGGTCGCAGTTAGTCGTGGCTTTTGTAATGTGCTGTAATTAATACAATATTATGAATTGTAAGGGTGTTTATTACTGCTGATTGGGTCTTAGTTGACTTATGAATATAATTATTGATAAAAAAAATCGAACCATAATATTAGCAGTAGCCACTCTGCTGCTTTGAATTCCTCAAGTGAGAAGTTAATCAATGTACATCGGGATTAGATTCAGACAGACGTATAAACTCTTACTCAGTGTGCATCGACACAAACCTATTAAGAGTTCCCAAATAGTATAGAGCATGAAACAGACTTTGAAATATAATATCCCATCGAACAAGAGTCAACATAATCACTTAGGAATAATCTACTATTTTCAAAAGTCCTAATTAAACATAGCATATGCGAGCCTTTATACATACACGAATATTGGCGTGTCCGATTGCTAATTCATTCTATTTATTTATTCCTGGATAATTAAATTTCAACATGGAAAATCCTTTGTGAATCTAGAATCTTTGTAGTGAAGTGTGGTCGGGCAAGCATAGGTGTGCTCATCCGTCACCTTAGTATAACTTAGTTTAACGTACTTACTTAGTCTAACGTACTTACTTAGTCTAACGTACTTACTTAGTCTAACGTACTTACTTAGTCTAACGTACTTACTTAGTCTAACTTACTTAGTCTAATTTAGTTTTTAGTCAGTTGTTTCTGAGGTCAAACCAACAACCTCAACGTTGATAGCTATTCTCAAACAAAACTCTGGTAGGTCATGATTAAAATTGCTACTGCAAATTTAGAACTGATTTCCCTCTTGATAAGAATACCAGCCTCCTCTGACCTGATAAAATCGATGACAGAGTACCCTTCTTACCAACGCAACGCCAGCTCATCTGGGTGGATTTAGGCTTTTTTCTAGCCGCCTCGACGAGCCCAAGATTTTATGCAAACATTACAACTGACCGTCCTGCCTGCATCATTTTTTCAGAGGTTTTTTAGCTTACGCTTTACGTTGTCGCAGTCGTTCCTTCAAAAATGCTATATTCTTAAGCTTTCTTAAGAAAATGTGAAAGAAGAAAATCAAAAATCTGCTCTCAGATTAGTCAGGACAGCAAAAATACCATGATACTTTATTTAATTTGCTTTGAGACTTTGAGTAGTGCCATATAAAAACTAAATGAGAGAAAACAATCCATAGGACTCATAAAGATGAAAGCTTATAAACAAATTTGTTTTTTATCCTAAAAAGTTTCCCAGTTTTTACTATTATTCTTCTACGTATGAACAAGCAACAGTACGTGAAATTGGCAACAAAAAAGTAAAGGGAAAATCACACAGAGCGTAGCATCACGGGCCGACTCGGTTCGCGAACTACATTACAGTTTACATAAAAACATCGTGTTCAACGACAACGGGGCATCAACTTTCCCAGCGAAGACATAAGCGAAATTGAATTACACATATTGAAAAAGAAATGTGTAGCTCCTTGGTAGGCGTGGTTTTGTGTGAAAACTCCTCCTACCCAGTGACCCGCGCATGAATCGCAACGGCATCGCTCTCAAGTCGGCTGATCGCTCGGTGTGTCGCAACAAACTAAGTCAGTGCAAACCGGGCCGCGCGCTAGGACCGTGTCGCGCCAACGCACAACTTGCCACTCGATGCGACGAGCTTACTTCTCGTTTGTGTTTTGTTCTGCCAAACGCGAATTTCCACAAAACTTTTATGTTTAACTTCATCAAAATTTAATATACCTTTATCAAACTAACAGAACTGAGCTGGAGGAAAGTAATGACCGTAAACAAATATTTTATTAATTAAACCGACGAGCTTTTGAGTGGTTTTCGTGGTCAGTGACTGTGGCGAGGATGACTAAACACCTATTTGTAACAGACTTGTTCTGTAAACTATGACCACATATTTTGCTACACTGTTCTAGATTAATTTACCTAGGTGAGTTTTTGTACGACAAAATTATTAAGTAGTAGAAGATTATGAGTGGCTAAGAGAGTGACAAAGAGCAGACTAAACTGATATGTTTTGCTTATAAACATTTGAGTTCATTTGGATAATAGTTTCAAACACTTTATTCATAAATTGATCAAAACAGGTCCATTGGTAAACATACTATTTTGATTATATATTATATTATATTTATACTGTCAGATGTTTTTAAACATTTATTATATGTTTAACAAAAGATAGGTACATAAAAATATTATTAGAGATGTAGGTCTGTGTACATTAATAAAAACAAAGTCGTTATTAATGAGGTAGGTATAACATGTTAAACTGAACAGCATAACTTACAAGCTCAGATGAAATACTCATATCGCTTCCATGTACCTCTCAAGTTAAGTGAGACATGCCTGCTGAAACTTATTAGGACAACATACTACACTTTCAAATATTAATTTCTGTTAAACACAACCAGTAACCTGTTAAATGTGATGAATATTACACCAAATAATGCTAAATACAACATTAGGATTGAAAGATATAAAAACGGTGGGTGTAATCGGTTTAAAATATCCTGTCCGTGACGTAAGCACCCGTTTAGGGATTTTTCCGAAATCGGTCCCTGAGCGAGGTAAAAAGGGATAAAGTATGATTTCACGGGTAATGCCGCGGGCACCCGCCTTGCGATAAATAAAGTTGCCAATTGCCCTCACCAATGAAACTCGAACTTCACAACCAACATGACATATAGTCATGTTTACACATGTGTATGTTGTTTGTGTCACAATATTTGTAAAATGTTTAATCATCCAGTAACACAAATGAAAACGTAGAAATATTTAAAAAAATCTGAAATTATTTTGTCAGCTTAATTTTTTGCATGGACGCGAGTGCATGTAGGCAGGTACCTATAATTGTTTTTATAACATTCGGCACATATTATTCATTTTTCACATGCAATAGGTACTTAATAAAAATATTAATAACTCATATAGCCGTAGTTATAATTTTTTATGAGTTCTTTTTAATTTAACGGATTATACTTTCTTAGTTTTGACTATAACAGATTCCACACGTGATACGAACACGTAATTTTTTTGTAAATATTTTTTTTTTAATTTATTTCAATGCACAATCACATTACAATCTTATTTGCAGATATTGCAGATAGCATTAGCCGTAGCTACTTCCAGAGCTCAACTCAATACAAAAATAAACTGGGATAGCTCGAATTGTGTGCATACTTTTCAAACTTAAAAATTATTTTTATTTTTATTTACCTACATTTTTAAGTTCTGTTTGACCTTACTTTTTTAAATGTATTATTAAAGTCTAGAATAGTGTCTCTTAGAAAGCGTAGATTTAGCGAGCTTTACACACCCGATACGATCTATAGTTTAATAACACACTGTGTATGATTCGTACCGAAGGCCCAGCACAAAGAGTCAATAGACTTTTTTAATAAGTTGTTCATTAACTTAAAAGCTTCTTGAAAGCTTAACAAGAAGCTTCGTCAGTTTTACAAAATGCGGACCAACATAATTTAATATTCTATTCATTTTCTGTATGAATTCTTGTGTACGGAATTTTTAGAAGCTTTGATAAAAAGATATTTTTATAAAAAGTACATTCCTTACAGAATACTTTAATACGTACTAACTT
Organism: Euplagia quadripunctaria; assembly: GCA_963859945.1. NCBI lineage: Eukaryota > Metazoa > Arthropoda > Insecta > Lepidoptera > Erebidae > Euplagia > Euplagia quadripunctaria. The sequence continues at coordinate 11,630,162 of OY982561.1, forward strand.
TTGAACTTGCCCGTTCCATGATATGTAATTACCTGGTCGAAACGTCAGGCAATTCAAATGTTTGTAAAACCTATTACGTAATCACCTTAATTCCCCTATACATAATTATAAAATACTAGTTGCACCCCGCGGTTTCACCCGTGTAAGTCCCGATGCCGTAGGAATATCGGGATAAAAAGTAGCCTATGTGTTAATCGCGGTCTCCAGCTATCTACGTACCAAGTTTCATGGCAATCGGTTCAGTAGTTTTTGCGTGAAAAAACAATAAACATCCATACATCCATAAACCTCAGAAACTTTCACGTTTATAATATTAGTAGGATATTTATATGTGTTATAAAAAATGATGTAGACCTATAATTAATCACGAATGTTTACTTATTCTTACTGATGTTAAAAGAATATGATTCGTGAATAGAAACAAATTAAGCAATATCAAAACAACGTCTCTTTTGTAAAACAGTACAACGTGATATACAGAAAGGTACGATTATATATTTTATGAGCGTTATAATATATAGGTAAAAACTATGAAAGATTATATACATATAATCATCATCTTCTTGCCATTTTCATGAATTTATTTGGGGTCGGCGCAATGTGTTTTCTACTTTCATTCTACTCAATCATTCGCCATTTTGCCGCATCACATGCCAATACTACAATAATCTGTTGCTCCTCAATTTTTCATTCACTGGTGCTATTTTTAGGCTTCCTTCGTTCCCCACCGGGTCCATCTTAGTCACACCATACATCCATCTCAACATTTGCATTTCAGCTACATGCAGAATAGTTGAGTAAGTCAGTAAAAAAAAATTAATTTGTTAAAAAAAATCGTTGATAAAAGCTTCTCCTAATAACGAAGCATGTTGTAATTTTTATTTCAATGATTTTGTTTATTTTTAAGCGGACATTTTTGGACAAGTCCGGACATTTGAACAACACTCTTGGTTAAATTTAAAATTTTTATGGCATTAAATGCTTATGATATTCTATTAATAATATTTCGTAAGTGAAAGGGCTGACATGAATCAATTGTGTCAGCCCTCAGACATATTACCTTTATCGGTCAGTCCGTTTTCAAGTTTAAGCTATCGGTTTCAAAATAAGATTTCTGTATTAAAAATCACGATTTTTCTAAAAAAATCTGGAAATATTTAACGTGTTTTTTTTCTGTGACAATGTTTTTTTTTACTTTTGATTTAGTAAAAAAAGTTCATTATTTTGATATAAATATAATAGATTAAATTTGGCACCAGATATGTTGTATCCATTAATAAGGCATTGGAGAAGTGAGATCTAATCTAAACGATAGTTAAAATAAATTGAACGTGGTATAATTACCTAGTTCGGTAGTTAACTAGCATTTTAAATTTTAATTTACGGTTATCAAATCATTTACTTTTAGTTTTTGGTTTGGTGATGATTTAAAAATTATGTTAATTAATTTCCTAAATTCTAATTTCTGTTAAGCAAACCGATTTATGTAGTGACACGTACAACGTACATCATCAAAAACAAAATTACCATTTTATCTAGTCGTACCATCCCCTTGCAGGATATAATTAAAATCAATTACAAGGCAGTGTGATTTTTATTAGTGTAGTAGGTCTTATCTAAATAGTGTGAGAAGTACATTTAAGTGGATTTGTAGTCACGACTGAAGCTTACTTCCTGAGCAGTGAGTAATTTAAAGACGGCCACGGCTGATATCTGCGGGCGCATCCATTACCCTCCAACAACGGGGTAGAAATGTGCCATAAATTATAAGGAGGAATACTTATTCGCTGATTTATATTGAGCTGTAAATTTTCTATCCTATATAGTATTTAGACACGTTTACTTCTAACGGTCTTTATAATAGTTCAGGAACAGCATATGAAATATAGATGCTTAGAGTTGCTTAGAGTTTATTTACATTTACTCCCAAAACCTTAGTTATGAAAAGAAGCAAGATCTTGATTTTGTAGCTAAACGTACAATTAACCTGGTGTGTGTTCGTACAGGAAATTGGGGTCTTGTAGTCGATAAAAAAAATATATTAGATAGTAAAATTAAGATATAGTAGTCACTTAGGAAAACTATGATTTTGACGTCAACGTTTTGAGGTTTATTTATTTATATATTACCCTAGTTACCAGAGAGCGTTACAAAAACTTCGAGAAAGGGCTCAAGCGTCAGTATCTTTTTGCTTTACTATAAGTAGATGTGTAACTGTTTTCAGTCCAACGTATAATTTATGAACCAGGTAGGTATGGATTAGGTTTGGAATGTACTAGGGTACATGGTTTTTGGAATTTTGGAATATGCCCCCTAGGGCATATTCCAAAACTGTGGGGAATACTGGTCCTCATTCTTGTGGAACCTCGAATACGACTGGGTGCGACGCGGAGTGCTCTTGGGAGGCGTGACCGTGACTTGCTACGCTGACGACATCCTCATCACCAAGCGAGATAAAACGCCCCATGAGGCTACCATAAAAGCCAACGCCCGTGTCGCTCAAGTTGTTAGAAGGATTCGGCAGCTGGGTCTCGAGGTAGCCCTACATAAATCCGAAGCCCTTTGTTTCCATGGGCCTTTGAAGAGACCTATAGCTGGATTTATTCTTATAGTGAGAGATGTTTGCATCGGCATCGAGCCTTCGATGAGATATCTAGGGCTCGTACTTGACAAACGATTGGATTTCGGAAACCAATTCCGGAATCTGGCCCCCAAACTTATGAGGACAGCGGCTGCGTTTTCGCGTCTGCTGCCTAACTTAGGTGGGCCCGATATCTCCTGTAGGAGACTCTACGATGGTATCGCGCAGTCCATGAGCCTATATGGGGCGGAGACGCTGATGGCCCGCAATGCCGCCGTATTGCACCGACCACAACGAGCAATAGCCGTCAGAGTCATAAGAGGATACCGCACGGTTACTTCAAAGCGGCGAGTGTCCTAGCCAGACCTAGGACCCACTCCTCAGAAAATTGAAGTGCAACGGTCTCAACTCCGTCAGGTCCTTATGTCGGAGTTGGAAAGAGCGACTTGGCTGCGGCGATGGGAAGCCTCTCGCTGGAGACCATGGTTCTGTCCAAGTACGTGGGAATCCGACGCTTTTTTTGTCAAGAAGCGCTAAATGATCTCCGGCCTCCATGAGCGCTGGCCTGGGGGTAGCGGGTGGCAAGGGAGGCAAGGCTCTTTGCAAGCGCAATGGTGTGGCTGCCTTTTGTTTAGGAGGCGGTCAAAGTCTGCCGGGGTTCTAGGGGACTTCCTTCCTAGGGTATACCCGAGTCGTGGCTTCAAATATTCATCCTAGCTTTCATCAACTTTTTTAATGTTCTAATTACTCAGTAATACTAGTACAGATAAATTCTAGATTTCTTTTTGAACAATAATGTACATTGCCCAGTCATCTACGTTGAAACTCGACACTACGCCCAGACTAAGGCTTTTAATGTCTAGAATTCCAGTTCAGAAAATATTATTTCCGTTGCAAAGGGAGGACTGTTTTGTAAACTAAAAATAGATTAGTCGTTGAAAATTTTAGTTTTGTGTAACATTTTGTCCTAGCCCCTCTAAAAATACAAGGTACATTTTGGATTTATTCCTTATCAAAAAATGTTCTAAGTATTCCTGTGCTTATAAACTCAACAATTGTTTAACAAATCGAACAATAGAAGTGACGTCCTTTTCTTTATTGTCACTAATTGTTATTGTCGTCTATAGTTACCCTTATACATAGGTTTTCATTGTTGTTAAATAAGAACCTCAACAGTATGCTGTGCATCCGAGCTTATGGATGTTGACAGTACTAAGTGTTGACAATCCTGCTCATGTCATCGCCGACGAGTGATCCAACGACCGTGTACAAGATATATTATGTGTATATGTACGAGTTACGGCTAGAAGCAAAAATACAGTTACACCTGGTTCTAGCCAGCTAAACCTAGGTGCGGTCGATAGCAGTTGGTTAAAACTAGGTGTATCCTTTTAATTCACAGTTAATATTATGTGTAGCCGGTTGCATTCGGCTAAAATTAGGTCTAGCCTTCTTTCTACTGCCTACAACTTGATATAGCCAACGCCTTGTGGTTGAAACTAGAAAAAGAATAACACGTTAATGTAGATCAACTAACTTCACGACGCTTACCTCATCCTCGGGTAATCAATTTGTGTACTATTCCTTTCCTTAATTGTTTTCTAGAAATCAATTCACTGTATTTGAGTTTTCGCGAAATTTTTGGAAGTTGATTTTGTTTCTCCCGAAATTAAATCATTACGCTAAATAGCCAATGCCTAATCTACATCAGGAGTACAACGATACAAAAGATGCCACTGTAAAACACATGTCCTTCAAGTTGATTTTCTTGGAATAGATAAAAAAAAATCTGAAATAGTAATAATGTGTTTAAGTTTATTAATTTCTCTGACCTCAAATAATGATTATATTATAGGAAATTCTGCCAAAAAGTTTATCATTAGTAACTAAAAAATAATAATCTATACATATAATAAAACAGCAGAACTCAGTCTGTCTGTACATTAAAAGAAAAGTAACAAAAAAGACAGGGGTGACTAAAGAAGAGTAATATAACCCAAATCAGCGATTTTCGAAATTCTTTTCTTTCCATCTGTTTTCTGTTTGTTTGTTAGCGAACATTTTCGAAACTACTGAACGGATTTTAATGCACTTTTTACAGAGAAAATTAGACAGAGTATAATTGGGAGCAAAATGTAGGTTTTGTTTTTGAAAAAAATTGCCGTCATTTTAAGAAATTTGAAATTTACTTTGAAACTTTGATTAGAATTATGTAGCGTTTATTACTATATAGATTTCTAAGCAGTGCAAGATAACACTAAATCCCACGCTGACGAAGTCGCGGGCACAGCTAATCTAAAATACGTAGACCACTTTAATTTGGAAGTAAGGTTTTGCTCATTGTTCAGTTACATATAGTAGTTTTTAAGTTGTTTAAGACTGGAGTTTAAGTTTAATTTTTTGTTACATATTTTCACTACATATTATAAAACAAAGTCGCCCGCCGCGTCTGTCTGTCAGTAGATACCGAACGTATTTTCAAATGATTTTCACCAATATACAGGTGTCTAATTAATTAAGGTTTTGTGTAAAATAGCTGAAATATGACGATGATTGTTGAAGAAATCGGAAAAAATCAAAATATGCTTTGCTACCCGTGCGAAGCCGGGGCGGGTTGCAGGTTTTAAATAAAAAAGCTTTATTTGATTGAAGTTTGATCGCAGATGTCACCGATGTTCATAGATCTACCAGAATCAATATTGAAGCAGAATCAATAAGAGTTGACCGGCAAATAGGAGTGAGTGATTTTCATACTTGTATATATTTCTAAAAGATACATGTAACATATCTTTTACAAATATTCCCGTTGTCAAGTAGATCCCAAACTGCTGGTATGGATTTATATTAAACCAACTTAAAATTCTATTCTTATTTAGGTTTTATATAAAACTGCCTTGAAATAAAATCTTAATTTATATATTTATGCGTTAACTCAAACTGAAAACTTTTTAACTAAATTTACTACAGACTACACCAAAAAAAAATCTAAAAAGCAGAGGTAGATTTCATTTTTTTTTTTTTTAAATCTGCCCCCTAGTCCACCCCTTTGGGTGAATATCTCCCATTCACGAACTTAACCTTCATTTTTGCCCTGTTGATTTTTCGTCCAAGTTTCAAAGCAATTGGTGCATAATTGCGACCTCTATCGTGCCGGTAAAATTGAGGTACATACATACATATATCACTACATATTATAAAACAAAGTCCCCCGCCGCGTCTGTCTGTCTGATCGCGATAAACTGAAAAACTACTGAACGGATTTTCATGTGGTTTTCACGAATAGACAGAGTGATTCATGAGGTAGGTTTAGATGTATAATTTGTACCCGTGCAAAGTCGGGGCGGGTTGCTAGTAAATTTATAAACTTTTTTAACTGGCGGTTGTTTTGGGGTCTAGGGATCATAACTAGGCCTCCTGGGAAGATTTTTTTTGGAAAACTCTACAAATGGTACAAAACCAATAGGTAGACTTTCTTCGAAATCTACCTAAAAACTGTGTTATTTTTTTATGTACATAACAAATAGATTACTCGACTAACTCAACTTAAAAAAGATATACTCCTTCCTATAGGTTTCACTCGTGGAAAAAACCTGTGTAAAATGGGATACCTAAGTAAGAGTGGACCAACAAGTTATATGGGATTCCAGTAAAAGACGAACTCTTTGTTTATACAAGCATAACTTCAACCGTTCTTAACTAAACACATTAAATTTGGCCATAGCCAAGAATTTTTGTACCCGGAAACGGCTTACTGTATTGAATTTCACAAACCAGCCCTGTAGAGTAGTCAGTCAGATATAAAGAAAATACTCGAGTCCAAAAGACCAGTGAAGACAAATCAGGGTAGTCCACACACCTTTTCAACCTAAATTATCCTACTAATATTATAAACGTGTAAGTTTGTGAATATGTATGGATGTATGTATGTATGTATGTATGGATGTTTGTTACTCTTTCACGCCAAAGCTACTGAACCGATTGCGATGAAACTTGGTATGAGAACAGCTGTAGAGGTCTCCAGCTATCTACATACCAAGTTTCATCGCAATCACAAACCTATATGTTAATCCAGGTGGATTAACATATAGGTTTTTATCCCGATATTCCCACGGGATCGGGACGAGAGCGGGTGAAACCGCGGGGCGCTGCTAGTAGCTAATAAATAAATTGAGTCTGCATAAATAAATATGTACGGAACCATCAAGCCTCACTTACACTTGTGCGGTTTTTATGGTTTATTATTATCAAACGACATTAATACATCATCTGCGACCTCGTAGAACATTTTCCTGCATTACATTACGCGCAGTTTTTTCCTTTTAAATGTTACTGCATAATTTCGCAATTGTTACATGTTACTGTGTAACGAAATTTACTCCGCCATCTTCTCTACACTTTCATGTTCTTGTCTACATTAAATTACATCATTAGCTAATAATATCAGATTATTTTAGCTTATCCCCTTTTTATGCCCATATCCCACGCTAATTGGTGATTGCATCATAAAGACATGTGCCATTTCAATTCATAATACATAATTTCCAAAGAAACTCGTACTTGTGTTTTTATTATTTATCCGCACTATATACATAAATGTCAGAAACCATTGTCAGTTTAACATACATACATACATACATACATACACTCGTGCCTGTATCCTTGAAGGGATAGGCAGGTGATTGAACACCGTTTCATGTTATACATTTAGGTATATTGTGGCAAAGATTTTTGGCGTGTGTCTAAAATGGCGAACAAAATATATTGAAGCTTTAATCACGTTTCACACATTACTGCAACATTACGTATTTAAAAAAAAACGCAATACAGAGGAGTCTAATAAGTTTAACGTATGTATCTGAGTGTCTGTGTAACTATGTATCCGTGTGTATGTCTGTGGCATCAAAGCTCCGAAACGAATGGACTGATTTTGTATTAGTTTTTTCTTTGGAAGGTAACTTGATCGTGAGTGTTCTTAACTCCAAGATTAGCTTCAATTCAAGAAAATCTGTTCAGCCGTTCGAAGATCATCAGTTCAGATCAGTTCTTTTCCAATCGTTGAAGGGATTTTTAATTTATGCTTGTTTAATTCAGGATTTTAAAATAAAAGTACATACACTATCAAAAATAAAACGTGATAATTATTTATAAAAATTTAACTGAAAATAAATAAAAAAAACTCGAAAAAATGAAACAAAGAGCTGCGTGAAGTTGGTAGATCGCCAGCTCGAGTCAAGATTTCTTTAATATTTTCAGCTTAATAAATATTCACGAATAATGATTTAAATATTGTTTGATCTGGAAGATAATTTCCTTTAAGCTGTAAAAGATGATAAAGACTAGAGATTGCAAATTTTTGCGTGACTTTCTCGCGTAGTTATGAAAACAACTCAAGATACTGTGTATACTATTATTACAAAATTTGTTTACTTGTATTACAATCAATTGGTGCCCAAAGTGCCAAGATGATTTGTTATAAAACCTAATCACATATGGGTGGTAATTACGTTCCGCTTAAATAAGACAAAGGTTTATAATGACTAATATAAGAAGTACGCCCTCAATTTGTACCTAAACTTCTGATATAGTGTTTTACCATGCAAGTTCCTGTTACACCGTTTTAAAACCCTTAAGGATGTTGTGTATCAAAATCAAGTTGATAATAATATAATAACAATAATAACTTGACACATCTCACACACGGCTGCCTGATCCCAAAATAGGCAGAGCCTGTACTATTGTAACCAGACTGCTGATAAACATTTCTTAATACATACATAATCTTTATATCTTCTAAACTTCGAGACGGATTTTAATTCGGTTTACACCAATAGATAGAGCGATCCAAGAGGAAGGTTTATTAAACGTATAGTTTAATATTGTTTTGTGTTCATATCACGATAATTGTTCACCACATTAGTATCTACATTACACCCGTGCGAAGCTGGGAAGGGTCGCTAGTTATTATTTATAAATTACACCCAGACACAGAACAAATTTAATGATCATGCTCATCACACAAATATTTGTTCTGGGTAGGAATTGAACCCACGACCTCCAGACAAGGTCTACAGAGTGCTTGGTTTCGCATTTTTTTCTGAAGACAATACTTAAGTATCATTCTAATTCACTTTTAAACACCTTTATGACTTTTTATTGGGTCTGTAATTAGAGTTCATGTTGTCCAAAGTGTAACACTTAGGAACAATATAAAGTTTTTTATCCTTTGTTTACATTTATTACGAGATTTTAAACGCTATAAGTGCTTGGTAAGGTAGGTAGGGAACTGTTGAAAACATAACGTGACAGTATTCTTGGTCTAAGCAATTTTCATTATACCAAGTTATTAGTAGGGACTAGGAAGTTGATGCAATCATTACAATGACGAGAAATGAGACTTTAATTAACGAGACACACATACTGGCAAATAGCCTAATGTCATACAATTTTTTACTCTCGTCTTGAACGAGAGTAAAAAATTGTCCACCCTACAATGGTTTACAACAATCATTTAGTTCTGAATACCAAGAAAAAAAATTGATGGTAATGGATAGTGAGACGTTAAAATAACGTGTAGAAAGAAAACTTGGATGCTGGCTTACGCAGTTCATAAATATGATGAAGAGAAATGAAAGTAGTTGTTCGCTCCTCGTACGTGTTCATAATCATATTATTTCACTTGATTTACAGTTACTTCAATCACCTGTTTAGACCTGTATTTCGTGATCATTGGTTTTATTGATTTTACATTTTGTTTGTTACATGTGTAAAACTCTTTATGTTCGCAATTGAAAAATCGTCTTTCATCCCATTTATTGTTGTTTTCGATTATCATACTGCATCCTCTTTTATCTCAAGTGACAATCTTATTCAGAAATCCGATATGTGTGCCGATTCAACAAGTTAGGGCAAGCTTCGAAAGGACTTAAAAAAATTCAAACCGGCATAACTTGGACGCAAGTCCAAAGCCTTAGCCATTAAAGTACCACCGTTTTATCGCTTACTTCGGAAGTTGCTTTTTTTAATGTAGTTAGAATCAATTACAATGAATACACAGCCATATTGGAAACATTATTTCTAATATGGCGCCTCGCCACGTAGGTCGTTAATATAAACAAATTTAAATTTTGACTGGCCTGTTTGTCTAGTGGTTAGTGACCCTGACTGATAAGCTGATTGTGGGTTCGATTTCCACCCAGGATAAATAATTGTCTGAACATGATTATTTGTTCTGTGTCTGGGTGTAATTTATCTATAATATGTACGTATTAAGTAAGATATAAGTATGTTTATCAGCAGTCTGGTTACCATAGTAGAGGCTCTGCCTCATTTGGGATCAGATGGCAGTGTGTGAGTTGTCTCAAGTTATTATTATTCTCTTTATTCACTTTCATTTTTAAATACATTCAGAATATATCAAAAATACATTTAAACATTTAAAAAATAGCGTACCACCGGTATCGGGTACAGGGACCAAGCTACCTGTGGTTAGGGTTCCAGAGACAAAAACCTCCTCACTATGCGTGCCGTTTTGAGGATGACTGCCTTCTGCATCAGGCTCTTAATCCAGCTGCCTAAAGTGAGCCTCTGAAGGTGTTGGTCGAGGCTCTTAGCAATTAACCCATGGGCCGAAATGGCTATCGGCACAACAATTGCTGAATCAACATCCCACCTGTCAACAATGTCGTGGGCTAAGTCCAAATATTTAATTCTTTTACCTTTTTCGGCTTTTAAGAGATTGTCGTCATGGGGAATGGCAAGGTCAACAATCATGATTTAAAAAAGAAATGAATTGTACATGTGAAAACTGTGTAGTCACAAGTATTATGTTAATTTTCTATGTTGCCTAGCAGCTCTGTGATTTTCTTTTGCTTGCTTGCTCTTTTCCATTTTAGAACGATATTAATTTATGTTACATTGTACTCACATTAAATTGCGCTTATAAGCAATGTGACAAATAACTTTGTAAAAAAAAACATGTTGGAAAAGAGTGTCCTTGGAGTTTCTTGCCTGTTCTTCTCCATAGAATCTACGTTTTTGAACAGGCAACAAGCTTCATGACCTACTTATACTGACTGACTCCTCCTGACAATTCAAAAATACCTACAATGGGTTTACTTGAAATAAATAATTTTGATTTTGAATTTGATCATTGCTTGACAACAATAGTCCTTTCAGTGATGATAGATCGATCCCAGCACAATATTGCACGACTATTTTCGAGAACTGTGTCGGACACATACCTGTAGTACGGTAGCTCAACAGACACAAGGTTATATTAAACAGCAAGTTGCTGATGGGCTATCCTGGCCACTTGGTTATGACTATGCAAGTACTCGCCGTTAGCAAGACGAGAACAACCAGAAATTATATGCCTGAGGGTTTCTCCGGGACGACGATATGCCCGACAAATATCTATTGTGCCGTCCTTCAGGATATACCTCCGATAGTTATTCGTCATAATAACTTCATCTGTAATTGTACAGACAAAACCTTCCATTTCTCCGAAGAGGTCACCAAATCGTAGCCAGGACACAGATGCTAATAAATATGCATCGGGTTCGTTTAAGGTCCGATAAAAACGTCCATGCAGCTCCTTGCGCTTCCATATCTCTTTACGATCTGTAATATTGAGTACTGCAGGTTTGCGCCACTTCTCTTTTGCTAGAGTAAGCGGAGTGAGTCCGTTGTCAACTGCCACCACATCCCGATGCACATCCACGTTAACGGAGAGAAAGTAATTTCTAAGGTTGTATACCTCACGATTATGGAGGGTCTTGGCATTTAAAAAACCACGACCCCCACATTTCCGCGGGATATACAATCTCGTGACCGATGAACGTGGATGGTCCATTCGATTCGCGGTTAGCAGTATACGAACTCTTCTATCCAGGGCCTCTAGTTCAGTCTGAGTCCATCTATGTATGCCAAAGGAGTAGGTTAGGACTGGTGTGACCCAATGAAAGACATCTAAGGTGTGTGGAATATGCGAGTTCCATCCTCTCAGATTCCACAATCCTGCCTCTTTTAATATGCATGACTGCACATTTATGCATACCAAATTCCATCCTGATACATTTACTAAACGTTTTAGTTAACTCTAGTAATCTTATCAATTGGAAATTGCTGCAGGCAAGCAGTTTCAAATCATCCATGAAAAGGAGGTGGGATATAACCTGACCTCCTCTCCGCAAACGATACCCTAGCCCTGAACTCTCCAGCAAAGTGCTGAGAGGATTCAAAGCTAAACAGAACCACAAGGGACTCAAACTGTCACCCTGAAATATACCCCGCCTGATCTTTATATATTCGCCGTCACCCTGAGGCCGCCGACATCCTGGATAGCAAAGAACCGTTCTCCATTACCGCATACATGCCTTCAAGAAAGTGCATAAAGTCGTATCAATCTTGTACAACTCCATCACTCTCAAGAGCCACGTATGCGGCACAGAGTCATAGGCTTTCTTATAATCTATCCAACATGTCGCCAAATCCTTTCGGTTATGGCGAACTTGTACTATAATATAAGATATATACTATAAGAATACTATATTAGGTAATAATATTTCTTATAACAAAATTAAACGAATGATTTTATTACTAAGACTAGCAATGCCAAAAAAATTAAACTTTTCAAAATTACTAGCGTGTTATTTTTAAAGATTTTTAGTTTTATATTAGTTTTTATTAGTGTTTATAACAGATTTGATTGTGTTATTTAACCCTATGATGATAGAAGAACTATAACAAACAATACCTAAACTTCTTCGTAAACCAACTTGAACACAGTACTGAATTATATTTACATAGATTTAACAAAAACTAAACTCATTAGATAAAATCGAAAATGTGTTATTATTACAGTATCTGTACAAGGAAATAAGCATGAGGCAATGAAAAGGAAGCTGTTGGGAACGTTTGGTGCGACAGAACATACAATATAAAAGATAATTTGGGTTTTATTGCGCCGCACGACGGACACGAGCAGGGATAGGCACGAGCGATGAATGAGACGGATACGAATTGCATACCATACCAGTTGTAAATGCGTATACTTCAAATCATGGATGTTACGGATATGATATGAATAATATTATACCAGTTTCGGAAATGGTAACGAATATGAAATTATTTCGGGTCATTATAATTTTATATCCATAATCGAGTTTCAGATAACTCCAGTTGCGAATAATAGATTTTTAAGGAATCGTTAGAGGAAAGTACAGATAGGTAATGATTTCATTCTAGTTTTAGGTTATCGCTTTGTAGTAAAATCACAAAAAGAAAACAATTAGCCTAAGGCCACGTTCAGATGGCGGGCGTCGGGCGCGCGTTTTGCTACCGCGCGTTGACGCGCGTCAACAAGAACACGCATTTTCGCAATTACTTGTCACCGCTTTGAAAACGCGCGCTCATGTGAACGAATGTACAGAAAACCAATGATCTCAAAGCGAGCGTCGCCGCCATGGGCGGTGCCGCCACGTCAAGCAGGCGTCGGATCAAAACGCGCGGCGGCATATGAGCGACTTGAACAAAATGCGTGTTCTTGTCGACGCGCGTCAACGCGCGGCAGCAAAACGCGCGCCCGATCCCGTCATGGGAACGTGGCCTTAGAGTGATTTTATTACAGACACACATTTTTAAGTGTTATCTATTTACAAATGCAAAAACGAAATTATAATAAACAAAAACAACCTTATACAACCATCAAATATATAGAAATAATAAAATGCCTGTCATAAGGTGAAATGATTCGAATATTTTATACTTAGCAGATTCGGTTACAGTTTTGGAAAGATTTTTATTTCAGATATCCGATAGTTACGGTTACAGAGCTCAATAAAATCAAGTATCTCTCCATAAATTCAACATATCGACTAACTAAATTATAAATAATAATATTAATTAAAACGAGTTGGGCACGATTATCTCGAATACAATGTACCTGCACTAGTTCAATTCTGAGCTACGTTAATGACTGACTGGATATTTCAATGTTTAATATGTATATATTTACAGCAAAAAATGTATTTAGGTATATTTAACCGCGTTCTGGAATCCATCGTACAAGCTATGCTTAGTTTGGGTCCAGATAACGCTGTCTAATATGTCCTAGAATAGTATTATTAAACTAATGCAAAAAATGTATTCAAGAATATGGTATACAAATATTTGCACCGAGCGGGAATCGAACCCGTGCCCGTTGACAATGTTGCAGTCTATTGCCTCGCCATATAGATCGTTAGAAAGAAATTTTTAATTACCGTACTAATACGAAATAGTAGTACGTCTGTCTTTGTTCCAAGAATATTCCCGAATGTATTTCACGCCCGTTTAATACACGGCGCTCGACTAATAAAAATTAAAGGTCCCACTGAGACATTTAGTGGTACTACTGTTTTCGCCCTTCGCTGTAAAGGGCAGTATTTGCTTTAGCGGTTTGGTTACCCGAGACTTGCGGGTTTTAAATAAGTTTGGTGAGGTGAAAAAACGAACAGTAAACGTGTACACACGGCAGTGTTTTAAAATTCAACATGCACACTTAGAGCTGCAATTTACATTTAATGAAATTAAAATTACTGTAGATTAACGGTATTTTATAGATATTAAAATACCGTCCTTGTATATTGAATTAAAATATACAAGGACTGTAGCGTAGTATTGTTTTTCAGCTAGTGACTGCGGATGCCAGTTCTCCATTGCTTGTGTCAGTTGACAAAGGGAGTGACACCAATCGTTATTTTATTATAAAATACACACGGCGAATAAAATGACCATTTTAGATATAAACAAAGTTATTAATAGTTTAAAGTAACATAAAAATGTGAACGATAATATTAACATGTTTGGAGCTTAAATCAAAATGCAGTTTCAATACACTGTTATTTTTATGAGAGTAATATTTTCAACGTGTCTTTTAAAATATTAAACATTTCCAGGGTATTTCACTTCATTTTAAAGGTTGTGGGTATAATGTATCTACGATACGATAAATTTGCAATGTTCGTTTACTGTCCGTCGAAAATCAATAACCGGCCAATATGTGCCTATCATTTTGACATCTAGAATTTCATACGCAGCTTATGGCAACGCAGTCAAGTCACGTTCTAAGTGTGAGCGAGTCGAGTAGCGATAATCGTTAAATCTGATTCAATTATTTATAATCTGTATATCTAGATACAGCTCTAGATATAGATAATATAATGCTCATGCTTACTCGAAATCATAAAGTTATGATTCATAATCGTTATAAAGTAGGCACCTTACCGTTTGCTATTTTAACCTTATTAGTACGACCTACTTAAAATGCACATATATTATAATGTCATAAAAATAAAAATAAATACTTCAAGGACTTTATTTTTCTTTCTTATTTGTTGGAAATATAAAACAAATATAATATATTTGTTGCGTATAAAATAGACATAGTCTAATATTTTAGAGAATAGAATAAACTTTATTGTACACCATTAAAATATAGTGAGTATGTAAAATTAATATGTACAAAGGGGGACTTATGGCTAAATACAATTTTGTACAGTCAGTCTTAGGATGTACAAAAATATAAAGACATAATAGAAACTGATGAGTAGTTTTGATGTAAGAAAGAAATAAAGAAAAAACGCATTTCAGTTCAGAGAAATCAAAATGTAAACCTAAAAAACTAGGTACATCATACCTATAAACATATAGCTGGAAGCATCTCATAGTCGACTCTACTCATTGATCGGTGTCGATATGTTCAAGGGTTAGGAGATTAATGAATACAAAAAATAGCAAAGGGAAAGGATACCCCCTTGAAGTACACACCACTGCCAACATCACACTAGCTCGAAATGAGGTCTTTGATACGTACGGACTGGTGACGAAGATAATATTAAAACCATTCCAATGATTCAGGTGAGATCATAAGATAGGAAAGCATGGATAAGAGTATATCGTAAAAATCAATCAAAACTACTTCTGTCTCTTTTATGTCTTCCATGGCCGCTCTTGTATCACCGGTCACTTTAAGGAGACTGGTGATATTAGAACTATAGACCAGCCTGAAAAAAATTGGCACACAGGCTACTTTATAAATAAAATCAGATAACTGTTTGTGCACACAGGATTCTAGCGCTTTAGAAAGGAAGAGAAGAATTCATGTAGGTCTGAAGTGATTAGGGATTAGGAAGTGTAGGATTTGCAATTTAGGATAAGAGAATGACGAAAACTTTACACCGAAGTGAGGGAAAAATTCCGGAATCTAAGGGGAAATTAATGACATGGTAGTCTTCGGTTAAAAGTTAATCAAGGATAGTTGTGATTATGCGTTTGCTGATTTTATCAAATCAGAGAAACTATGTTTTGATCTTACTCTGCGCAACTGGAAAAAGTGGAAAAGGTTTATATTAGAACAATTTAGACCCGCTAAGTAATTCAAGATATTTGGTTGGGTGATCCAAATAAGCAGATGTAGAGAAATGACGATTTATATCATCCAAACCAATCTTCTGCAAGTTAGCAGATCGCTGTTTAATCAGAGTTCCAAGAACCTTCCAGATGTTGGCCGAGGAAGAACAGGCAAATTTGCCTGTTGTGGAACTAGACCTGGAATCAATACAAACGGCCAGTACATCTCATACCTTCGGTTTGGCAGCTGGGCGAGACACTGCACAGCCTAAATAGAGCGCATCTCGACGCGTCGGTCTCAATATTAACTAGGACGAAACCAAGATTATCCAACCTTGAGCAGATTATCCAACTCGGTAGAACTGACCAGAAGGATCCAGTTAGGTTAAGCAGCATTCGGCAAACTTCCTCGCGTTTTCTCATCCCCATTACCGCAACACCATAAAATTATGGTCTCTAACTAGTGTGTCCTGTCCTACCTGTTAGTGGACTCTACTCATTGATCATGTTATGAAATACGGTGCCAAGACGTAGAGAGTAATGGTGGGGCTAGTCCACGAGCTTAAAGTCATGCAGCGGGCAGTCATGGAGCAAGCTATGCTTAGAGTTTCATTGAAGGATTAAATTCGTAATGAGGTCATCCGACAAAGAACCAAAGTTACCGAAATAGCTCGCAGAATAAGCATGGTGGAAACCCATTTTGTATTTTATTTTTTGTTGTATCATTTTACTAACAATAGTTCCTAAGTCTACTGATTTAATGTGAGTCCTGGTTCCTTAATTTTTTTTTTTTATTTGGTAAATTTAAGGTAGTTTTGTCGTATATACCTATAACGGGAACTACGTAGTTTGAACCGATCGTAAAAAAAAATATGAAAATGGAAATTAAACAACAGTTGTTGTTATTGTTCCCATTCACTACCATATTTTCTCCCGCATGTTACTTTATACCTTACACTTCTAGAAGAGATTTTTAAAAGTTTCCAAATTATTTTTAACATCTGCTATCCTGGCCTATCAATACAAATAACAATCTTCAATCAATCTACAAAGATTCTACATGGATATCCTCCACCCTTGGAGAGGCGAAGGGGTATGTTGGACTCTTACTGACTAAAAACCACCCCGGTGATCCGCCACTTGCCTATGATCGGGGGAGCGAAAATCGCTATTGCATTCTTCCGCAACCCCCGACAGGCATTGACCCGTCTCACCCTAGACGGGTCCCGTCACCCGGTGCGACCATCACCCGCCGGCCGCACTTCTTTGAGAGTGCGCGTAAAACACTGCGCGCTGTCTCTCGGGCCTGTATATGTTTGGACGACAATTTCGCAGACTGCTGCCTAAGGTGTTCCGAGGTCATTAAACGTTCTTCGGCACCCAATGCGTCTGCTGCGGGCAGAGAGCATCGTACTCCGCTCTCTCTCCCGTTTCGCTGCCTCCTTTGTGGGCAGAAGAAGGCGACAGCGTTCCATGCGCTCTCGCTCCGAACCATGGCCAGAATCGTGGTTCTGCCCATGGTTGGGAACGAGAGACTACCCGCAGCACCGACTGCCACAACTAGTTCACGGCGCTCTGGTTAGCCCAGCCTGGGCATTCCGACAGTGTGTGAAGCGCCGTGTTGTCGAGGCAATCACCAAAATGGGGGCACCGTAACGTCGGCTCCTGGCCGATCCGACACAGGTACTTATCGAAGCAACCGCGTCCGAAAAGCACCTGGGCCCCGAGCCTCCTTTCCAGCTACTCTCGTTCTTACCGCCGCTATAGCCTGTTTAATGTACTTATACGGGAAAACAGGCATTTTCTCACTTTACTCACTAAATAACATCTCTCCACTTTTAAGATACAATTTTATATTACCGTACCATAAACATACGTAGTCTATCTACCTGTCCCTTGATTTATAATCACCAATTCATTTTTCATCCCGCTTATTTTAGGCCTTGTTTAGATTGGGGTGTCCACAAACCGTGCGTATCGCCCGCTTGCAGGCATGCCGCGCCTTATCAGCCGATATTCCCAGCGTGTTGTATGACGGGCCAGTTTTTGTGCGACACGTTACACCCGCTATTCATTAGGCCGCCGCTGTCCATGTCCTCGTTAATTACCGAACAACCCTGACGAATGACATGCAAATACTCCACGGATAAGGCAATAACCCTGTGGACTATGGGCAATAAACAGCTGAGTTAGCTAAGTGTTGACAACTTCTTCGTTAAAAGTGTTCTAAGCATCATTTCAAAATTGTAGTTTGTCTATTTCGCTGTTTGATGCTATGTATCTTTTCTAGGTTCCATTTTTTTTTATTTATCCTTATATACGTGTGTTATCTATTATTCTAAAGCTTGAAAGTTTTTCTTCTTTTATATCACACATAAATTAATTGTAGCAGACGACTTTCTCTAACCTGCGCAAATTACAGCACAAAATGTATACTGCATATTGTAATTATCAAGGCGCTTCATAAAACCATAATACTGTAATTACACTCCTAAAAGTACTTTAATTTAAAAAAATGTCTGATTAAATTGTACAACGATTGTGAATTATAGGTGTCAGGGATCATTAAACGGTGCCTAAGGCGATATAACCTTCGAGCTGATCTAAATTTAGTGAAAAAATTCACAAAAATCAGTCGTCTTTGTATTTATACACATATTTGTATATGTACATAATTTAAAGCACTGCAGAAAAGGTATATCAACTATTAAATAATTATGCACCTGTCATGTTTATCACTGCACCACCTAAAGGTTGACTGGTAGAAAATGGAGCTGGCAAGACGTTTAAATACTTATTGGAATGATGTTCCTTATCGCATGTTACACTTCAGACGCTCGGTGGCCGACCAGCTAGCCGTAAAAAAGTGTTAGCACAACGAAAAATGCTGACCGCAAGTTGATTTATTTTATTTTTACGCCTACTATAGATTTCACGCAATACTACTGTAATATCTTGTAATATATATTTAATTATCCATATATTAGTTAGAGCAACTTTCACAGATGGTGCAATTTTAATTTGGAGTTTTTACAATATTTTGATACAATTTGTTCAATCCATCAAATGTATCACTACATATTATAAAACAAAGTCCCCCGACACGTCTCTCTGTTTGACTGTCCGTTCGCGATAAAGTCAAAAACTCCTGAACAGATTTTCATGGGGTTTTCACCAATAGATAGAGCGATTCATGAAAAGGTTTATGTATATAATTTGTTAAGGTTTTGTGTAAATTGGTTAAATATGATGATGATTGTTGAAGATGTCTCTGCTACCCGTGCGAAGCTGGGGCGGGTTGCAAGTATTATATATATATATATATATAGCGAAATGAACTTCGTTCCAAACGGCTTTCCCAAAGATCCCACACGCGTTTCGTTAGGGATGGGGTGGGTCTACCACAAAAGCGGTATCAATTATTTGACAGTTATACTATAGCCACTTTTCTAAAATGTGCAATTTAATAAAAAACGAAGTTATTGGCAGACCGCACTGAGGGTAAGGTACCGTCTCTCTTACTTTTCCATTAAATAACCTCCCTATTCATCAGATTACATATGATAATAATACTATTTATAGGAATAATGATAAACCTAAATGAAAAAGTCCAGAACGACAGTGTTTATCTTAAAGTTTAGCGCTGAGTCCATTCGTCAAACTCATCACCTCTTTTTAATCCACTGTCACGTATAGATATAAAAGAAATATTGGTTCACACTAGTGCCGAGTCAGGAATTGTGGTTACGTTCGACTATGCACTGATTACGCCAGTTTATAATTGCTGCTCTTACAAACGAACTGCCAATTCGTCGAAAGCAAAATGTATTTTCGGCCAGTTCATTAATTTGAGTACATTGTGACAATTCCCATACACAAGCCTGATATAAACAGAAACGCAATCGTTATGATTTCCGTTGTTAACATAACAAGATGTAATGTTAATGAATATTATAAATGTCGTGATTTTCTACGAACACATCACAATCTATCGCTCTTCCACATTCAGCGTAAAAAGTTACATTATTTTATTCATATTACCCTTTTTTGCATTATTTTCAACATAACAAAGGTTGTTAAACTTGATGCGTTGACGTTTAAAAAAAGTACAGCGTATTACGCAGATTGGTATAGGGCTCTGTTTCCGAATCTAGACTCCTAGGCGGTCCATTATGCGTTCAGATAGGCTGTCTAGTTGAGCCAGTCTAGCTCCTTCCAGAAGCACAGAAGCCTCCTGGGGCTTTCACAGGCTTCTAGGAGCGAGGATTTTTGCCCGTTGTGTGGCCACGCCCTCGCACTTCAGTACCAGTGGGCAACCGTTTCCTCAGCGTTGAGACAGCCTCTGCATAGAGGACTGCTTGTTGCATTGATGGTGAATAGGTGCCGGTTTAGGGCCAATTGGCCCGTAATGGTTCCTACAACTATTCTGATGTCAAGTCGGTTTAGACTGAGCAGTCTGCAAGGTGCAAGGCAACGTGGTGAGACCTGCGTCAGCACCAGTTTAGACTGCCTACAGCCGGGTTTGTCGGCCCAGCGACGGTTGTGCGCTTAAACTCAACTCGGTCATGGGTAAGGCAACGGACTCGGTTGCCTTACCCATGACCGAAGTTGATTAAAGGGAAGTGGCAGCAGTATAGTTGGACCTGCCACTGACGTTACAGATCCCTTCCTTATCAGCTCATCGGCGGCGTCGTTCCCGAGTGAATCACTATGCCTCTTGATCCATTGTAGAATTAGCCCATTGGCAGAGGTTAAACGTTCCAGGGTCTGGTGGCATTCGTAAATGAGACCGGAGTTCATGGAGTTGCCCTCCAGGGCCTTTAGGACGGCCATACTGTCTGACAGTATGCGGGTGTTGTACTCCTTTATACCCCTTGACAACCGCTGTAGCGGCGTAGGTTATCGCCACGCACTCATATTGAAGTATGGAATATTGTTATATTCAAGTCTTGTGACAAAACTCCGGCTCCAGTCCCTGCCCCATCTTAGAACCGTCCGTGTATATCCGGACTTCGTTTATGCCAGATTGATCTCGGTTGTTTTCATATAGTTATATCCGGTACCTCCTTCCGAAGATGTGTTGTTTGGGGATCCTATCACATGGGGTACCTGTTAGTGGTTGGTATTCCACTCATTGATTCCATAGTTTGGAATGGGGACCTCTCGGTTGTACCACAGACCCAGGTGTTTGAGTCTGATGGTTGCCACAGCTGCTTCCTGTTGTATATATAGATCTAGTGGTACTAGATCTAAAGCCACTTCAAGGGCAGCTGTGGATGTTGTGCGCATGCAATCAGTGATGGCAGTACATGCGAGTCTCTGAAATTGCTGCAGTTTGTTTCTGACTGTGCTTAGCTCTATTCTCACCACTGTTGCCACCAGGTAGTGGCACCGTACGTGATGATTGGCCGTATGACCGTTTTGTTTAGCCATAGTGTGATTTTTGATCAAGCCCCAGCTTTTGCCGAGGAGTCGCTTCCATTGACAGAAAATAATGCTGGCTTTGTTCAGTTTTGTTATTACACAGATTAAAAATAAGGTATGTTTCAAAAGTGTTTTTTTTTTTATTAGTACTTTAATAAATGCGGTTTTGAACCCATTTGGAAGCCCGAATTAAATTATTTTAATTATTAACAGCATAATATTATTAATTAAATTATTAGAAATTATACGTTACGATAAGAATTTAATCCATTTAATAAAGTTTGCATAGACAAATTTGCTTGAGGCTTCCCATAACTTTTGATTAACTCAAATTAAATACCATCTCACAATTTCTCATTAGCACAAAGGTTTTAGTTCAATAGTACCAAAACAAACACCGCCCGCACCGCATTTTCTAAACCTGTAGAGCTCTTGGACAAACACATCTAATGGTAATTTAATTAATGATCGTAAATAACTTGGAAGTAAGTTTTACCTAATAGATATTCTGACACATATAATTGGTATGAAACATATCTCACTTAGAATCTATAAACGTGTAATGAGTGCATGTGGCATTCTCTTCTTCTTCAAACGTACGAGGGTTGAACGAACTTGAACGCCTGCTTTAATAAGCAGGGAAGTGAAATTATAATATTACAAACAAACTTTTAACTGATACGTTTGGTTGTACGTTTGTGTTCCAAAACAGTTTAACTTTTCCTGTTGCAGGGTCATGTCGGTAGAATCGTGGGTCACTATAAATATTTTATCCTCTTACATACATCCTCTTACGTACATACTTCTTATCAGTGAGAATCTAGTTTGGACTAGTCCGACAAAAAAATAATAGGGACAGAATAATTAAAAAAAAAATACTGTCCAGAGATTAAGAAAATATAAATATCTACTTCTACTTTCTGTATTCAATTACTTACTTAAGAAATTCCTGTTTACCGAAACCCTATTAACAATTTATATTATTTTCTTCGTTCACAAAAACTAATCAAGTGAAACAATCTCTAAAGTTTGCTACTTAGAAACAATTTGAGTAGTTTACGAGTGGAAATAATTCAGTGTGGGCCGGATACTAACTTGAAAGCTTAACCCACGAATGTAGTGGTGTATAATGGTATAATTTAAACAAACTCATTCAGACGACGCAATGTGTTTGACATTAGAAATTAACTAACGCAAATTGCAGGGTCAGGAAGAAGGACTGATCTCTAAATTACAAAAATAAACTAATCTTAAATACTGGCACCAAAAAAGTAATGTTACATTTATATTATCAACTTTTTAATTAAAAAAAAATACCTACCTCTGACAATAAAAGTAATCACAAAAGCTTCTAATTGTAATATTTTTTTAGGTTCCTGTGTATTTAAGGTTTAAAAGTAAAAAGAAAACGGAAAACCTTACTGTTTTAAACTTTTAACTAGTAAACTATAATAGTCGTTCATTTTATTACCTAAATTAGCCATTCCCCGCAGTTTCGCCTGAGTTTATTGTTACTACCCCGCTCCTAGGTAATGGTATACAGCCCATAACTTTCCTCAATAATTACTCTATTTAATACAAGAAGAATTATTCCAATCTGAATTATGGATTCAGAGATTAGCGCGCGAAAGGAAAACTATAAAAATTTACTGGTACAAAAACAAAATATCAACCTGTTCTTTCAATGTACAGACTGAAATAGTTTTTATTGATAAGAAAGTAATCATTAAAGTTGTTTGAATGACCAGAAAGTACCTTATACAGAAATATGACTATACGTACAATACATCGTCGTTCATATAAAAGAACATAGAGGAAGCCCATAACGCACGCGAGCATTAATTACAACTTCCGTGGCGATCGCGCGTTATCGCGCTTCAAACGCAGCGAGTTACGTTCCGCCGATTTGTCATTGCCAAGCTGCTTTATCGTACCGCTTATGGCTTCTAGCGTCCTAGTATTAGTTTTATATTAAGCTATTATTAAGCGTCAACGTTATATGACGAAATCCAAATATTCAACAATACATTTTTACGAAATCATCCACTAACACATTTAAGTTGATAAGTATATGTCTATCGTTTAAAAAATAAACTGTTTTGTAATGTGTACTCTAATTATGTACAGTGAATCTTGATAGATAAGTTTATATCCCAAACTAAAAGCAAGTATTGAGTTAGTGCCAAAATATGCAGCTACAAGGAAAACCACGATACAAAACGGCTTCTAAAAATATTCCATTAGCTAAATGTATAACGCAATACACATTAGATTTCATAACAGAATCAGAGGCTAAAAGACACTACCATTTTCTGATTATGTGGAGTGTGACCACATCATATAAAATGCCGGAAAGGCAACTTCGAAAACATTGTTTTGTAAGACAACAGAGCTGCAAGTGTTTATCATATTTGTGTTAGTATTTCTGTTTTGTTATTATTTTTTTTTTATTAAAAACAAGGTCTTTATTCCAAAACATTGTTTTGTAAGACAACAGATAAGCTGCAAGTGTTTATCATATTTGTGTTAGTATTTCTGTATTTTGTTATTATTATTTTTTTATTAAAAACAAGGTCTTTATTCCAAAACATTGTTTTGTAAGACAACAGATAAACTGCAAGCGTTTATCATATTTGTGTTACTATTTCTGTATTTTGTTTTCATTTTTCTTTAAATTAAAAACAAGATCTTTATCTCACCCAAACGAATGATGAAGTGTCGGAATCGAACTTACTGACCAACGAACACGGTTCCCGTCATGCATTCCATTATGACTATTGATACAGATAAAATAATGGATACTTCGTAACTTGTTATTCTTTGATTATATACCTGTATACAATCAAAATTGTTATTGCCTGTTCCCGCGTGTCGATAAAGTGTCATATCGCATTATTATTAATTAAATTTCGATTTGCCGATATTTCGACGGGCCTGTTGGTCTAATGGCTAGTGATCCTGATTGCTGAGCCAGAGGTTGTGGGAAATAATTGTGTGACGAGCATGACCATTTGTTCTGTGTCTGGGTGTAATTTATCTATAATATGTATGTATTGAGAATTCTATAAGTATGTTTATTACCATAGTACAGGCTCTACCTATTTTGGGATCAGACGGTCGTGTGAGATGCGTCAAGTTATTATTGTTATCTAGGCACCATTTTCATATACACGTATATAAGGTTTACAATTACGTTGAAAAACAACACAAGTACGTTGATTGAACCTATAGTAATGAGTATCCTTTGCAGTGGTTACATTTTGATAGATTGCTAATACAAAGTGTACTAACTTTTTTGAACTTTCGCGTTCCATGATTAATAATTAATTATGTTTACGGGAATGAACCCGATTATGTAATAGATATGACATAGCTTTGAAATGCTCGACGTTTCGACCAGGTTGCACTGGTCAACTATCTATTACGTAATCGCGTTAATTTCCGAAAAGATAATAATTAATTAAGTACATAGTATTGCAACCACACAAAGTTTCTCGTAGAAGCAATTTAAAACAATTATATTGTAATGATAAAATTAGGTATAAAATAAACACTGTTCTGCTGCGGGCACATGCACGATGGCCGTGTTTATGCTGCCTCAAGCGAATCTTTGATAACAAATTCTTTTAGAAACCTACCGCACGTAGCCGCCCCCACATTCACTCATATTTTAGATAACGTTCGACTGTTTCTCTGGCGCTCCGGCGAATGAGAATAAAAATACGAATATATTATATTGCTCCGTGCAAAGATACTAAATTTATTTTTACTTTTTGCTGATTTTTATTTTATATGAAACAACACTGCACTGCAATGCAATGCAATAAACAACTCCTCCAGACAAAAACACTCTCAAATAACTTCAATTAAAGGTTAAATATTACTCAAAATAATTGATCCTTTAATGTACTTATGGTATGTACTCAATTTGAAGCTAAATAGTATTCTCAAGTAAATTTATGGAATATGTTCCTTAGACTACTCTCCCAAAGCTTACAGCTTTGATTAAATATAGGGCATATATATAGGTAGCTAGGTACGATAAGACTTATAGTCTTTGTTAAGTCCAATGTAAATCTATACCTTGTTTTTTATCTTGTTGTAAAATTAAGCCCATGTAAGTATAGTTAATTTTAATGGTAATTCCTAAATTCGTTAATTGTAATATTTTACAATTAAACGTTCATTTAAACATGTCTTTGTGATTACAAAACGCGAATTAAAATAACCAAACAATAATAAACATGATCTCCAAATGTACTCAAAAGCTACTCCGGATATAAAACAGCATAAGCGGTCGATGTCATCATAGACCGAGTAACCCCCTTGGGTTGGCCCGGAAATAAAATGCCAACCGCAATGTTTCTTAATAATTGAGCACATTTTAGTATTTAATGTAAACGTACCTAGAGTCCAACAGCTGAAAAACACCCATTCTTTGTTAAGTTTGCTGGTTAAGATTATAAATTTTTCTCGCCTGTTTAGGAAGAAATGTTTTGAACAGAAGTTGTAGATATAAAAAAAAATCAACAAAATGAGCTCTGGTGCGTTTTAATTCGATATTTTCTTTTTTTTTACAATTTGTAAAAAACTGCGAAAATCGATGTTCTTAAATTTTTTGAAATAAACAATTATAGACGTAGGCTTACCAAACTTTGGTGAATCATAGGCTCTCATGTGTAGTATATGTGGTTTATTTTGGAATAGCCCGTTGCATATTTTTTGCAAAATTCCATTTATTTATTAAAAAACCGGACAAGTGCGAGTCTGACTCGCGCACCGAGGGTTCCGTAAGTAAACAAACTTGTATACGTCCATCACGGGAATCAATTCTCAAAGACTATTGCTCATCTTTTTCGAAAGACAAACTTAACTTTGCGGTTGCGATGTACGACAAAGTGAACAATCCAACCGCAAAATATAAGTTTGTAATCACAAAAACTTTTTTTTATGTGATATAACAACAAATTAACGACTTTCGGATTTTTTCCTTCACTTGTGCTGTCAGACCTTGCTTCATACCAATTTCATAATTCTAGGTAAATGGGAAGTACCCTATAGGTTTTTGACCCAAAACCTATAGGGTACTTCCGGTTGACCTAGAATTGTCAATTTTAGTTAAAAGCAAGCTCTTATAGCACAAGTAAAGGGAAAATTCCGAAAAATAAAAAAGTTGAAAATTAAGGTAAATTTTGGTACTCACAAGTTTTCGCGAAAATCTAAATTTGCCCATAAGATATAGGCAAATTTAGATTTTTATCTTGTTGATTCAGGACCTTGATTTTTATACACCTAATAGAGACTATAGACCTCAGTATCTGGTATAAATTTCAACTTGCTAGGTCCACCCGTTCCTGAGAAAATTGTTGGTGACACACGGACAGGCGGACAAGAGAGAGATCTTATAAGAGTTCCTTTTTTTACCTTTTGAGGTACGGAACCCTAAAAAGCACATTGAGGCGATGTCAGCTATTTACATCTCGGCAAAGACCAACTGAATAAATTTGAGCAGCTCCAAAACGTCTGCATTACATTCAAATTTGGATTACGCAAATATGATCATATCTCAGAGTATCGTTCAAAGCTCAGGCTACCTAAAGGTACGCGTCCCTCGGAATGTTCAAATTTTTTCTCTTTTGTACAGTACTTTATCCCACGTACACACGCCTTCTTATCTCAAAGAACATTTTGAGTTTTTACATAACACACATTGTAGGCACCTGAGATCATCAGAAAATTTTAAGTTGAAAATACAATTAAAATATCAACATACAATTTACAGACAAGTCCTTTTCGGTGCAAGCTGTTAGACTATGGAATAACTTACCTGTGACAATTTGACAAGCCAAAACCTTTCACGTATTTAAAAAAACAAGTAAATAAATTATTAATACTGATCTTATATCTATTTATTTTAGTTATCGGTTGAGCAGTTAAAGCGTGAATGTAACAAACTCACTTTCACATTTATAATATGATTAATTAGGAGTAGCTAGAATTTTGATTATTGATACTTATATTTGTGAGTGGCATGTATAAGTGCATATATTTTATAGTAGTTAATAAAATATAGTATATAAAAATATCTCTAATATTATGTCAGTAGACCATAGACTACCCGGAATTATGTAAATTTGACAATATCCATACAAAGGAATTGTCTGGAAGAGATCGCCGTGAGTGATAAGACCACCGATTGTTATACCTAAATGTTTGTAAAATGTTTGTATTATATTTTACTCAAAAGGTATTTAATGAAAAGATAATTAAATAAATAAAATACTTTTTTAAAGTATTTACACGAATTGTCATTCCCCTTGAATTCTATACTATTTACACGTTTATTAATTTAGGTTTACCTCCAAACTATGCAACCAACGGTAATTTAGTAAGGAAATCATGTGTGAATAAAACAGTAAACAGCTACGTATCACACATAAATTTCAGATTTCTGATTACTGATTTCTGATTTCGTTTTACTTACAGATTGAACTAATTTCCACTACTAAATGTGGTGACAAGTGTACAAAATGCGAAGACTTAAGTGTATGTGCGAGATAAGCGGCGGAGGTCGTGCGCATCGGTCAGTCACGCGCTGAGGGAAAATGGCGACGCACGCGCAGGGCGGCGGACCCCTCGCGCGTCTACTCGTTCTTGCTGTGCTTCATGTCAATTTTATTGGTAAGTATTTCAACTATACAATTAGTATTACACACTAATAAAGATTGTCAGAGGACTATTTATAGTTTAAGTTTTTATCCACTTCAAAAAAAGGAGGGTAGGTATACTACGTCCAGGCAAATCTGCTTTTATAATATTTTTGCAACACTTTTCATTGGTGCTCCGCTCCTATTGGTTGTAGCGTGATGTTAAATAGTCTATAGCCTTCTTCCATAAATGGGCTATCCAACACTAAAAGCATTTTTCAATTCGAACCAGTAGTTCCTGACATTAGCGCGTTCAACCAAACAAAGAAACTCTCAGCTTTCTAATATTAGTATAGATGTTCACCGTACTCTATTATATCTATGCTCAATACACTTATTCTAATATTTATATTGTTGGGGGCTGTAGTATCTATATATAAATCCGTGAGGAGAATTCTTTGTACGCATTTTTTAAGCAAACGCTCACAGTCAGCAATTTGAATTTTGGAACACTTAAAGTTTATATATGGAAATGGATACCCTCTGTGGCATGGTGGTAATGCATTTGACTGCCACGCTGTGCCAAGGGTCTCGGGTTCGATTCGTTCAGTGCAAATATTTGTATGCATAAATATATCTATTTGCATTCATCTGGGTGTTTCTATGTATCATGTATATATTAAAAAAGGTGTCTAAGTATGTTTTTCCATGTTCTAGAAACCTTAATATAAGCTCTGCTTGCTTAGTTTGGGTCTAGAGGGCATTTTCTTATATGTCTAAACATATTATTACTATTAAGTATTCTATTTATTTATATTGCGAATTGAGATCACATACTTCGAATTTCACAGAAATATTCACAATTCGCTATTGATAGCCATCAAATATAAAAAAAAATCTCTTTAACCATGGTCATTCTTATAATAAGTTGTAATAATAACATGAGACCTCACACACGGCTATCCGAACCCATACTAGGCAGAGCCTGTACTATGGTAACCAGACTGCTGATAAACATACACTATTAAACATATTACTAAATACATCACTACATATTATAAAACAAAGTCCCCCGCCGCGTCTGTCTGTCTGTCTGTTCGCGATAAACTCAAAAACGATTGAACGGATTTTCATGCGGTTTTCACCAATAGATAGAGCGCTTCGTGAAG
The DNA here is from genome assembly GCA_963859945.1 of Euplagia quadripunctaria. NCBI lineage: Eukaryota > Metazoa > Arthropoda > Insecta > Lepidoptera > Erebidae > Euplagia > Euplagia quadripunctaria. The sequence goes on from OY982561.1 coordinate 11,659,372, forward strand.
AAGGTTGAGTTAAGGTTTTGTGTAAATTGATTGAAATATGATGATGATCGTTGAAGATGTCTGTGCTACACGTGCGAAGCCGGGGCGGGTTGGTAGTAATAGATAAATTACACCCAGATACAGAACAAATGATCGTGCTCATCACACAGTTATTTGTCCTAGTTGGGAATCGAACTCACGACCTCTGGCTCAGCAGTCAGGATCACTAACCACTCAAGCATCAGGCCAGTCGATATGATATAACCATCAAAATGTTTAACAAAAATCTGAAAACACTACATTATTGCATGTTAGAGCCTGCACGTCTGCATTAGATCTTATATAGATACAAAAACTTTTGCTTGAAAAGTTTGTCAAAATCAATCAAGGTATATCTTAGTACGAATATGTACGTCATTGATATAAAGCTGTAATCAGGCTTGCGAATCCCGACATAATGTTATTTCCCTCACTTGACTCTGGAAACTATCGTGGGACTTTAACACTTGGTTTAGCTTTACTTGGTCTCGAAATAGCACGAACAATGATAAAAATTCATACTAATATATTACTACGCTTTAAGAATAATTACGGTCACTGACGGTTTTAAAGATCCGTTTTAAAAATGAAATTCAGTATTTCTTTATGGATTGATCTTGAAGTTTGATACTGAATGTATTTTTTCGTTCATGACTCATTCTTACTGGAAGTTATAGATCGACACAAGCAGGCAGTAGATTTTGGTGTTTTCACCTAATTTACCTCGACAATCCAGTACATGCTGTGGCGTCTGTTTGCGTCGATCTATGATTTTTAACAGTAGCTTCAATTTAACGTTCATAAATGTCACTTAGTGTCTTAATTGAATAAATGATTTTGAATTTGAACTTATTTTACTTATTATTTTAGCTAAGTTCATGACAAAAAATTTTAAGTTTAGATAACAGACATAATAATCTTCTTAGAGCGTATATGTTATAGCTTTTAATCGCCAACCTTCTCACCATCTACGGAAACCTTAACAAAATCTAATATTCACGGTCAGCTCTGACCAATTTTCCTTAGTTAGTATGTTTGAAAAAAGGCCATGTTAAATAGAAGCCAAAGAATAAGGCCGAATAAATTAAAATTTTATATTAGAGAATAAACAAACCTACAAACTTACTCGTTAAAAAAATGAAATGTAGCTACATTCCTATTTCGTAGGTCTGTATATTTGTCATTTACTCATGTTTAAGATCATTGCATGGACATGTTTATTAAATTGAGGTAGGGGCATCTGTTTGTCTAGGACATTGCATGGGTTACGCGCAACGCCTAAACTCAGCGACATAGTAAAGCGCCATTTACAACATTTCGGTCGGGTCCGCTTTGTTTAGCGCTCGCTCTCATTTCACAAAGTGCAAGCTTTCGCAACGTTTGCGTGGAACATTTCATAACACTAAACTATTGTATTTTAAAGCTACGGTAGCGCAATCATAATATGAGTTGTGTTTAGTAATGTAATGAATTAAGTAGTTTTTAATCCAAATTAAAGAGAATTTACCATAGTTGAAGTTAGCAAGATATCTATACTAATATTATAAAGCTGAAGAGTTTGTTTGTTTGGTTGAACGTACTAATCTCAGGAACTACTGGTTGGAATTGAAAAATTATTTTAATGTTGGATAGCCCTTTTATCGAGGAAGGCTATAGACTATATCATGCTACGACCAATAGGAGCAGAGCAGTGTCCATAAACGCAGGTGAAGCTGCGGGGACGGCTAGTATTTTTATAAAAAGCTTTGGTTAAGAAATAACAATAATCTTCTATATTAAAATCTGAAATTTGTTAGGAGTCGGTCCGGCCATTCTATAAAACCGATTTACTTGATAATTTTACATGAAAGATATTGATGTATAATTTGAAATTACCTTCTCAAGTTATACTGAAACGCTATTTCCTCCTGTACATTTCTTATGGTTTCATTGCTTTCTTTCTCTATATCTCTAAATTGTTTTTAAACTTTCGTGACTTTGATACATATTAGATGTTCGGCACTTAATCGCGATAATATTTAAAACGTACAATACCTCTTGTTTACCCAACGTTTCGATCGAATTGCACCGATCGTGGTCACGAGTGGACTGATGAGAGCTCAGCGACACCTCCGTGAAGTGCAAGTTTCGGCAACTACCCGCGCTTGGTCTTCACTATTGTTATTTTTATTCGTACTATCGGTACTTAAACAAGAGGTACCTTTTAAATATTATCGCGATTAAGTCCCGAACATCTAATATCTATATATCTTTTCTAAAATTGAGGTACGCAGTTCGTTTTGGTCTAAGTACACTCGCTGGAACAAGCTTTTTAATTTGAGCCTTTGCCCACTTAAATTGGTTGAGTTAGAGGCAAGCTAGGTGTGAACATTCAACTTATTTTGATACTGCGGAGCAGGAAGGGACCTCCTCGTACGATATTAAAAGTAATTCGTGTTTTAGTTTGTTAGCATTCACACCTCAACTGCTCAACTTAACATCATAAAAATTTGCATACATGTGTCAGGGGTACTTAAATAGTCATATGGTCCAGAGGAAAAAATCCTGTTCCCGATTCCTGAATCTTTAGGCATTTTGTGAGAGATTCATGCTTCGGTACTTATGAGACGGCTCGACCGGAGTGATACAACGTTCTCACAGAAAAATGGTGTGAAGCAATGTTTGCACTATATTTCGCCGAGTGAGTGAGATTACCGGAGGGCCTATCTACCCTTCCCCTACTCCCACCCTTCTCCTACTCCCACCTTAAAGCCCGTCAACGCATTTGTGACTCTTTAGTAGTAGGTATCCATGGGCGGCGGTAGTCACTTACCATCAGGTGACCCATCTGCTTGTTAACCGCATATCCCATAAAAAAAATTGATTGCCGAAATCTCCATTAACGCGAGCGAAGCCGTGGGCAAAAGCTAGTATAACTGTAAAGAAGTTAATTAATTAAAATAAGGCCCGCATGAAAATGCCTTATTTTAACTCATTAAAAAAAAACTACAAGAAGACCTTTGTATTTCTTTTGCAGCAATTGCAAATTACCGCAAGAGTATAATCTTATTTTTAGTTTTAACATTTACGTTGTACTTAAGTAACGGTCATACTACTCTTTAACGTACCTTAATTGTATGGGTTTCTCACGAAACTAGATAAATATTCAAAGAAGTTCTCGACGTAAAAGGCAATATTAATTAGTTACATTACATCATTGAGCTCCGCCCTTAATGCCTGTAAAGTGCTTACATAAAAAGAGTATTTAATGTTTGCATAGAATGAATCCATGGAGACATTTTGTAAATGGATTTTTTGTCACATTTGAAGCAATTCATTCGACGTTGATAAAAATATAAAAGCACCGTAGAGTAACATGGATAACCCTTTCAGGGTTCAAAGTGTTGCTTCATATCCTCATTGAAAAACAGCGAAGGGTCAAAAATTTTTGGTGAACTCATATATTTAGATTGCTCTTTGATTTATCCTGTCACGTAACCACCCATCTATAAGCTTTTTAAAATCCTATTTAATTCAAAATCTGAGAATAAAATTTGTTTATGCTGATGCCAAATTTACTTAAATTAAGAATATACAAAAAATTCGAAACGCACACACAAAAACATGTTTTATTCCGATACACCACATACACACACTATACGACCTATTAGAAGTAGATACTTTGGTGGTGTATTTGATTCCAATCCACGATTTCATAGTCAGAGTCGATTTGCCCTAGATTTGCACTTGAGCTCTAACTGTGATCTACCTTTCTAGTATTTAGTGATGTTTGTAAAGCTAGAGCACTTAGCATAGTGTTATTAAAACCAAATTTAAAAATAGATTTTGATTGAGATGCTTGTGTCTGTAATCTACATTTAGAGTTCACGAGGGTCTGATTTACATTAATCTCGTTGTAAAATTTTCACTTGCCACCTTATCTCCTGTCGTATTGTCGTTTTATTGTGCCCACCCTGAAACCATTAGCGAAAATGTCACAGCGACGGCATTGTGGCCGTGGCCCGCGGCCTGCCCGCACAATGATGCGGCCGTTCGACCCCGCCCGCACCGTCTATACGCGCCTTTTACCTTTACGCTATCATACAAATCTGAGGTTCTATAATAAATGAGCATGCCTCCACCACTCGCATTATTTACGGAATAGACGCCGCTTACCTTTCCACAATCACGAACCGAATTCCGGATATAGCCGCCGATCGGCATCAACCGAGAGCAGAAACGTATGAATGAATAAACATTTTTACGAACTGTGTCGTCTACATTTCACCTCTCAGATTCTTAGCATAGAGTTAGCAAATCTCGTGTGGTGATTCACGTCACGTTGCGAGCGAGTGGCCGACAAAGGAAAGAGGGCTTGCATACCTTATTACTACCTTTTTGCCAAATCCCCACTTATGTGAAACATGACGCACGCGCGTAGGCAACTCAGAATGACAACTACGTGTTAACGCGAAATGTAAAGATATAAAAATATATTTATTTTTCCAGAAAGCTTCTTTAATAGTATACCAAATGTGCGCATGATAGTCTTACTATTTATAAATTAACTCAAAACTTGTTCAGCCTCCTCCTTCGTAACTGAATAACGTAAAAATATAGTTTTCATGTATTAAATGACAATCCAGCCAGATGGACTGATGACCAGATGCTATGGTACACATTGGGAGAGGCTTTTGTCCAGCAGTAGACTGCAAAAGGCTAATTAATTGACTAAAATAACAATATTTTTTCTTCAAATCTATAAGGACTGAGTGAATATAGGCGTGTTATACAACAAAAGAGGTTTCACAAGTATACACCGTCACCATATATGTACTGCATGATGTATTAAAAACGTAAACGAAGACAACATACTATAAAGACTATTAAACACAATTAGTGATTTACCGCAAACTAGCACGTGAGATACAAGTATTTTTCCCATTTGTCCAAGTTTTTGTCCAAGCTCTAACATTTTGTAAGCACAAAGAAACGAGAGGGTGAATATTTCCAAGTCATTAAATTATTAGGCCGTTTATTTATTTGCATATTTTCCCACATTGGAATGTCACCGCGGCTTTTCTTGCAATTAATCAGAAAGTCAATGAGCCGTTTTGTTTGGACATCGCCGATGAGTAATCCTTCCCTCGTGATTTAGGACGGACGGACCCAAAATAACCCTAAAGTAACGTTTATTATGTCAACTTAAAACTTCCTTTACCGGAAAGTCTCTAAGATTGACACCTACATTATTATTTTTTCCTACTCGTGAATGAAGACCTGATTTTATGTTGTAATTTTGGAATGAAGTTATCGAGTACCTACCTCTAATCATAAAAAAAAATCATTAAAGCAAGTAGCAAGCAAAAGTATGGCAGCATTAGTACTTCAATCAACATTATTATGATTTTCTGCCACTTTACATCACATGAAGTAGAATTATGGTCATTTGAAGCCTCGGGCATAATTTCAGTGTTTTTTAGAAATAATATTATTGATCTTTTTCTTACTTATATTTAACATAAAATCTGTTCAGACGCTTAGGTATCATTAGTGGTTTTCTTTTAGGATTTCGTTAAAATTATTCACAATGTTTACTGGTTTTTGGTGCTTTTGAATACGAGTAAAGCGCTTGTTTGTAACTAAATAAAGTAGATTATATCAAGACAATTTAATGTATAATCTATAACTAGCAATAAGATAGAACATAAAATTTATTAAAAAAGTTGGGATCGGCGTACTCATCGAAATAGCAGGTAGTCTATCACATTTTTTTTGTTGATTGGTTGCAAACGACCAGACAGGTCACCTGTGATGGTAAGTGACTACCTCCGGTCATGGAAACTTGCAACTCAAGAGTCACAAGTGCATTGTCCGCCTTTAAGGTGGGAGTAGGGGAAGGGTGGGAGAAGGGGAAGGAGGAGAGGGGGTTTGGGCCTCCGTAACTTCAGTCACTCGTTGCCGGTTTCCGGTTTTCTGTGAGGCCGTGGTATCACTCCGGTCGAGCCGGCCCAAACGTGCCACAGCATGGCTCTCCCACTTAAAGAGTATCCCGCCTTTTTGCAGCGTATGTCAGGACCCAGGGCCGATAGTAAATTCAAGAGGGATTTTTAAGAAGTCTAATAAATTTAGACCCTTTAGTAAGTTTATTGGTGTATTCGTCCACCTAAGCCCAATGCCATTAGACACGGGATTCGAAATCATGATATACACTTTATATGTATAATTCAAAACTTTTTAGATAAATAAGTTAAAAAAACACAAATTAATTTAACAAGTAAGTGACACTTTAGTTGGATTTATACTGTAATTTAAAGAAACATGTAACATTGCTCCAATGGAAAAATGCCAGCGCGTTAAGGCAAAGAACAGGGGCCGTATTTATTTCAGTTATCTTATTTGCATGCAATTCTGTATATTGCTGTCCCCACCATACAGCATAAGCCGTACTAACTTCCGACTTGTTTATAGAATATTCTCTCATAAACATGTAGATTGCGGATGAGACGCATTTTTATGTAAAATTGGGAAAAGGGGAGCTATTTTATTTATTGCCCTCTTGACATCGTTTCGCGTCACTACTGACGGGGTACTCCCCGCTGAAAAATTGCGTGTAGCTCATACCGAGATTGAGCGCGCATATCCAATATGGACTTAGTGTAAATTTCACTGCCATGCGTGACATAGCAGTTAGATCATATATATACATGCGTACTATTTTATTATTTCTTAACATCATGGGATAATATAAATATAATGTGGTCCGTATGGCAAAGTAGTAAAATCCTAAGATTCTTTTACAGGTTTAACACTGAAACTAAACTGAAATGAAAATGAATGATGATGAAATGATGAAATCCGATCACACGACACGCTGTTTTTGAACTCGCAGTCATTACCGTTCGCGAATCGCTAGATTTTTTTTTTAGTACATTTATCCAATAAGGACTTGTCAGCCCCATCCGCGCAAGAACCACGTTAAGAAACAGCGCGTCGTGACTCGTATGACTACGGTGTGTGAATGTTTTAAGGAGAAATGTGCAGCTTGATCACTGTCACCGCTACGCAGCTCGATTTAAACCGTTCCCGTTGATAATATATAAGTAGCGATAGCAACATAAATGTTAGTAAACTCTTTAGTATAAAATACAGTTAGTTGAATTATTCTTTAGATGGCAGAAATCTAAAATGAATTAGTTATTGAGTTAGTACCTGCCTCGCTTTGTGAGCACACTTATTGTTGAGGATGTTTCCTATCTGTCTTAGTTCGTTGAACCTTATCTTCGGCGTTATAATAATTAAGACTGAAAAAGCAAGGGTAAGCGATGAGTTACGCATCTGGTATTGTTCGTATAGAAGTCGCATTAATAAAATTGCAACTGTACGCTGTAAAGTGTACATACCCACTTGGTACTGCTCTTTCAAAAGATGGACTAGTGTCACACACGCAGTCAATTATTTAAGGGATTAGTTCAGAATTTATACTGTCTATGAATGATTTACGTAAACCAGATCATGAATCAGAATATTGATTTGTAGTTTTCTTAGCCTCAGAATATGACAGTTACACCTCTACAGTAAGCTCATGCCTCTCTGCGTGTTCTCCGTTCACCTAACTAAGTTGCCATAACTGCTGTCCCTTTATATCTTGATGATTCCTTTGCGAGCTTGCGTAGAAATAGCATTTAATAGCTGTCTTTTTTATTTACTTTATTGAAGAAACAGCCTCAGCCTTAAAGAGTTACCTGAAGTAAACCTCGAGTAAACACAACCTTATCCATCCGAAGCTTATAAACATTACCAGAATTAAAATCTGATTTATAGTAAAAACAAAATATTTATTCATATTCTTTATTGTACACAAAAATAACAATCATATTAGTAGACAAGGCGAGCTTAACCCATAGTTGAGTTTTCTTCCAGCAAACCTTCGGAGTGAAGAGAGGATAGTAAAGAATAAAATCAATACGTTCTAAGTTTACATAATTGTCTTTATTTGGTAATATCTAACATTATATAACTTGGGCACAGTTTCAAGTCCAGAACTCATTTAGTCCAACGATTATCGGTTCTGCAACAGATGAGACCAACCGTTGTGCTGTCACCACATTATGTTTTCCTATTCCCAGTTAGCTAGCGAAGCTGTATCGGCTTTTATGCTAAGTTCTTAATTAAACAAATATTATGTTACCCCAACCATTGCAAAAACTCTTAATTGAAACATTTTAATGTTTTGTGTACTTTAAAAAAACCGGTGGCACTCGTGGTTTTCGATACAAACATTAATTAAATATATTGTTGATATGATATGTCCCAGGAATCCAATGTCTCAACAACTTACCGGAAGTAACATTAACTGTTTCCATGTGATGAAAATGTTTCCCAATACATCGATACGGCACAGTCAATTCTCCAATTTCAAATAATGTAAGTATGAAATTGGAAACAAAAACGTTACTATGTTGATATATATGTACAAATAAAAGTTTTCGGATTCTTTTGGTGTTTAAAATAAATTTTTGGGAGTATAGTTCAAAGAAAAGTATCCTGTAGGTTTTATTTACTTGTGAGTATCTTAATTTGGGCGTGTGTGTGTACTGTAACTGTAAGAGACTGCTTATTATAATGCGTTGCTTTAGAAGTTAGATTTTACAGCGCAGTATTATTTTTTATTATACTATTATTAGATTTAAAAAAAATAATAATACTGCGCTGTAAAATCACAAACTGTTTGGTAAAAATGATCTTGATAGACTAATAAACAGACAGATAGACAAAGGAGTGGCCCTGATATTAAAAATGAACGGGTGTTCTGTCAGAACTTTCAGTGATTTCTCGGAAACTGTTACATAAATAGCTTAAATCTCGACAATTGACATCAATACAAACAAAAATCTTCACTTTTCCGAGAAATTAACTATGAAAGATCTTGACACATTAAGAAAGAAAATTAAAAATTAGTGACATTCGAGTTAGGATAGACAGAAGAGAGGTAGCTCTCTTGATGCAAGCTCGCTGTTAGTGGTGCTATAAACCGTGGGAGCAAGATAGCGGATAATGCCATCTCTCCAGCACTCAAGTACAGACAGAGTAATATAAACCGAACCGAACCGAACTGGTTCGTCTTCTAATAAAGTTGTCACAAGAAGATAAGAGAAATAAAACATTTGTTGGTTTGCTTTTAGGAATCTGTACCTCAAAAGAAAAAAATAGACCCGAGTATCTCGATCTATCTGTGTGACAGCAGGTATGAAGTTCAAATTCGTATCAAATACTAATCTACGGTCACTTATAGCTTTACCAGATCAAGCTTTCAAATAAACTAGGTCCAATTATGTGGCACATTTCAACATTCGCAAGTCAATCAACATAGTATGTGTGATGTTGACTTTCTCGCGAGAGACAGAGACAGAAACATGAAATTTATCTTTAAGACCTTGTTTCTTGCGAGATTTGATAGCTCCATGTTGATTAAACATATTACTTTGTACTTTCATGCTTAATTATTTGTCAGTCGTTATCTTGTTGTTGTTCAATTTCAATGAATTCATACTTTCCTAACGTGATGTTTCTTACTTGACGTAATGGTGTGTTTGCTATGACTTTAAATTGTAGTTTCCGGTTGGCCACACGCCTTATTGTAAAAATTAATATTTCCAGAACGAAACATTTTTTGTAAGTATAGCGGTAGGTACTCCTTGCACTCTAAGTAAACTCGAACTAGACTTGTGTAGGACTGGATAATATAATACCAAATTTAAAAAAACAATAAAGGATCTTAAAAGTAGAACGATACAATAGGAATTACATTGTTTTATACTATTTTCCTAAAAAGAAAAGGGCCATTTAAATATTTTTTATGTAATCATTCACTAAACAAAATCTTTGTGATTTTTCATACTATACAAACCCAAAGATACAACAGGGCTTTCTAAATTATTTCAACAAAAACGGTAAACACCATTTTAAAGGGTAGTATCCCATTTTTTATTCGTACACGTGCTAGGACTGCAAAATGCGAGCTCTTAAATTCGTACAAAGTATGCAGCTCTGTTATTTCATTTTGTTGTCGTCGTAATTTACAAGATTACTCGTTATAAATCTGTTATTTGATAAATTAGGTAACTGTATTATTGTGATTTTACTTTGAGGCCTTAAATTTAAACACAACAGAACAGGGCCCATCTTTTTAAGAGGCGCAATCTATCTTTTTTTTCTTTTATATATAAAAATCAAACCAATAACAGAATTGTATTGTAACCGACAAAAGGAAGGAAGTTCCCAATTCGACATGTAGATATTATATGTAATGTTATTTATTATTTATTTAGGATTGTCCAAATTTGATGTTTCTTGTTTCAATTGATAGGAAAATTCCAGTACTGAGGGTAAAGTAACAGGGATGATATTTTTTTCTTTTGAAACTTGAAAGAAAACAAACCTACTAGGCATGTTTGATTTTGATTTTCTCTTGAAACTTTGAACAAATATAATGTGTGAACGCAAATAAGTATGTAAACACATATACCTACACATACGGTGAGAGTATGTAGTTACAAAAAAAAATTGAACCCATGAAAAAAATGCAAGAGTGAAAAATAAAAATTCATAACAACTAAGCTCCCAAAACCTGTACTGTATGAGTAGGTAACTAATTTTCAACTAACTACACCACATAAAAATTAAACACCCTATCTAATTTATTTTCTTTATGTTTGTTAGACAAAACCCTAACATGTTAGTTACAAAAGTTTAGGAATTTCTTTTTTCACGTTGAAATGTGGCTTAATAAAATTTTATCAAAAAAAATCTGTTTCAGTTTTGAATCTATTTGTATATAAAAAGCAAACATTGATCGTTTTTTTTTTGCGAAGCGTGATATCTGCCCAAACTGAATAATACAAATAAACGGTAGCCTACACTGATACGTGGACAATTGAAAAGACAGAATGATAATATCTACCGCAGTGAAAAAATACTTTAATGAATAGTAAGTGTGTACTGTTAATCACGTATAGGCTCTATTGTTCGAGCTTCTAAAATGAGTTTCAATTCAATTACCCACTACGCTAGTCATAATTGTTTTTGTGACACTTCATTGAACTGAAACTCTTCGTGCAAGTCTGTTGTATAAAGAAACGAACCTGAACACTTCCTGTGTGTCACATGGAGTTTCAAATTTGATATAAGAGTTTTTATCTTCATAAGAGAAGGAAAACTACACCGGGAAGCCAACTATCTTCAATGTCTCAAGTATCCTCAAGGTTAGGTTAAGTAATGAATATCATCATTGAAATAAAGTATATCACATGATATCTTCATGTATTGGTTGCTACACTAAATAAATGTTCTTCAGGCTTTATCCATGCGGCACATGTCACATAATGTCCGGCACCCCCTGAGAAATGATTAATGCTTTTTCAAGCAATCTTTTTTTTTGTATAAATGTGATAATTATATGGTATGCATACATTTAAATATAGAATCTGGGAAGCCATAACGGCAAAGGAGAACAGAAAAGAAACAAATAGTAATCTCTTTCATTCTACTATTCTGACACATACAACAAAAATGTTATATGTGAGGATAATGCCTGAATATTTTTTTTTTTTTTGCCCTTACAATCAAATTATAGACATATCCTTAGAAATGCAGATATCCTCTGTCTGACATGAAACACCAGGTATGAACAGTTTATACCTAATAAACTGTTAATACCTTTTGTTTCATGCAAGACGCAGGCCATTCCCATAACATTACTCACTTCAAGTTTAACGGAGCTTAGTTAGGTCAGTTGGATACAGGAGAGTTAAAGCAAGCGTATCTGTTGAATTTAATGACGAATAATTCGCTGCGGGGCGAGCTTCGAACTACAATTCACAATACTCGATCGTCCCTCAAGGCCCATAGCTCAGACATCATTGCAAAAGGTCAAGCTTACATGTACAGCTCTAAACCGAGACCGAGAACATTTTCTGGGTTAGCTTTTAGTACTCTTGATATCAAAAAGATGTTGGATCGACCAAACAACTTTCTGTTAGAGAGCTTTACTGTCTGCGAGATCTAAATTCTATAAAGTATTGAAGAAGCTTGCATTTGATACAATAAAACTTCCGTTCTGTTCTCTGTCCTTAGTGGTTAGTGATCCTGACTGCTGAGCCATAGGTCGTGGGTTCGATTCCCACCCAGGACAAATAATTGTGTGATGAGCATGATAATTTTTTCTGGGTTTCGGTGTAATTTATCTAAAATATGTATGCATGTATATAGGTATATATAAATATGTTTATCAGCAGTCTGGTTACCATAGTACAGGCTCTGCCTAGTTTGGGATCAGACCGTGTGTGAGATGTGTGAAGTTATTATTATTCTTTATTTTTTAATGCCTTTCTTGATAACCTTACTTTATCGTAGAAGTTAGTTACTAACCAATCCTTAAATAAAAAAAACCTGATTCATTAATAGAACAAAATGAAAACAAATATTTCACTGAAAAGAAAACAAAAAAGAAAGAAGCTCATGTCTCCGTAGTTATTTTATTTAGGCAATGTAGAATGCACCAAGCAATCTCGTCAAATTTTAACGTCCTCATAACGTGATATTATTACATTAAGCTGTTAATATTTAGTAATTTTAGTAGTACCCAATTGAATACATAAAATTATAAATTTAAAATCGCAACAACTAGTTTTCAAAAAGATTGAAGAGAGAACTCTATTGCATAAAAAATATCTTTAGGAGCTTGTTCATACGGTTTCTAAACGAAAACAGCGTCGTGTGCACTAGCCTTAACTGTTTTTTGTTGTGGCGAGTCCGTGTTTCGCATATATCGGTATGTACACAATTCTTTATTTCTTGAACATGAAACACCCACCACGTTTCGGTTGAGTCGGCTCGGTGGAATTCTACTGTTGCTCGATATTTGTACAAAGTGACCATTAATAATGGTCACTTTTGTGATGTCATTATATAGTCAGGTCGGTAGAACCAAGCAGTGGTTGCCGAACGCTCTGAATTCTTTCCAGCTTGAATGGAATGGAAATTAGTAGAATTCTATGAATCATCCATTCATTCATAGAATTCTACTTCGAATGGAAATTAAATGGCAACTGACAGAAAAATATTAAAGACATTTAACTTCTACACTTAATTTAAATAATAGGACTGTTACCTAATTTCATTTGGTTTATATTTTTATTGAGTTAGTGAACTTAAATAAAATACAAGGTTTACTTACGGCTTCACTGCTTTACCTATACCTATTACGGAAGTAATATATAGCCTATGTTACTTCTGGAAAAAATAGTTTAGTAGTTAAAAAGTGGTTAAAATCGGTTAAGTAGTTTCAGAAGTTTTCGACTAAAACAACTTGCTTCTTGTTCTTATTTCTTGTTCACTGTTATAAAACCTAGTATGTGGCCTGCCCGATGGAAATTCACATGCGCGCGAGCCCGTCTATTTTTGGTAGGTCGATGAAACTCATTGAGGGTGAAAAACTATTTTCGCTAAGGATACCCTCGGTTCGCACCATATGTTACCGTGACGGAACAGCGAGTTGGTTTCAGTTGGTGCAAATCACAAGTACCTAATCGCAATCTTCAGTAAGATAGAGGCATAGAATACTTAATATTAATCTACATTGTCTAAGTATTCAGTTTAACCTATTTTTTAGTATTTAGTTCGAACACTACACACAAGATACTCACTTACATCATCCACACAATTTAAAATTTATTATATTATATGTATGTTTTAACTTTATGTACTCTGAAACGGCTCCTTCACACCCATCGATCTCTGCTAACACACACCATATATATAGTTTTCCTTATAACTTTTATCACAGATTTACACTAAAAGGATTGTATTACTATGAGTTGCTTGTGTGGTGTCGACGCACACAACCACAGAGTCCGCATGCTCAGTAATCGCGTAGAACTACACATATTCCCGTTTTATTGAACGACTATCACAATCGTGGCCTGAACTTCCCATAATACACTATGGCATTAATTAAATCCGTACCTGCAGCAGGTGGATTAAGTAGTTGACCGACATGAAGTATAACCGGGCATCAAATCTCAGTTTGTGTCTATGACACGAGATATTCTTTTTGTATTTTTAAACTTTTGATAAAAATATCCTGGTACTATGGGCTTTCGAATGTGGATAAAAATACATAGTTACATTTTTTTCTAAATAGATACAGTAAAATATTTATTTATTCATTATACGGCTCAAATGAATTTAATTGAAGTCCGAATAATAAAAGTGAGTAGGAATTAAGCAAAATGGCTGGTTGATAAAACACAGGCTTTGCATATTCGTTCACATGTAGACGTTATTGCGCTTTTTAATAAGCGTCGACCTTTTACTGCGCCTTCGACTAGCATAACAATCCTTCTTTTTATCCACTGATTCACAGTACCTAAACATTATATTTATTAAAGAAATGAATGTCTGTGTAAAATATTGACATGGTCATGATAAAATGTTGTTAACTAGTTAAGTAACAATTAGATACCACAACTTGTTGCGGTAGAAGAACTGCGTTGCGACTTCTGAGGCTTGGGTTTTTCATGTTATGTTTTTGATGGGATCTCATTTCTTGTTGTAGGTAGGTATATTAAAGGAAACAGTTTGTGAATGACATTGTAAATATCTATATCCACTATTTACATACCTATCTCTTTAGGTATTTAGTGGAAGTAACGACAAATTGTATTAACTGCAAAAGGAACTTTGTAATCCCTATCTATTATATAGAATTACAAAGTTAATGCAGTTTTTATATCGGAACTAAAATTGCGGTATGGTTAAGTTTTGTTACATTATGCCCTCTTAGTTACTGAAAATACAAGCTTCTAATTGTATCCACAATGAAGTTACAGGCGGTCGAAAATTTCGTCAATGGCTTCGAAAAAAGGATGGTCCGGCTGTATATTTATTTTCTTTTTAGCTCGACTTTCTAAATCCGGGGGCACTACCGTGCCCCCCTATATTTATCACTTTGTAATTAGGTAGGCCGAAGCTCTCAATGAAAGGCACTCAAAAGAGGGAAAGTAGGAAACTCCAAGTATACATTGGTCGCCAAAGTCCGTGACACGTTACGGATGAGACTAGGGTGATTAAAAACGTGACCGTCGTCACTTGTCGTCCAACGCCTATAAGGGTTTTATCTACTCCAAGCCACCCTCGATGCCTTGTTTATTTATTATGGGGAACTTTACTGTTTGATCACACGTAATCAATGTGTCATTACGTATATTATGAGTAGAGGCACTAAAATGTGTTGTAGCCTTTAAAATATCTTTATAAAGACATATTTACGGGAATTGTTGATTTGATTAAAAATACGTATGTTAGAATTTTATAGTAAATTGTTAGACCGCTTTCAGACGGTCTCTTTGGAAGTTTTTGAGAGCCTACGTCTAGCAGTGGACGTCCTATGAATATCTGTGAACAAATACATACAGCCGAACATAGAACCTCCTTCTTTTTTTAAGTCGGTTAAAAACGAGATATTTGAACCTACAGTTCATTTTTGTTTATTATCTAACTAAAGGGATTCATTTCCACAAATGTTGCACGAGTCAAGGAGGATTTTATTCCATCGCAGCCATTGGTGGATCAAAGTGGAATAATTATTACAAGTGGAAACAAATCCCCCACAGCAGTGGATTAGGGTGGAAAATAATCCTGCAGTGGATTTGCTTGGGGGATTAGAGTGGAATAGACCACTACAATAATGATGATGATTTTAATAAAAATATCCTAATTTTTAATGACATATTTGAATACACATTAGTAAAAAGGAATGGTTGATTTGATATTAAGATTCGTTGTATAAGTTTGCGGGACAATATCCCGAAACCTTTCTCACATTGCGGTACATTTTCTGTAAATGTTATTATGTGACATGTAAATAGACCTTTATTTTATGTACATTACTCATGATGTATTCGTATCATCACGAATTATTTATCTTACACAGGTAGTACAGCAGCTACCTTTACTAATATAATAAAGCTGAAAAATTGTTTTGTTTGATGTTTGTTTGTTTAAACGCGCTAATTTTTGGAACTATTAGACAGATTTCAATAATTATTCTTGTATTGGATAGAGTGTTAATAGAGGAAGATTATTAAGAGAAGAGCGTACTCCCACCTCAAAAGCCGACAACGCACTTGTAATTCTTGAGTGGCAGGTGTCAATGGGAGGATTGGGAGGCGGTAGTCACTTACACATCTGCTCGTTTGCCCCCCTACCCCCCTATCCCATAAAAAATCATGTATATTAGAAAAAATCTGCATCTATGTACAAAGTTTTATTAATAAAAGTGCAAAAGTTTAATGGGGGACTATGTTCCATTCTATAACAAAATACCTCCAAACATTCTTCAACTACATAAATTAATTTTTTTTTTTATTACACGCGCGCTTTTTAAACGAGCATATTTTAAACTAGATAATTATATAGCTGATAAAAAGGCTTGGCAAAATGCTGATCCAGCTACACAGCCACACTGTACGTGAATGTTTGAATTTTCACTTGTGTATTATATTAATTTTAGTTTTTATCTGACATGACCCATTGATATTTTCATTATTATTATTAGTGACATTGTTAATTTTTACACAATATTGACATTACTTTATGCACTGGTGACTTTGTAAGTATGATATGATTTTTTCTATTTTAGAAAATTTTGTATTGTACAAAACTGTGTAGCCAATTATTAAGTTATATTTTCTATGTTGCAAGCATGACATACTCAGAACTGTCATTCTGAGTATGTCATGTCCTTGTCCGCTTTCCTTCAATATGGTTGACTTGGACGATGGCTGACGCGTGCGTCATGCTCGTAAACGGGTACTACTAGTTGAGGCTACTCATTTCTGGACTGCTGTTACTTAGACTGACTAGTGGTAATTCGGGGACTGTTTAAATGTTAGAACATTATGTTACATTGTCCCCATATATAATTTTCAATACAACCATGTAATTGTAAAATAAAACATGTTGAAAAGAATGTACTTGGAGTTCTTGCTTGTTCTTCTACATAGGATCTACATATCGAAACAGGCAACTAGCTTCATGACATGACTTATACCACTAATCAATTAATCAAACCGATTGGTTTGATTAAAATAAATGATTTTCATTTGATTTGTAAGGAAAAGGTTTTTAAAAATTGTAATAAATTCGTGAAATTCACTAAATAAATATGACACTTTTAAAATAATAGGTAACAATATAAAGGCACTTGGTACCTACTGGTCTATTTGAAGTCAGTGCCAAGCTAAATAGGTAGGGAAGTCGGTTTAACTATTTTTTTAAAGTGTTTATTTTTGGAGT
The DNA here is from genome assembly GCA_963859945.1 of Euplagia quadripunctaria. NCBI lineage: Eukaryota > Metazoa > Arthropoda > Insecta > Lepidoptera > Erebidae > Euplagia > Euplagia quadripunctaria. The sequence continues at coordinate 11,676,727 of OY982561.1, forward strand.
TTTAGTGTGAAGAAACGTTCTGAGTAGATAGGGTATTTAAAACATTACTTTCTGTAATGTAAAGTACCGAACTGCAATTAGTTAGATTATATTGACTTTAGTTTAATTTATTTAGATAACTTGCCGCACTTGATTGAATAAGTTCTAAAAAAATAAGATACAAACAGCCAAATGTAAAACTTTCTCCTTTTTTTAAGTCTATTAATAACAATAACATTCGTCACTTTAAACGTCAATGTTGCTTAATTTCAAGAAAAATCAACAAACACTACATCCGTCCTTAATTTCTGAGGGTTTCCCTCATTTACTCTCAGATAGCATAATCAGATCCTTAGTTGGTGACAATGGGACCACCGGTGGAGCGTATCCTTTCGAACAAAAAAAAATTTTTGAAATCGTTGTCAAGGACGACGGCAATATCGGTGCACATACGTATAAATAAATTATTTTTATAAAAAAATAGGCACTCAAAAGCGAAAAATAAATTAATATAATTATTATAAGCGCTACCCACTCATCTATTTGAATAGGTAGTAGATAGATACTACCTATCTGGTATCTACCCACTACATACATACATTCTATCTACTACATACTTGGCTTGGCTGGCACAGTCTTCAAATAGATGAGTGGGTAGCGCTTAGAATAATTCTATTAATTTATTTTTCGCTTTTGAGTGCCTATTTGTGGTTTTGAAGCCAGTTTATTTATTTTTTTATAAAAATAATTTATTTTACCCTTTTTAGTGGAAATCAAGTTTTAATTTAAAAAATCCATTTACAAAATTTCGTATCTTTGCTGTTCGCCGTTGAGGAGTTCCGCTATCCACCTCCTGACTCCATCATCAGATCAGCTCAATTGTACCAGATTATTACATTGTTACTAAACTTCATAAGTATGCAAAATTTCAGCTCAATCGGAAACCGGGAAGTAAGTCAAAATTGACTTCTAAGATTTTATTACATTGCTAATTAGTTAGTTTTTCCTCGATTTCCTTGAGATTCCATCATCAGATCCTGACTTGATGATAATAAGACCACCGTGGGAGTATACCCTTTCGAACTAAAAAATATTTTTTTTTTTATCGGTTCACAATTGGCGAAAATATCAATGAACATACACAAAAAAATACACACAGACGAACATAGAATCTCCTCCTTTTTGGAAGTCGGTTAAAAAATACATACAGCCGAACATAGACCCTCCACCTTTTTTTTGAAGTCGATTAAAAATCGACGGATTAATGGTAACACAACGATTTTGATACTTAATTGGACTGAAAGTAGAAATAGCCGATTCTTGAAACAAGATAGAAATAACGCTCGGTTCAGAATGAAGAGTCGAATGCAATTCAAACTTCCTAAGTGAGGATTTAACACAGAAAACCTTTTAATCACTTCGAAAACTCACCTATATGTTTGCTAATATTTTCATTAATTAATACAAAAGTTCATATTTCACAGGGCTTGCCAGACTGTTATATTATAAATAACAACTTCGATCATCGCGTCGTCTTGATGAAATAAATATTTTTTTTATATATTACAACAATTGAAAGGAAGTCGAAGGACGTTTTTTACAAAAATTAGTATAAATTTACATCAAAACAAAATTATTATACCTTATATCTCTTTTAGGCGACTGATATTATATCATGATTTAACCGAGTTTTCGAAAACAAGGAAACAAAAGACAAGAAGTGTCTTAAAATTTAAAACTAAATGGTATATGAAATATATGTTTAATATTCAAGGGACAGGACACAAATAAACTGCTATAACAACAGCGAACCAGGTAGTGGAAGCTGGAACCTGAAGATTTGACAGCCATAAATTTCTAATTATGTATGTGTATTTTCAATGTCCATTATAATGTGATGTACAATAAATAATTATTTATCAATAAAGCTACATTCGTGTCATACATTATTATAATTAAACAATACTTGTGTTGAACATTACTTTAATGAGACAATTATGCATGTTTGACTTTATTACAAATCACGACAATATTCGCGTTGAATATATTAAATTTTGGACATTATTCATGCAAAGCTGCTTTTATGGGTATGATTATATTTGTAATACAGCAGTTGTTTCATTTTTCGAGGGCAAGTATAACAGATTCATACACGTACCCTTTACAACTTTTAAATTTGAGAAGTAAAGGGTAAATTTAACAAATAAAGTAATCTTTCATATCATTATGTTCAAATGGGTAAGTTATTAAGTTTTAACGAGATGATAACACGTTTTCTTGATGCGCATTAGCGTTTTAATCGTCTTGCGTAATTACACAAATATATTCATCAATAACTCTACGACAACCAAGAGAAAGTCTATAAAACACCTTATCGCTCGTTTGAATTTGTGGCTTTTTTTCTTCGTGTTAGTAATGTGGGATGCACACCAACGCCTTGTAGTAAACTAATCCAATTTAACTGTTTGTGACAGCAGTGTGGTGGTTTATATCTCTATAAACTTATAAATAAAAGTGAAATATCGCTTATAAATAGGCTTCAATAAAACAGAACACTTAAGTAAGCAAAGCTGTAGGCTCTAGCATAATATTTTACTACATGTTACGTTTATAATGTTATTTAACTGGAAATATGAGCTGGAAATTTATGCGATGTAAAAATGTTATGTGGGAGGGGCGATTGAGTCACGCACGAAGGAGCTATTCGAACGTCTACAAATTTTATTAACTGTTTGTATATGTCGCTTCCTCGTAAAACTAAGCCCTTAAACCTATAGGACAAATTGACAATTTTATCGAACACATCTTGCACTTTCGTTTTTTATGGTTCATGATTTGTCTACAATGAGAGAGTATTTTCAAATTTCGAATCCAATTTAGAGTAACAATTATTAGTAAATATTATTTAATAATATTCGCTACGTGCGAAGTGCATGGTGGGGGTATATAAAGCGATCGCAGCGCATGCCGTGGCAGAAATCTGCAACAATTCGGGATAGTCTATCATATCAGTCAAAGAAAATACTTTGAGATTTCCTACAATTTGTTTGTAATTTGAAATGGGTCTTAATTGTTGTTGTGTTGTGAACTGCAAAAATTTGTTAAAGTACCTTATCCACCGTAAAATACTAAATTAAGTGTGCTACATAGGTAATGTAGCACATTTAATTACTATTATTAATAACGTAATGTAGCCTACATTACGTTTAAAGCATTACGAGAGAACTTAATTTTAAATTTGTTTTATAGGGTGTTAATGTCACCGATGTTTGACGAATGATGTAGACTCTTATCAAATCAAATTTATTTATTTGCAGAAAAGTCGGTACAGAATATTCTAACACATGCGACTTTAGTCAATACTATTGACATGCAAATTATCATTATAATTATTGATACAAATAATCATAATAAAATTATTTACAATTCAAAAATGTTCAATATGTTTATACTGATATTTATAATATTGTCAAAGTTTTAATACAATTTAATGATGTCAAGCTTTAATTTATTTTAATAATGTGAAGTTTTAATTGTATTCGTGGAATAACTATTAAATAACTGTGGCCATTATTTCGTAGCTCTTCAACATTCTTACATGTTGAGATAAAACTAATTTATTTCCTTTGAACAGAGTTTGAGGTTGAAAACTTATGTTGTGTTTTATACATTCAAAACCGGTTTTTATAATTATAATCATTTTTCTATATACTGTTTCTAACAAATTCCTTTAAAAACTGTTTCTCGTCTTTCTATGTACCTTTAATTACTTTATTTATTAGAAAATAATAAAACATTTGTATGTCATTATTTGACATAATCCCGAATAGTTGCGCATGGTAAGTGGCGCTACTGTCGTGCACGATCCCAATAGTAACAAACACACGCAGTGTTTTATATCTGTCTAATAACTTTAAATGAGCATTTCTTGTATGTACATAATAATATATTAAGTAGGTATGTATATTCCGTGTATCTCAGAAACGGCTTTACGATTTGGATAAAATTCTGTATTAAAATAAGGTTTTGCTTTTTAAGTTTATCTATATAGGTGTCTTTCCTGAAGAAAAAATACAAAAAAAAACAATATAATAAAATAAAAAACCTAGTAAATATTTAAATGTAACTAGCACCAGGATGATGTAAGTACGTTACAATCTTACACTTATAATCTTATGTTATCGGTAGGTAGATAAGTCATAATTATTATGTACAAGTTGTCAGTGAATTAAATACAACCAGAAAGCAATTTACATTCAGTACATTTCAATTAATTCAAATGCTTTAAAAACAAAATCATAAGGGTTAAGTTCATGGCAATGGTTCATTAGATATAGCGTCGTACACCCTCGTAACGGCGAGAGGCAAGACGCACCGCGAAGCAGCCATTAAGGCCACGGCCGGGGTCGCCCATGTTGTTCTAAGGATCCGGCGGCTGGGTCGCGAGGTGCCTCTTCATAAATCTGGGGCCGTTTGTTTCCACGGGCCTCGGAAGAAGCCACCTGTGGGATCTAGACTCACGGTAGGAGACGTTAGCATCGGCGTCGGAACCACGATGAAGTACTTGGGACGCGTACTCGACAGCCGATGGGACTTCGGGCCTCACTTCCGAAGTCTGGCTCCCAAACTTATGGGGACGGCGGCCGCACTTTAGCGGCTGCTACCCAATCTGGGGGGGCCCGATGCCTCCTGCAGGAGACTCTACGTAGGGATCGTGCGCTCTATGGCCTTGTATGGGGCTCCAGTCTGGGCAGGATCCCTGACGGACCGAAATGTTCCGTTTCTTCGACGTCCGCAGAGGGCGATGGCCGTCAGGGTCATAAGAGGTTATCGCACGATCTCCTTTGAAGCGGCGAGTCTCTTAGCCGGCACTCTGCCGTGGGACCTGGAAGCAAAAGCCCTTGCGTCCTCATATGAATGGCGCAAGGAGACGCTCGACCGTGGTCTGAGGCCTTTGCTTGACGTATTCAAGGCCCAGAGGTCCCAGGTCTACCAGGTACTCATGGCGGAGTGGAAAGAGCGGCTCGGGCGACCGAGCGCAGGGCACGCCACAATTCTAGCGGTAAGGCCCGTCATGGATGAATGGCTAGAGAGGCGTCATGGCAGTCTCTCTTACCGGCTGACGCAGGTACTTACTGGGCGCGGATGCTTCGGGAAGTACCTGTGTCGCATAGGCCGGGAGCCATTGCCTGCGTGCCATCACTGCGGGGGCTGTCCCGAGGATACTGCACTCCATACTCTAGTGGAGTGCCCAGCGTGGGTCCAACAGCGCCACGACCTCGAGACAGCTATAGGTGTGAGGAGCCTCTCGCTAGAGACCATGGTGCAAGCTATGGTACTAGCAGTCTCCCGTCCCGCAGAGGACGCACCAGGCGCTGTAGAGCACTTAATGACCTACGGCCTCCATGAGCGCTGGCCTTCAGTGCCGGAACCCGGCACCGAAAGCGAAAAAGTTATGTCAAGACGGTGGCCGCGATGTGATCGACGCGCGTTTTTTTGAAATCTGAAGGAGAAACGGCTCCCACTTACGTCTGCGAGACTACCTCGCTTTATGGGAAGGTAGTCAAGCCATCGGGGGCCCAGGGAGTTCCTTCCTAGGTTATACCTGAGCCCTCGGCTATAGACACCCGTGACGGAACACCGTGTGGTTTTAGTCGGTTGGATTCCGACATACCCACTTCGCCGGGTATTAGCTCGGTGCGGGTGGCACCCGAGGGGGTTTCCACACGTTAAAAAAAAAAAAAAAAATATATAGCGTCGTGACATTTTGCAAAAAAGTTAAAGCCTGGTGTTTATGATTTTTTACTATTCTAATATTGTTTATAGAATTTTCAAATGCAAAAAAAAACTATAAATTGGCGTTTTATGCAAATTCCTTTTCATTCTATTCTGAAATCGAATATAGTACATAAAAACATGTACATATCCACTCATCCGTAGAGAACGAAGATCCAGCTAAAGTCTGGAAATTTCTGAGAACATTGGGAGTTGGGAAGTCGCGCCAAGACTCTATTCCAAAAAATGTCGATATTGATTCTCTTAATAAGCATTTTTCTTCTTCGTCCGACTTCAATGATACAATTAAAGCAAACACTCTTAGGCATATCTCTTCTACCCCAACTCCCGACTATCCACCTTTCTTCTTTGATCAACTGTCCGATTGTGATGTTAAGAAGACTATACTAGCTATTTCATCTAATGCAATAGAAAGTGACTGTATCAGTCGAAATATGATTGTCCCTATCCTAGACGAAATCCTACCTATCCTATGAATATCCTAAATCACTCCTTGACCAGTGGTCTCTTTCCATCTGCATGGAAAGATGCACAAATTATTCCACTACCTAAAAAAGGTAAACCCTCTTCATTTTCCGACTATCGTCCAATATCTATTTTGCCTTTCCTATCCAAGGTCCTTGAACGCCTCATCCATACTCAACTAAGCAACTTTCTCTCTAAGAATTACTTACTAAACCCATTTCAATCTGGCTTTCGTCCTGGATACAGCACGACCTCTGCACTCGTTCATGTTACGGACGATATCAGGCTAGGCATGGATAGTGGAAATATTACGGTACTTACCTTACTTGATTTTAGTAATGCATTCAATACTGTAGATTTTCACATTTTGCTAAGTATACTGCAGTCTCTTAACATATCTCCAAGGACAATTGATTGGTTTCACAGTTACCTGTCTGGTCGCCGTATACGCATTGAAAACTCGGTGTCTTCTCACAACGTATACGCATTGAAAACTCGGTGTCTTCTTGGTGCAATATTGCTGTTGGTGTGCCGCAGGGTGGCGTTTTATCTCCCTTACTCTTTGCTGGTTTTATAAACTGCATCTCTAATCAATTACGTTCGTCCTACCATCTTTATGCAGATGATTTACAAAAATATACACAAGCTCCGCTTAACAAGTTAAAGGAATCTATTAACATAACCAATGTAGACCTATCGCGCATTTGCGATTCGAGTAATAATTATGGACTTAAGGTTAACCCTTTAAAAACGCAGGTATGTATTATTGGCAGTCCTGGGTTAGTTTCCAGAATTGAATGGTATCAACTGCCCCAAATTCTATTCAGCGGCGCTTCATTGAATATCAGCACAAGTGTAAAAAATCTGGGAATTATTATAGACAGTACCTTGTCTTGGGGTCTACAGTTGCAGGAAGTCAGTCGTAAAGTTTTCGCGTCAGCAGGATGCTTGCAACGATTACGTAACTTTCTTCCAACTGCCACTAAGTCTGCGCTTGCACAAGCACTTCTTCTTCCAATTCTCGACTATGCCGATGTCAGCTATCTGAATCTCACTGAAGCACAACTTGATAAGCTTGAGCGACTTCAAAATTTCTGTATAAGATTCATACATGGGCTTCGAAAATATGATCACATTTCAGAATTCCGTCAAAAGCTCAAATGGCTTCCAATTCGCTCTCGCCGGAATACTCACATTCTCCTTTTGCTTTACAACATCTTATTCAATCCTAAAGCCCCTTGTTACCTCAAAGAACGATTTAAGTTCCTACATGACACACATAAAAATGTCTAAGGTCGTCTGAGGATTTGAGACTGGAGATGCCACAGCATTCCACAAAATTCTTTGACCATTCTTTCATTGTACAAATTGGAATGCGTTACCAATAAACATTAGGCGAACGCAATCAATAACCATATTTAAAAAATTGGTTCATGAACACTATCTTTCACTTTAGGTTTCATTATTATATATGTATGTAGTTACTACTGATCGCTTAAGGTATATTGTACCTATATCGTAAGGTATATTGTTGTTGTATATAATTATGTATGTATTGGATTTATTACAGTTAGGTTTATGTATGTTTATTGATAAGTATCTATTGGTATTTATAGTAGGTAAATAGGTTAATATAAAATATCTGTAGGTATATATTCGTTTTCATATTTATTAGAAATTACATAAATTAAATAATGATAATTTTAAATATAACACCAACTGCCATTATTTCTCCGAATCATTTTGATCCATCCTAAGGTTGCCTGGAAGAGATTGCATCTAGCAATAAGGCCGCCCTTTGTACATTATGTGTATAATATCTGTAATTATGTGAATATATCTTCCACTGTAATGCTTATGTACAAATAAAGTGTTATCTATCTATCTATCCATCTACATAGTTATACTGCTCGTAGCTCAAAATATAGAACATGAAACATACCACACAAATAAAACATAGAAAAGCTGCACAGCACTTTAATATATTATTGAGCAAACTGTTTAAAGCATTTATCAGTAAACGGAAATGGGATAGAACCGTAACTCAACCCTCGTATTTCAGAAATTATATAAATAAACCATTTAACGGGTATTAATCATTATAATGTACATTGTTTTTGTTCTTCTAGGGCCTCTATACTGTGTATTGAAGTTTTTCAGTTAGCACTCAAATCTAAACTTATCATAAATCTGTAACGCGATAAATTCTGTACATTGAATATATTTGAAAAAAATCGACTAAGAGGTATCAAGATATCGATACTGATGCCAAGTATGCGATTTTAAACATTTTTGTCTGTCTGTCTGTCTTTCTGTCTGTCTGTCTGTTTGTATGTTCACGATAAACTCAAAAGTTACAGAAGGGATATGCTTGAAACTTAGTATGATAATAGTTTGAGTGCCTGCGCAGGTTATAGGGTACTTTGAATCCCGGTTTCCACAGAAAAATCGATGAAAACTTTAATAACATTTTAACGTAAGTAGAATCTATATGCTTATTTCGAGCTACTAAACAATGAGCGTTTGGTATAACTAGTACAGTGTACGCTCTCTATCTGGCTGCATACCGGATCGAATCCTACACTGACACTTTTTTCTTTTTGCCACTTTGTTATATTTGCTTTAATACCTTTTTAACACTTTTTTAATTAACTACTGAACCGATTGCGATGAAACTTGGTATGTAGATAGCTGGAAACTTGGATTAACGCAAAGGCCATTTTTTTATCCCGATACTAACACCGGATCGATACTTACGCGGGAGAAACCGCGGGTCCTGCTAGTATTTAATATTTGAGTTAATTTCGATCATGAATCATCAGACAACTTTAAGAAGTAATAATTTTTTTACACAACTACAAAACTAATCAAACCACGTTTGCTTCTTCGTAATTTCTTTCTTTGTTTAATAAGCAATGATCAAATTCGGTATACTTCAACGTTTATCTAATTTAAGATATTGTCAACCATATCCTTTATAGTACATTTATTATTTCTTAACAATGGTATCTATACATATACTAAATGTTGCTGTTATAATTAATTAACTTACACACGCTTTTTCAGGGCTTTGTCTAAGTTTGCGCAGCTATTTCACGCATCAAACTTTCTGTTGACAAAATTTATTCATGACGTGATCCCTCGTAAATACATTTGGGAGTTTATTGTTGTAATGAATTTGATATGGCTTATGAAAACAGACTTATCTTGTACGCTATTTCGTTAGTGTCTTTTTAAATGTTTGCATTTTGTTATCTTTTGCTTCATAAAGTTTCATTTTTCTTACGAGATTAAAACTTTTGATATGTGGCTTAATAACCGCGTATCATATATGCCGCTGTTTGAACTTCAGATGAGAGTTATATTAAAATGTAGAATTCTTGTCGTGTCTTTTACTCTCATTAGCAAATAAAGCTAGGAATATCCTGGCTACGTCATGTGTAAAATGTGTATGTTATACTACGTTTAGTGTGGGCCTATGATATAATCGTTTTGGGAGGGAATAACAATAGTATACATCTAACTACGCTATGACAAGATGAGATTTATAGGTCTTGGAGTTAAGTATAATATGTTTTAAAAGAAAGTCAAACTATCTCGGAATAGAGCACTGTATGAAAGTAAGAAATCTACCACAATCCAATATTAAATCCGTTTCTATGGTCTCCTGCAATATTGTAAGGTGAGAAGCTCTCTAGAACATATATCTTTGAGCTTATTTCACCTACTGGCTTTATACAAAATTGATACAATAAATCGGAAACGAACCCACTTGGCGGCGGTTCTCTACATGCAGATCTCAGCCTTTCTTCTTTCCGTGTGGCCGCATTCCTTGATCAAATTGAAAATTCCGAGAATATATCTAACAGCACTTTGTGTGATTCTGTAAGATAAACCGAATGAATTAAGTTTGTAGATTTTCTTAAATTATTTTATTTTGTACTGAGAATATGTGAAACGAAATTGGGCAATGGTCAAGTTAGTGAAAGTACTTTTAAATCAGCTTCGTTACGATTTGGACCTATGTGTGTGGTAACGAACTAAATTGAGATAGGATCAGTGCTTGATGCCTTAAACACACAAAGTTTGAGTAGCGTTGTAGACACAATTGCATTTAAGCATCTCATTTACATGATGAAATAAAGAAGCATAAATAACTATTATCTATACAGATACTACTGCGTAAGTAATAAAAATCTCTATAATATTGTGCGCCAGACGATCATCAGCTTTAAATAAAAAACATTGTAAACAAAATTATATTTTCTGAACGCTAAGTATGCCTTCGGCGGTCACAAATTGATAATAAATAAAACCGCTTAAAAACTTTTAATATGTAGAAAGAAATTTATTCACGGAGAACATGTCCTATCAAAATATCTCGGGCCACACGTTATGTCGGCACATTCTTCTCCTAAATTGAAATTCTCGAACGCTCTCCCTTCGCAAGTGGGATGGGGTCAGAGCCAAAAGACAAATACTTTGAATGTTCGATTAATGTGATCAAATATCATCTTTTCTGTAACGGTTCATTTTGATATAAAATGAGTTATTTCGTTTTTGTGGAACTTCTAATTTTCTTCGAGATTTATAGCCAAAAAACCTTTATATTCTAAAAAGTAGCGATATTTACTACGTCTTTTTTCAACTGAGTTAACAAAAAATCCCCCCTTACTAAAAAATAGTTCCAAAAATATGATCATATATTTTTTATAAAATAACAAAATGTACGGGCCAAATTGCAATTACAACGTATACGTTATTTTAGTACGAAATTATGACAGGATATTATTCATATCGTGCCGTGCTTTCGTAATCCATAATAGTATATATATATATATATATATATATATATATATATATATATATATACATAATACTCCCGGAAATAGATTTAATATCGGACATAATAGCTTCGTCGTAGTTTTTGGTGTGAAAAAAGGTAGCGGAAAAGCAACCTGACTAAAGTAAGTATCAAGTTTCTTTCCGCACTATGCAACTCTATTTTCTAGGTACTTAATAAAAAAACAAACATACGAGTTGACTTGAGAACCTCCTCCGTTTTTTCCTCGGTTAAAAAAGTGAACATCACTGAAGAATGATGGTTAAAATTTTGTTCTTTGGCTAAAAGTGAGTAATTCGATTTAATTTTAGTCTAAAACCACATACTTTATAGTGTTCGCATTTTTTTTTATTAAATATGTTACACACCGTTTCATTAGTTTATACCTTTTTTAAACGGCGTTCATTACAAGACTTAAAAAAGACGTTCTTTATAATTTACCTATACAGAGATTAAGTTACATAAGGAGGTAGTAAATTACGTTTCTTCTTCGTTAAATATATGTGTATATTTTTTTAGGTTTAATATATAAAAAAAGGATAAAAATAAAATCAGAATAGACTTAAAATTTATATTACATATGAAACGCCTTATTTTTAAATATTTTGGCTGTTCCATTGTTGACACAGTACGTTTTATACTTACAGTATAGTAAATATTATGAGTTATTGAACTTTCCAAAAAGAGTATTTCAGTTGAAATTTCTTATTGGAATAGAAGCAAAGTCAAGCTAAAATCTATTCACTGTTAAAATCGATATCGCTATCAAAATGCAGGCGTGCCTTCAAAGGCTTGTCCGCGCTACGGCCTCAAAGGATGCTCTGCAAAACAAGCCGTACGTTCCCACTCAGATCAATGTACAAGGGTATAAGAGCTCCTCTTTCGTACCATCATGAGCACTTGGTGTAAAACACATCCTGTCTTATCCCTCTGTGTGGACGTTTATCGAGTGTATTTCTAAAGAGTTGTGTGGTGCCAATGTTTTTTTGTTGATACTATTTGTTATGTTGCATGATGTTTAGTTGTTTAGCTCTCATTTATAGAATTATTTCTTTTTATATTTTAAACTGTGTTTGATATTAATTCAAATAATAACACATTTTACTTCAGCGTGTCATTAAAGTGACCGACTCTTCTTTTAATACTTTACTTCTGCTGTAAGTGTGCCTAACGATATTTGCGTGGAACTCAAAAAAGTAAAATCCTTGAAGTTATCCATTAAAATGTCGAAGAGAGAGATTTAATTAAACTGAAATGCTTCAAATTCATTGTTTCCTCGAATCACCATAATGCGTGTTTAGTTCTTTAAGACCTTAACGTACGGATAAACATAATATTTAAGAAGCATAAAGTTTTAGTTTATAAATAACACATTAAATGAGTCATAATCATATTTATAATTATTATTTGTATATATTAATTTTATTATTAATTAGTTCTCATAGATTTTTTAATTATTTTGTATGTTCAACGCCATGTGCAAAAGCGTTATATCCTCGTACCAATGATTTTTTCACCCATCTATTATTTTTTACTTTTTCGTATTTACGTTTTACTTACCAAAATGATAGGTTATAGACTCAATTTATAAAAACAAACAATTATTTACCCTTATAATTTAAAAATGCTATAGTGAATAACATTAATTTTTCTGAGAGCCTCACAGCTAGTCAAATCGCATAAAGTCTCCCTCAATCATAACTTCCTTCCTACGGAGGGCGGGTGATACGCAATTTTTATTTTTGTTCTCTATTTTGAATAAGAATCACCGACGGAAATGCTAACGGCAAGCAATAAATATTAACATAGTTTTCTCATATATTCAAAACTAAAATTATACTCAAAAATGTGATTCATCGATTGAATCGAATAAATTTACTTCCACAGTAACTTCACATACAGTTGTGTTATAAAATTTGTGAGATACATAAGTCGTTTTAAAGAAAATTCTCAAATAGAAAGATGAAGCAATTATTTAGCTTAGTCATGCAGTGTATTTCCGCTCATTAGCTGTATATTTATTTAATTTACAACGGCTGGGGGCAGGCGATAGGCTGCGGTGCGCGCGTCTCTGACTTCGTCAACTGAATAACAATGCAAAGAGACGTCTAAAATGTTGCTACTCTGTTATGCAAAAGAAGCGAGACAATTGTATTATCTGACAGTAATGCTGCATTTTAAAGGCTCGTGATCTGATCGTTGATCTAAAATGAGACCAGCATGAACAAGACTTATCCTTTTGTATTAGTAATAAATTTATTTTATCTTCGGTTTGAAACTATAAAATGTACGAACGTTTTGTTCAATACCACAAATTACGTCTAAAATATGGATCCACTCCACAAAATGTTTGGAAAAATATACTTAGGAATACAGTTCTGAAAACTTTGTACTTAGACATTTTTAAAAAAGCTTTTTCAAGTTAGCTAACTTTTGAATATAAATAAATTTCGTAGCCCTTAGGGATCAGAAACATGTTCCTAAAGAAACTTATCGGTGCCAAAGACAGACAATAGAATAAACATGATACTCGCAATTTTACCTGAAAAATAATCCCGTAATCATGTGCCGTGGCAAATACAATTACCTCAAATTAAAAGCGCTTTGTTGATAAACAGAATTGCTGTAACAACGTTAATCTCAGAAACAATGAGATTTTGATAATATTTTTCAAACAATTCAGTATTATAGCGTTTAAGATACCGCACTGAGAGCGCATATCAAAATATTAAGCAACAAAGCACCTTTGTGAATAAAATGCAAGTCATTTATTAAGCGCTTAACTAAAATTGCATATCGAATTGGTTAACCACTCTGTTTCGTAACCGTGATGATGAGACGATCAGGATGAGGTGTAAAATATTCACGTTGAAGTTATCACAGTTAAAGAGTCGATATTGTCGATATCGCCTCTCACAAAACATAAAAAAAATTAAAGGCACAGGTTTCGTGACAACGCGTAAAGGGGCCTTAGAATACTAAATTTGAAGATGATGTCATACCTACTTACTACCTAGATACCTACATGAAGCCATACTACTCATTGCTCATTTAGGTCCAAAGCAACATATCATCTAAATATATAAAAAATAATCCCTATTTCTTGAGAACGACTTAACCGATTTCATTCATCCTTTTTTTTGTGTGTTTTTAATACTTTGTAGAAGGTGCTAAAAATCGGTTCCCGTATGATAAATTTTAATTTCCACACAAATTACGTCACTTGCAACAGATAGTAGTATATATAATTGTATTTAAACAATCGCTCCCGTTTACTTTAGCTGACAATCAGTCTGGAGTCAATGGAGGCTGAGTACACACTGGACTTCTCTATCTGACTCAGTGACCGGGTGGGGGGGCTGCCACTCCTGCCAACACAAAACCATATGGACATGTTTTTGTTTTGCTGGCAGCTCCGAAATCCCACTGTCCGTTGCCAATCAGGTTTAGGAGATAACTGAGGGGAAGTCCGTGCCTCAGAAGGAATTTACAGAAATGGAACCCACGCCTCCAGTAGGTAATTTTAAAGAGGTTTTTTTATTCTATTTAGGCCAAACGGAGGCTTGCGTCAGAACACGTCATCTCCTCAAAGGATTCCAGTTATGCATAAAATTCACCATGATAACATTTATGCAGTCTGCAATCTGCTCACCAGAGATCTTTATTCTATATATAGCATTTTTTTAAACTATACAGTCGTTAGAGAATATAAGTTTCAAAATAATTTTCCTATCAGAAAAATAGATACTGAGTCCTCACATCTTTTTTATATCTCACTTGTTATAATAATAAATGTGAAAGTTTGGATGGATGGATGAATGTTTGTTACTCTTTCACGCAAAAACCACTGAACCGATTGCGATGAAACTTTTTATGTAGCTAGCTGGACACCTAGATTAACGCATAGGGTACTTTTTATCCCGATATTCTCATGGGATCGGGACTTACACGGGTGAAACCGCCGGGCGCTGCTAGTTTATTCATAACGGGAATATTAAGGATGTTCAAATTTACTGACATTTAATTTTGAGGTGCTTGACTTTTATATTGCATATAAAAACATAATTTTCTCTGCATATTGACGTGTTCTACAATAGTGCCATTAACTGTACGGTTTAGTGACAATAAGTAAGTAATTAATTCTTCAGCTCTCAGACTTAATATATATTTACGTGAGAAGAATTTTTTGTACGCATTTTAAGCAAACGCGCACAGACACGAATGTGAATTTTTTAAACTTTATACCATGACAGGTTAAAATATATCCACTAACTCTATGTTGCCATTATTGACATATCGCACACCTAGGTCTAAAGGGAGCTAACTCAAACATTAAAACGTTTGAGTTATGCACACTATCGAATGCCTTATCTCAATACCTATCGACCAATAAAACAGATTTGAAAATATCACCAACACTCGACGCTAGACGCTAAATTCACCATTGCGGGCTCAACTCGAAAAAATAAACTGCATTTAAAAAGCATAAATCGGCATCCACAGTAATTAATAATTCTGAAAAAAAGTGTTTTTTTGAGTTAATACCTGTTTAGATCTAGGTGTGCGATATTATATCTCTCCTTTTAGATGTGATGGTGATTATAGATGTATCAACGCGCAGTCCAAACTACATGCGCTTAACACTTGGATTTTTTACAGTAGATACCTTATAAGGTATCAACTAAGGATCTTTGTTATTTTACCTCGCATTAGGTACAATAGTAAAGGTTTGTTTCAAAATATATTTAAAAAAACTTTTTATGTATCACTTATTAATTTATATATTTTGTCACTGTTTTTACTATTTTATTTTATTAGAGGAGCTTACAGCTACATAAAAATAGTTATACAAATTAGATCAATAAATGCAACAAGCTTCCGCAATTAGTTTGCAACATGATGGTATCTTTAAACAGCTGAAATACAGTTAGTTATGAGAAAGAGTAGTTAACAGATGGTTTCACAAAAGTCAGCCAATAGTAGTATCCAACATTTATACATTACCAACAAAGTATTTAGTTAACCAAGATCTGGCAGAATCTTTACCAGTAGTAAAAAGATCAAAACGACTATCAAAATTTAATTTATTAAATTCATTAAATACTCTAGGCAAAAAGATATTCAATCTGAAACTGGTGTGGCACGAAGGTCCGTGTAACAAGAGAATTTTTACGTAGATTTCTTGCTGGTATTCTTAACTTTATTTTCGTAAGAAGTTCAGGACACTCGATCTCACCCTGAGCAATTGAGAAGAAAAGTTATGTCTGCAATTTTTCGTCTTTCATACAATGGTAGAATATGCAAGTTAACACAGCGCTGCTCATAGATAAGGTCGGCTAGGTGGAACAGTTTAAATTTAAAACCTAAATATCGAATGAATTTTCTTTGAATTATCTCGATCTCATTGGAGTAGTAAGCGTAGCGCGGGTTCCAAATCTGTGAAACGTATTCCAGATGACATCGTAAAATAGGAGTAATATAGTACTTTAATGGTTTACATATTTCTGAAGTCATTGGAACAGCGAATAAAGAAATCTAAAGCCCTAAAGGCTTTGTTGACTAAATTGCTAATATGCTGATCAAATAAAAGCTTGCTATCATGCACTACACCCAGATCTCCAAAAACAGTTTTCCTCTCTAAGGCTTTTGAATGCATAGACAAATCTATATACTTGACGCTTACGTGTAAAACTGATAGAGAAACATTTAGAAGCATTTAATTTAGTTTACTATAGTTTTATAACTTTATTTATAATATGTTTTAAAATTTATTATTATTTTAATTGCCCTGAAACACGAACAAATCAATTAGTAGGACGCAATTACAAGATTTTGCATTTATGTAAAAATTTGTACGAATTCATAAATCGTACGTTTAGGTAGTCTTACAATCTGTAACCTCAAAAGTCTATTACTGTTAGACTTACAAACCTTACTACCTCAATTGGTATTATTAGATCTAGTAAACTCGATTCGAATCGTGTAAATTCGTGTAAGCCGTGTCGGAGTTGACCCACGTCAGGGGAAGCGCAAAGTGTTCCGATAACCGGCGAAACCGCGGCCTATCGCTTTTTGATAGCATCACTTTGCCCAACTTGCCATCTGGCGGCCATTAGGTCCGGGATATTGAAAAAGTGAGCCAGACCGATCGCCATACAACTATGTATTTATAACGTCATATATTGCAGCACCTATTTCGCGATAAGATGTTGCGTATCAATGTAGATATACTTTCGCCCGCGGATTTGCTCGCTTTAAAGTTATTTCTCTATCCCTTAGGAACAATACTTTGTTTCTATATCGAAGCTATGCTATGTCCTTTTGCACACTTGACAAACGTGTATGCAATATTTCATGATGATCGGTTGAGTAGTTAAGGCGTGAAATTGTAACAAACAAACAAACTCATATTCGCATTTATTTATTCACAGAACCGTACATTTTTTCAGGTTAAAAAAAATATATTTACATATATGTGCTATCCCAGGCTATCTCTGTGCCAAATTTCATCCTGATCCATTCAGCTGTTTTTGCGTGGAAGAGTATCAAACATCCATCGATCCATCCTCACGAACTTTCGCCTTTATAATTTTGTATTAGTTGGGATTGGTGTCAGGATTTCTATGTTTCAATTTCTTTGTCACTATGCTTAACTTCAAAGCATCTTTATCTATAGGTAGAAACCCAAGTACTACTAGAATCACGGATATTGCGACATAACATTTATTACAAGCTAAAACAACAGCCAACCGTAGAACCTTATATAAGACTTTTTTAGAAATTCAACAGGCTCAGATCAGTTTACTGACGCTGTTATTGGTAGGTCCCCTAAAGATACTCACGTAACATGAGTTGTTAAGGCATGAGAGAGTTTTTTTCCTCACATTGCGACTGTTGTTTTTCATTATGTCATACACTTTTATAGTACTAACGTGATAAAGTAGCATGCAGCCCCTGTAGAAGTAACAATGCCGTAGCCTAGACATATCAAGACAAAGGGCTGTAAAAACGTTAAGAGGTACAGAAAGATTTGCTGCATCGGCAAAGTCAGGAATTAAGAAAGCTGAAAGAAAGAAAGTTCCTCATTATGAAGCTCTAGAGGCCTAGTATCTTACCTCTGTATATAATATACGTATATATAAATGTACGCAAGTTTATAACTATTAAATGAAATAAAGAGTCGAAATCTAGCCACGAATTTCTGATTATATTTTACTCAACAACGTGAGAACAAAGACGGAGCTTTTGGTATTTTTCACGCATTGATGGGTATTTATGAATGTGTATGACGGGTGCTTATACCTCTAAGTGATTTATGGAATTGATTCAATGAAGTGTCTGCTGATTTGTTTAAACCGTGCGATGTTTATATGGCTTCCATCTTTTAGAATTCCTTGGTGAGATAACGGTACTGGTGTGGTGTTTTCTTCTGCGAGTTTATAGCCTCGTTAGAAATGGACTATACTGATTGATATGTCAGTGAATTACACCGTGGCCAATATACGCCAATGATGGCGCAATAACTGACATCCTTTGAAATAAAATAAAAAAATCAAAATTAAGCTTTTGGGTCACATATGCTATTTATTAGGCACATACGTGTACTAAATATGTTTTTAATTATTTATGTTCTAAATTTGTCTGGTACATATTTTTAATAAAGTATTATATTAAAAGTGTAATGAAATTGGAAACTGCTCTTTGTTCCTGTTCATCCAAAAGTTGGCTGGAATCCCTCTGAGCGTTAAGGCCTCATTGTACCTACAATTTAGTAGTGTTTTAAACCTGTAATTTTATCATGGAAAAAGAATATTTATTTTGTAAATCTCTTTTCTGGGGTTTTATCATTTGCCTAAATAAACCCTTTAGCTCTATCGTATCATCTAGCTGTGCTGTATTTACACACATTATTATTTATTACTAAGTACTGCTTCGCGCCTATGGATCTCTAACCTTCTTTTATACAAGGGCTGCCTAATGCTTAATTTTTTTTCCAATCGTATGTGATAGTTGGTGGGATTAGCGCATTTAAACAAATAATCAAGCTTTTCAGTTTTGTGATATTGGTATAATTAGTATAATTTTTCCTCAACCGAAAACCATAACAAGAATCATCCCAATATAATGGCAGACACATTTTGGCAGCCCTGAACTATCTACTAACACAATAATAACAAGCAAATTGGTTTGTTATCGATAAATATGTAGTGAACACGTATCACGTAGGGCCCCGTCGCACCATCATTATTTTCTTTGTAGCCCAATTTATTAGTGATAATATAATCTTTGAAGAAGATTTATTGTCATAATTATTACATTCATGATTAGTGTTTTATTGATATTCATTTGTGATTGTAATAACCATACCTGTATAGACACACAAACTAAAGAAGTTATATTTAATGTTTTCCGAAGCAGATTTACGGAGTATAAAATTTATAAATTCAATATTCTGTCTTACATTAGATAGAATAGTATGGTAAAATAGAATTTATTGGGCGACTATTGTTACTGACTGTTTCTAATTCTCTTTTCAATCTTTATACATATTCACCTGTTTTTTTTTAACATAATATAGTAAGCTACTCTCTAAAAATATGACACTTAGTAAAGCTAATGTCTTCAAAACTACATTTATTAAATAACCGTCTCAGTAAAAATTAACCAACTAATAAAACAATATACATTCAAGGCGATGAATCCATTTATAAGCTAAATTGAGCACAGAGAGACTTTAGACATCAAACTTATGAACCCCTTAATGCTGCGTGTGGTTCAAACAATCTGATGAATGAATCGCTAGGTGAATGTACGAAAATTTATGAAATTGTAGTCTAGATGTTTGTATTATGTAGGTGATCAATAAGAATTGCTGTTGCTGATGAAAAATCCCATTTATTGCCGTTCGAACAAAGCACTGCACAATAAGGGATGTGCTTACATTACAAAAGAAAAAAATAATTTAGAATAAAACTTTACTTTTTAATAGAACTATATAGAACAACTATATATAACTATGTAGAACAATATTATGCTCTCTTTAAATATATTATGAATAATAATAACTTTTAACTATAATGAAAACCTAACCAAGTGTGAGAATGAATATGAGAACGGACTTTCAATATTTTCTTAAAAAAATAAAACCGAGTTCAATGTTATTCTTGCCTAGGGATATACATGAAGATAGCATGAAATGGTCTATCCCTATGCAAATCGTATACGAAAATATGTCTGCTTATTAAAAATTATTATTGATTAGTAGCATTTGTAATTCATTTCATAAATGATATAGATATGTTTGAATTTCTATAAATATGGAATATTATGTCCATGCCATAGTAAAATGGCTATTTAAATCTTTCGGAATAAAAAAAAAATTAAAACTTCAGACGGTTGTTAATCGCATTTCGTTAAATAAACATAATTGTTTTTCGATGTTTCCATCGACTTACACCGATGGCGGTTATCGATGAACTCAAGACTTTTTCACAATCCACTAGTGACCACGACCGGTGTTATTCAATTTAAATCAAAATAGTTTTTCATTGACGGACAAAGTTTACCGAAATATGTTACGAAGCGTTTTATTATATACCTAAACTAACAAGTCATTATTGAGCCGCTAAATCGATTCTAATGAATTTTATCAAAAAGTAGCTCGGCACCTAAAGAAGTAAAAACTTTAAGGAACTTTTGATCAATACTAACAAGGAAAAAGTAGAAAAAAGTTATCGCAAAACAGATGTTATTAAAATTTCGCGGATACCTTATACCTTGGGGACGGACATAGGCCTTTTTGTTGACATTCGTATGGTCGAAGCCACAGGCATAAGTTAATATTTGGTCCTGAACGCAACCTTGATAACCTTTTCAAGGAATTGGTCCTTGGCAAATTGTCTCACTAAAGTAACTAATTGTAAGCCGATGTGTTCGTTTTAAATAATGACGCATCAAGTCAACCTCATCTCAAAAAAGGGTAATGTTTACCAAAAACTACCAGACTACTCCATTTTTCGTCATTTCACTGCTTACCCCGTTTCCAGCGATGTCCTCTATCACTCAGTCCATCCACCTTTTCTTCTACATCCCTCTAATATATTCATACCTCACCTTGTCCATCCTAGTCACATCACTCATCCATCTACACATTCGCATTTCAGTTATGTGATTGATTCCATGGTTTACAGTCCAGTATATGTTGCCGTCGTTTTATAGGAGGAAACCAAGTTATTTAAAATTGGAACAGTCTGGAACTTATTTTCAAGCCCACATTCTCCAGTCCTTATTCCCAGTCTGCTCCGAAACTCACACCCTTCTTTACCGGCCAATACAACGTCATGTGCAAAAGGCATGCATCAAGGTGCCTTCTCCTGTATGTCCGAAGTCAGAGCATCCATTATCAACAGGAAGAGATATGAACTACCAGCCGATCCCTGCCGATCTGCAAGCCTACTGGGACGCTAAATTGTTCGATGTTTCCAGCTACCGACTTTACATGAGGACTAGACTCTCTGTACATAGCACGAATCAATTCCATATTGTTAGCTCTCTCTCTCTAGCTGTTAGGGACTCTTTCTGCTTTCAAAGTCCACCACAAAACCTCTCGGAGTACTTACCCCATCGTACGTTTTTTCTAGGTTAGTTAAGTTTTTGTGCATGTGGCATCAAATGTGGCATCTGTTGTGTGTGTACGTTTTGTGTGTGTGTGTGTGTGTGTGTTGTCTGTGTGTCTTTGAAACTCAACCCGACACCATGGACACTATAATGTGTTTTCATGCACAGCATCACCGTTGCTTGTATTTATTTATACAACGTTTTCCTCACACCCACCCCTTCATAATATCACATTTGTTCCTGTTCACCCTCAATTTCGTACCACTTTGCTGAATCATTGAAACTCAATATTACCTCCTTACAAAAAATATCAATTCCCCGAAATAAAGGCTTTTACTGTTTGAAGTATAAAAAAAACAAAGAAAGTTATAAAGAGCCTCCTCTATAAATTATAAATGACGACTAATGTAAAGTTGTGTCCATTTTTGATAACTTTTTTGTTTTAATTGTTGTACGGTTTATCTTAAGTTTCTTTTATTTATATAGAACAGGTAATTCGTTTACCCGTGAGAATAGCTTCAGCGCGTGGCCGGGTCTAGACGAATTGACTGTAATGGACTTTGTACCCGCACCATCTCACATCCATGTGTTTACACAAAGAGGGTAATATTTATCAAGAGAGGTTAACGTTGAAATAGGTTTACTTTTTTATTTCGCTACCGTGTGTTTTTATGGCTCGTGGGGATACCTACTAAAATTAGTGTTAGTTTTTTTGTTAACACTAGCTATTTCGGGAATAACATTATCACTCAGATACATTCATCAAGATGTTTAATTATTTAAACAGACATTTCGGTTAAAGCGTAATGTGATATTCTAAAAAGAGTTTATACCGAGACAAACAGATGTAGAGAATTATGTATAAGAAGTAGGTCTCACCAATCACTCAAACTTCTTTAGAAGAAGCTGTATAAGTTATTGATTTTATTAAGAAGAAATAATACGATTGTAACTATTTATTATACTCAATAAAATCGATAATAGCAGGAAAACGCTATATGACTTACAATGTGTAACCACGAAATCAAAAATATGTCACAAAATATGTCTCTTATTTAAACTCTTCTAATAATAAATTATTGTAAGTCTTATTTCAACGCAAACCATTAATAACAATGGTTTCATGATTCCATAAGTTGGATATTAGAGGTGACGACATTATAAACAGCAAACTTTGCTTTACCTCTAAAAAGATACTTTACACAGACAATTTTTGACAAGAAAATAACATAAATCTGTTATATTAATACATTTGCAAGTGCACGACAAAGAATAAAGGAAATCTGTTCACATCAAAACTTGGTAGACGACCGACCTCAGCAATTAAGTCACTCGAAATATTTAATGAACAGAGCTAGTTCGCGGCGGAAATGACACTTAATCGCCTTAACTTCGCCTCAAAACTTACCCCAAGCGATCTACCCCCGCCCGCGCTTTCCCCCTCCCCGGCCTGAAAGCAGCGATACCTACACTGCATCAAAGAAGTTGGAGAATGTGCAATTATGAGATTGTTTTAATTTAGAAACAATGTTGTTGAAGAATTTCCTTACTTAGAATGAGCTCTCTGAAACCCCAAACCAGAATTCTTGGTTTTGTTCTGCATTGTTTCTTCGTTATTGCTTGCTGTCGATCTTTAATTTATTTTTGTGCAGTTAACCACTTCTTTTGGTGATGGTGGCTTGCAATATTATATCCTAAACTTTTTACTTTGATTCGGGTAGAGTTTATGTAATCAATTTTTGATTTTTGTGAACAATTTTTTCAAAATCATTTACTTAAGCTTCACAAAATAAATAAGTAGGTATCATCTTCGCATTTTTTTTAAAGTTTCACTTAAGAAAGATTCATTATTTTCTAATTTAAACTGATAGAAAACTCAAGTAATGTATTACATGAGTTAAATTATAAAATTCTCGAATATCTCGATTCACATGCAAGTTAATTTAGAGTAAATCAAAATTTAAGGTAAAATCTGCAATTTTAATTACTTTATTCCTCCTGTATTCCGAGAAGTGATTTAGTTTTCATTTCATCAAAATTGCTTGAGTCTATAAAAAATAATACAAGCTTAAGGTTTACCTAAACGCAACTTCGAACTACCCTGCAAAGAAATAAAAATTAAAAGATAGTTCATAGGAGTACAGATAATGATTCACTTTCCTTTTTGGTTTTCCTTTTGGGGCCTTGTTCTAACAAGTAACTAAGCCTCTAGGCTTAGTTATATTTTTATTTATTACTACGTTCTCAAAACCGTCTGGTTTGATAAAAAAATTAAGAAAACAAATAAGTCCTTTATGGAAAAGCTATTCCGTTAGCGGTGGTCAATTTTTGCCTCCTGCATTATTAGTTAAGGTGTACTCATCCTTTTAATTATTACCGCGATGAAGTCCCGATTTACACATCTAAGGTGTACTCATACCGTAGTTATTTTTTGTGAAGCAACATAATAAATGAAATGAAATGAATTAGGTATATATAGACTTTAATTCTAGATGATGATGGTTAATCCTAACCATGTGGTACTAAGGATTAGTTAATATAGTAAAGCTATTAAATGGTATTTTAAAGTATCCTGCCTTAAAATTACTCACGATTACGCCCCCCTCGGTATCTGCGGCAGCCTTAATATCTGTATGATAGCCACTGTTTAAAAACAATTATTTAGATTTAGCTCCGAAGGTTTAGCTCATAATACTGACAACTTTTCACTAAACATGTGAAAAGCGTTATATTAAATTCTAGCCTGTCTCTAACCAGTTACATAATAATAATTAAACATAAAATAAACAGCCCAAAGTTTCATCAAAGTTTAGTTATAAGGCTATTTGTGTGTTACGTGTGCTTCAAATCGGAACTATACTAGTTTATATGAATAATGAATAAGCCAGACGAATGTTTGTTTCAAACATCTGAACCTCTCTAAATATACTTGAACAACAATAACAAGGGTACAACATCTCGGAGACTTCGACGTCCGAAATAAAGTTTGGGCCAACATTTAACTAGTTGGAGCAAACAAATCCAGAGTGCGAGTCTAGTGGCGCGAACTGCACTCGGGCCGTGACCGTCCCGACTAACTTGTTCGTAACGACTTCAAAAACGTCTAGCAAAATATTTGTTTCGCAAATCTAAGTACGGCTACAAGATCTGATGCCACGTCTGTTTTCAGATGTATTGTTTGTGCCCCGTTGTCCGACGGAACTTTTATTGCGGCTGCTGTTGTTATGTATTACAATATTGTACGCAGCAATTACGTGATTTTTTTAAAGAATTATTATAAAACTAATAGGACAAGCTCACTATACGTGTGACTCAGATACGAAACCAAAAAGAAAATGATACCTGTTACGTTTAAGCACGTGAGAAAAATGTGCGTTCTGTCTAGCTTCTAACTACGACGCGACGATATAATTAAACTTGAAAAAAAAAACAATTTGAGAAAATGATTAATTATATTCGAATAAAACATTTTTCTATACCAGTAAACAGGTATCACGTTTCCATTTACTACGCATGTTTGCCACTTCTTAAATTACCGTGTTGCATTTGTTTTTTACACGCTTTATATTAGCTTCACTTGTATGTTTATGGCCGACTCCTTTGGGCGCGATTTTGACCCGCTTTAAACGGCCAGATTTCACTCAAATTTTGCACACGTGTCAAAGACCGATGACAATATAATAATTCGATTTATTTTTTTTAGTTGAATTTTCTATAAAAGCGTGTTTTTTAGTTTTTTAAACTAAAATGTTTTTTTGCATGTGTAAAAGCATTTATCAGTATTAGTAGAAATGCATCTGTAGGATTAAGGTTTTTCTTTGAAACGCTTACATATAAGGGTTTATTAGCTTTTACGATTATCGATGAAAATCGTCTCAAGGTATATAACTTTTTATATTTTTACAACTTAGAGAATTTATCCAGTTATTGCTATTTTATTCGTGTAATATAACTAGCTTACTAAATATCATAAATAATTGCAGCCCGAGACAATTAACAAGACTAGCAAGGAAAGTATGAAGTGATGTGTCCAACTGTAATTATTTATCATATTTTATGATTGGTTGTTTTGTTAGTTCTTACTTTATTTGTTTCATTATCATTGTCTGAGTTCTTACGGTATTTAATTAACTTTTTCATCTAACTAAAAATTAATATCCATTACAATAAATCTAACCATGACTTATATTGAACTACATAGATGATATTACTGAATATTCTATAACCATGGAGTCGTGTCGAAAAAGAAATAGTTACGAGGTCGAATTGAAACCTTACCAAAGAATTTACCTCTTAATACGAAGACCGACCCGTTAGCTATTATATTGACATATTCTGTTAACATTTTATTATTCCATCAAATTAATTTTCAGCTAAATATCCAGTCATTCTGAGACTTCAATGTATTGAGTCATATTAGTGTGAACTAAGACTTACAACAGAACAGATATTAAGCATATATATTGCAAACCCCGTCTTCACTTAACCACGAAATAAACAACAGAATAAATTTTGTATACTGTTCTGCGATCAGTACTTATCAAGTTGTTCGATAACCCCTGATTGAGATACGACGACAGCCGTAAGTGGCGGGAATCGGATTCGCCCCGCGACAATAGGCGATTTACAGACTGATCCACTCACTGATATCATAAGTCGATTTATTTACGCTTCGTTCGTATTGAGTAACTTATTGTTCGGAACATTCACTTTAAGGATAACATGATTAGCTATTCAGGTGTTCTTTGTCTTTTATTTCTGTGAATGATTGTATAGAGTGTGTCACGCTATATACACTTGTAATGAAGCTGTGTTCATTTGGTTTCGTACGCATAGTAGTAAATCAAATGGTCACATTGCAAACTGCCACTGCGACTGAGTCAACCATTGTGTCCAAAAATTGTATGTTCGTGAAGACTAAAAATTAACCATATCTTCCTTTAAAAAATGCAAATGAAATGACAAGAAAAGCTGCTTTTAGAAACACCCGAAGAATTAGCAATAATATAAAAGGACATTTTAGACGGAGTATGGTTAATTTTCAATTTATTGGTATTATAATAGTAATAATAACAGAATATTTATTTAGAAGAATTTATTACGTAGCATTTATTTGCATTTAAGTGGGTATATCAACCCAAAAAAAATTGTGATGAAAGTGTAGAGGACAATGACGAGTTCCATAATTGGTAAATTTCTGTCGTCCACTTCCTAAAAAAGTTGATTAGCGGCCGATTTTTTAGATTTTTGGTCTATACAACAATTGTTAAATTTGACCCATAATGGTCAGAATTATGATGTTTTCTGGTTTGTTATCCATATTTAAGTTAACCATTTGGTAAAATTTTAACTGCATGTAACAAGTATAAATTAAAAAAAAAACAGTCAGTCGTAGGACTGCACGTCAGAAGGGAAAACATAACTTCACAATCTATTTGCATATACATACACACACATCTGTATATATATAATTAGGTTAAAAATAAAAAGTAGGTAATAATATATCTAAATGCATACATAGGGTACACTGGAAGTTCTGCGCTCCTGACCGCTCATAAATGTTTGAATTTCGAATGTTATATTTTTTTAAATATAAGAAACTTGACTCTGTCTTACGAATTTTCGATCAAGTCACTTGTCCTAACGAGAGTTTAACATTTTTTATCCATTCCAAAATGTGCACAACGCGGCTAAAGAAGTTTTCTTTTCAAAAATATTTATCCCAGATTTAAAAATCCTTTCAACGAATAGAAAAGAGCTGATCATCTTCGAACGGCTGAACAGATTTTCTTAAATTACAGCTAATAACACTGTCGATCAAGTCACCTTTCAAACAAAAACTAAAACCAAACCGGTCCATTCGCTTAAAATAACTAGTCAGAATGGAGCGGACATCTCATATTCAATTATATCTCATAAAATTCATCTCAAACAACTATGTACTACGTCACTCAAAATATGCTTTTCCTTCAATTTAGACTGAAAGATAACTTATTACTTTTTTAAATAAGGTTAATTAACAAAGCTTATGTTAAGCTTTGTCAAGTCTAAATTTAGTAAGTTTTGGCTTTCGAAAAAGTTTAGGTACTTTAGCTATCGGTTAAAACTTGACGTGACTTGACTATAGTCCATATAATTGGTGATTAGATCAACTATTACTTGTGATCATAAAACTATTAGTAAATAACATTATTTAAGTATGTATTTTGAAAATATAATAGAAAAACGTCTGAACACAAGTATAAAGAAACAGAATAACGACTTTTTATTTCTTATAAGTATTCCGAACAATCGCAAGTGATTAGCATGACATTCCACAAATATTTTATGTTAATTACACCAAAAAAACACAAACAAACCAAAATGAGTACCACAAAAATGAATATACCGCCGTTCAAAAAGCAATTTCTGTAAAAGGACCTCGAATATCTCCCAACAAGGCACAGTAATGCATCCTTTGCTATTGGAACAACAATAGGCATAATTCACAGGCCGGCCGCTCGCTCAGTACAGAGCTCCAACGAAATCACTGAACCAAATTGCAAATGAAGCGCCAGCCTAACTCTAGTAATGCCGTATATCAGATCTTATACTCGTATATAGCTGTGCTACGTGTTTGCTCATCTAAGTGATTAATACGACACAGGAAAAACATAACACCATAAGTGGCATTCTATAGATACTAGTATGGTAGTTTTGTCAACTAAATTGCATTTCAGCCTTTTAGCATGGTAGCCTTTCAACTATCTATCTCTCTAACTATCATTTACCATCAGGTGACCCGTCTGCTCGTTTGCATATAAGCAATAACATAACATTAAAAAAAAGTACCGGACAAGTACGAGTCTGACTCGCGCACCGAGGGTTCCGTAAGCAAACAAACTTGTATGTACAGTACGTCCATCTCGGGAATCAATTCTCGAAGACTTTTGCCCGTCTTATTCGAAAGACAAACATAATTTTGCGGTTGCGATGTACCACAAAATCAACAATCCAACCGCAAAATATAAGTTTGTAATCACAAAAACTATTTTTTATGTGATATAACAAAAAATTATCAATTTTCGGATTTTTTCCTTTACTTGTGCTGTGAGACCTTGGTTCTTTCCAAATTTCATGATTCTAGATCAACGGGAAGTACCCTATAGGTTGGTGATTTACATTTATACCCTATATTATTTACCCTTCGAAATGTTCAAATATGGTCAAATATAAAGCTGAAGTGGCCATATCTTATAATTGCATTCACTTGGAACCTTGATTTTTTTAAAGCTCCGCGAGGGAGAGACAGGAAAAGAGGGACCGCAGACTTATGTATTCAGTATTAATTTCAACTTAATGTGTCCACGCGTTCCTGAGAAAAAGGGTCTTGACAGACTGAGAGACAGACAGACAGACGGACAACAAAGTGATTTTATAAGGGTTCCTTTTTTCCTTTTGAGGAACATAACCCTAAAATCCTTTCTTTTTTTGTGGTATAGGGGGCAAACGAGCAGTCGGGTCACCTGGTGGGAAACGACTACCGCCGTCCATGGGCACCTGCAACTCAAGAGTCACAAGTGCATTGCCGGCCTTTAAGGTGGGAGTAGGGGAAGGGTGGGAGAGGAGGAAGGGAGGGAGGAGGAAAGGGTTAAGGCCTCCGGTGACCTACTCACTCACTTGCTTCACTGCCGGTTTTCTGTGAGGCTGTGGTATCACTCCGGTCGAGCCTTCTTCTTACATTAAAATTATTTTTATGATACGTTTGTGTAACTTTGAGGGACTAAATAAACTATTTTTTTTTAAAGAAAAAAGGTAGTCCAATTAAACCTACGGACTTTTGGACAACAGTTGTAACAGCGATCTATGTTTTTATACTTCAATCTCAGCAGCAATAGAAAACTTAATATGGTCTCAAATACTCTATCACAATACCCAATAAATACAAGGTTTAATATACACAACATTCAAGGTCAATTTCACAAATTAAAACTATACGTGCAATAATTATACAACTGTTGACAATACCGATGCGTGGATAATACACCAAGGGCCTTTTGTACCCGACCCGACCTACAACGCAAAACTCAAATAACCGTCCTTTGTTTTTAGAATTTATTTCCATTTTCAATGGCAAGTGGGATTAGGCTCAGAGTTGGATTACTATGGTATTTACAAATATTAGTGATGGACCAATGTTTAGGTTTTCCGTTAGTATCGATGCCGACGTTGGTTATTGGCAGTACGACCTCCCTACCCTATACAAATCCCACTCTATTTACTTTCCGAACGTCTGTGAGATTCGGACATTTGATATTCACTACGGAATCGTCCAACCGTTTCCGTTGAGTTATTTCAAGAATTCGGTTCGCATTTCAAAAATATAGGAATGCACTAGACAAATAACTGTTCAACGTTGTACGACTGTGTAATCGTTTTGATTTTAGTATTCCATTTTGCTTTTTATAATCTAAATTATTTCTCAACCGACCGTATTTAATCATATTTTATTGCGAGATTACCGCCTTCGATTGTATATTCTGGCCAACTCGCTTTTCGCTGTTAATTATATTTTAATTGCCGATGAATATTTGAGAGTTTAAACGCGATATGTTAACAGGGTTGCCGGTGACATTTTGTGTGTCCGATATAGAACGAGAAAGGGTTGCGGCTTATATTGGCGACATTTAGTCAGGCGACATTTGCTCTGTTGTTACAATTGACCCATTCGGTTCGCCACGCATGGACATGAACAAATAAAAGCCAAAATGAATTTCACTGAGCTATATATTGAAATTTATTGAACATGACGTTTCATCGATTTGCTTAATGAAAGTAAGGTACAATAAATATTCACCGATAAGCACTGCTGTTAAAATTACAGTGACTGTGCAGGTTACAATGGAATGTTTGAATAACGATATAGTAAGATAGCGCTGCTAATGCAGTCTTTAATACTGCTTTATAGTACAATTATGTTACAAATGATATTATTGTACATTGATGACAGTACTCAAGCAATAGATAGCTATTAATTCAGCTGAATGGAGTACGGTTGAAATTAGCGGAGATATTTCTAGCACAATATTATGGTTTTCTAGTGTTTTGGCAAATCTTTGTTACCTTACAAAAAGGGCATCAGATCGGAGCTTCGCTCTTTATGTTCTTATCATTTTGAAGGAGTTAAAGTTTTTCTCCCGTCGTTCGGATACCTTTTTTGTCTCTCCTTTTCAACCTGGTGGCTGATTGGGTGACTTTATGATATTTCCATCACAACCACGTGTACTTGTTTTCTTTGTATTTGTTTTCTGTATTAATCTTAAACCTCGTTTGGCTATTGTGTAGAATCCATCATTTCTTCTTTTATGGTTACTTATTAACTGTATATAAATAAATAAATAAATCATTGAGGAACATCAAAGCGATAACATAAACGGATCGAATGCACCATGTAATCCGGTTCCTGCCGGCCATGTATACGCGAATAATTCAACAGTACGATCGCCATTCTATGAGCAAACAGATAGTCCTCACTTCCGACACATGTTTCCGTGGACGACACAAGTAACTGGTCACGTAGAATATTGACGCCTCCAGCTATCCATTCCTCGGGACAATACCTACGGTGCTAGGGGAGACATTTTTATACTGTAACTTACGTATATCATTCTAAACATTCGGTGAAAAATAACGTGTATTTTCCGCTTTTGAAATTCAGTGAACAAAGCGGTTATAAGCATGTAATCTACTGTTAGTTTGCAGCAAAACGTTTTAGACTGACAAGACAACACAAGACGACTTTTACACGAATAGAATACATGTACAATATCCTAACACAAACACGCACTTAAGACTTAAAAATATATGGGACAAATAAATCGTTTACATTGATAGTACAATGGCTTAAGTGGTAACCTAGCTGATGACGCGACGCCGAGTATTAAGGGCTCAATATTTACAAGGGACAATTATTTATAAGAATCGTAGACAATTAATCTGAGTCTTTATGTACTTTGACCCTGTTAATTATATTTTTGTGGACATAAACAAAGTCACTATCCATTAATCTCAGTGGCTTAGTGTTTAAATTGATGTACATTCAATTAATTGTCTCAGTGATAGTCAAAAACATAGCAGTAACAGATATGTTTTTGACTAACACTTAAAATTTAAACGAAAGATGTTTGTGTTAATATTAGTAAAAACATAAATCAATATACTCACTGTTTAATTGTTAATTGTCTGTGTCATCAGTAATGAAATTTAATAAAATACGACAAAGCATTATCTTGCAAAAACCAATACCTTACTTTGAGTTATGCTGATCAATATTTATTAGCGTCTAGATGTCTACTTAGTTTAATTTCAAGTAATTTTTGAAATATGATAATGAAATGAAACATTATTTAACATTTTTGCTGTTCATTTTTGTCGCTTAAATTAAATCATTAAGACAAAGCACGGCAATAAATTTGTCCAGTTCCTAATGTTACCTTACCAACGGATAAACCGGAAAATTACTACCGATCATATTTGTATGATTATAGAGAAAGTATTATTCGTTTTAGCTGTTACTTTTTTTCGTACCGTGCCATGGAATAACCTCGCCAAGGGCCTTAGAAAGTTATGTCGGAGCCTAACGGGCTAAAGTGTGATTTTACGATGAGTGTCTTCGACATCAGACCTATTACCGAGAAAGGCTGTTTATCGCTCTATCAAACCCTAAGCTGATACTGGCTACCATTTCTGATACCATGTAAATGAAGGAAAACCAGTAATCCTCCTTTAAGAATTGCACCAAACACTTAGCTCCTGTCCTTAATAAAGTGACCTCATGATGGACTGCCCTCTGTGCCGCCATTAGGCTCTGTTAATTTCTTTTTAAGTTTATGGTTTGCGTTGTCGACAATGGGTACATAACGCTCGTCTTGGTCTACTATCACAATGTTAGGCTTGTTGACAATAACTAACTAATTTCTTTTTTTCTTGACTACTTAGGACTAGGTGAATAGACTTTCCTTATAGATAGAGCATTTTTTTCCAACACATCATTAAATAGTCTTTCCGAAAAGAATGTAGTGAGGCAGTAATGTTCCTGCCTTTATTTTCTATCACTTTTAGTCAAACCGACGCACTCGATAACCTCTCTCTGACCGACTAACCGTGAAATTTAGAATCCTGGTTAGTACTAACCAGGCATTGTACACCCGTTGGTCAATAAAAGCTGGAATGACACGACACTCTTAACGCCCCTCTCAAGCGTTTAATTTAATGTAGCCATAGAAAGAGAACCAATAGCTAGGTAAAAATCTTTTAACAACAGTATGCCTACTTCAATAAATCTAACTAATGCCAACACGAAGTAACTCTGAAAAAAATACAAACTGACACCTAATTGGGAGGCGAGCGGCCAAGCACGTAAAACGTCTAGTTAATCAAATGCATAATACATATCCCTTCATAACGTTATAGCTAGGGCTCGCCCGCCTTTAAATTGCGTATGTACTTGTTTACTCTGTAGAGTAATTTATTTATACTAGAGATGGCCTGATTTTCAAATTTCGTCCATAATTCAACTTTAAGACTTTCCGTACCATAGCAAGTCAACATACACACTGGAGCCCTGTAGCTTCCTGTAGCCATTTTTGCATAATTTTAAAATTTTTAACGCATATCGATAAAAGATTTTAGCTTATATAATTAAAGTTTATATAAGCTAAATATTAGTAGTAGTAGTTTATATATTACAAATTCACATTCCTCCGTCAGCAAAATTTGTTTAAAAAGGGGTACAAAGAGTTCCCTTCACGTACCTTCAGATTAGTTGAAATCGGAATACTTCTATAAAAAGTTTTTAATTTTAGTTGTTTTTTTGATACATTTTTTTGTAAAGAACATTGTGGCAATACCTTCTTAGGTGTTACAATACACATATAACAGCTAGGCAGATTAATAAGGGTTAAAACTAAACGTAACAAAATAAGACAGTGTCACATCAAATTATATGTAGTGTTAAGACGGTATTTAGATAGAAGATAAATGTTAGCAAGATATCTAAATTACTTTGTTAATTTCTCGGTCTAGTATGTGGGTACAAACTATTTTATGTCGATCGGTCTAAAAGACACAGGATCAAAATTATGAAATAATATAAATATCATTATCTATAACTAAATTTGCAAGTGTAGAAAGATTTGCGAACTTACTATACATTACACTATTTTACATTACCTACATGAAATATATATACATACGTGCCTAGCTTAGACACCTACATACATCAGATACATTTAATTAATCACAATAATCGCAATAATTTTAAGTACTAGTTTTAAAATTTGCAAGTGTGTGAATCCTTTCAAAGTGTATATCTCAATACCCCTTGATCGTACAACGCTTTGTGAAAGTATTTACAGCAGTCAACGTCCTTTGGCTGAAATGATTGTCAGTCGTAGGACTTCGAAGACGTTACTGTTCAATGGCTAACAAATAATAATTCATTCATTAATTGAGTTGTAATTGATGACAACTTAATCAATGGAATGGTTGGGATCAATCCCAACCATCTAAATAATTATGAACCTGAAAGATGAGGATGACTATTCAGAAAGTACTGAACGGCTTTTTTTGTTTCAGCCTTAGGTCTAGAGCCGGACTTCCTGTACCCTCTGGAGAACGTGACCATCGCCCAAGGCCGAGACGCGATGTTCACCTGTGTGGTCAATAACCTTGGTGGTTATAGGGTGAGTGGCGACTCCGCCACGGCCAGGGTGTGTATCAAACTGACTCATTACAGCTAGCCATAGAGGAGCACCGTCACAGCACTTGTACCATGAGATCTATAATTTGTAATTGGAACAGACTGTATAAACTTTAATGTTCTAAGTCGAATACAAATTTAAAAAAGCGTTTTAACCCTATAAACGAATTCATTATTATATGATATAATATTTAACTCAAACTTGAATGCATTTACTATATTAATTATGGTAAATATAACTTTAAAAGTACGTTTATTATTGCTTTTATTTACTAACTTCAAATTGCAATCATATTGCAAACCTGTACTTAACATCAAAAATAGGCTCTCTTTATCTATTTTTATTGCAGTCATAAAATATATCTTGTTTTTTAGAATTGTGAAGTTCACTACCTGTTCAGTATTTATGGTACATAAATATTCATACAAATATATGCTGCTGAAATTTTGCTGGATTCTTGAAAAGAAATTATAGATCTCAACATATAGACTTGCACCACTTTCACACTTCTTAGCACACTACCTTCAATGCACTTTCTTCAGCACTCTTCGATACTCACTCGCACCACTCTATAGATCCTCTCTCTATCTTAAAATAGAGTAACACTACTATTGCACAAATACTGTAATATAAGTTTCTACACGATAGTCGTAGTATTAGCACACTATGCACCCACGACCTGTACAGAGTGCCCAATCCGTGTTTTTTTACGTATTCACTAACGTTAAGTTTGACTTTGATTTGTATTACATTACTTGAGTGACCCTG
The DNA here is from genome assembly GCA_963859945.1 of Euplagia quadripunctaria. Taxonomy (NCBI): domain Eukaryota; kingdom Metazoa; phylum Arthropoda; class Insecta; order Lepidoptera; family Erebidae; genus Euplagia; species Euplagia quadripunctaria. The sequence continues at coordinate 11,711,935 of OY982561.1, forward strand.
ATTGATACTAGATGATGCTTTTTAAATCTAAATAAATTAAACGTAAAAAAACTTGCATTAGACATTCTGATTAGAGCGATTTCGCTAATACTTATTTATATCGACACTTACGATATTCCTAAGCCAAAAGGCAATATGCTATGTTTAGGAATTTTCACAATGTGGTAGCGAATATCGCTCGTATTCGGTCCGTAAACACTTTTACACTTGCACATAGAACTAAAATCCAAGACCATAAAACACTTTTTTTTATGTAGTGATTTATATTATAAATGAGTTGAAATTAATGTTCTTGGGTTTTAAATACTTATGCACCTGCCCTTTACTTTGGGAAAGATATTATGGAGCATGCATTTAATACACCTATTTTAAAACATTTAAGTTTCTTTAAAAAAATTAACAGCGTTGCACATACATCACTTTATCCTTAGTCAATCATGATCGAAACAAAAACCCACTTCCTATGACAAGACTTCTTAGTTCATGGAATTTACGTTGCAAAACAGTCACTTTAGGAAATTAAAATAAAGCCGGGACAAACCCCCTCGGTCCCCGTTCAATCATTTCGAGAGGCGGTGCTCTCAAACTGTCCCGGGAGTTAATCTAGTAGGTACACTATCATTATAACACACGATACTATGTCGTATTCGATAAAATATATCATTAACGTAATATGTAGATACCATTCAAGACAGCAGTATGCAATATCCGATTTTTAAAGTTTTCGGTGTAGCATTGGAAATATAGATGAGATATTCCTGTTTAATTTTTAAAAGCCTTAATACTATTAATAAGTGAATATAATTAAAAAGCCTAGCAACCGCCCGACATAATAAATGCATGCCACAAATAACGAGATCGAGCAATAAAACCGTAGATAAATACTTTTTCGCGAATCTTTCCCTTACGAGAAAGAAGATTCGATAATAGTCTCTCTGGGGCCATTCGCTCAGGTCACTAGATTTCCACGTGATATCGATTTCTCTGTATTCCATACATATTTGCTTCCCTACGCCAATTGAGTAAGTAATTACTCAAGACTAATAACATCTCCACGAGCGTATCTACTGTTATTCCCACGTGAATATCGAGATGAACATCATATCAACGGAATGGTTATGTCCAAATTTGTATTACGGATAAAAACAAAACAGAACTGTTACTGGTGAAGGGTGAAATTTTAATCATAACCACAATCATTTGTATGCACTTTATTTTAAAAGGAAATTAAATAACATGATACCGCAACAAAATCGTTCTTGATGCGATGCCAACACATAACACTATTGATAAACTTTATTAATAATATGCTCAAAATCATATTACACGATACAGTCATGACATAACACACTAAATAATTATAATATTTTAAACACAACCTCGATATGCACCGCTGGTATGGATGAGTTTGAAGTTTTGGTAACTATACTTAATTTCACATTTACCTATTTATTTTACTGTGTGTTATTAGCGGGGCAAGTTTTCGAGCCTTTAAAATCCGTAATTGCGATGCTAAACAGCCCTACAATCCTCTTTTTTGCTGGTTCGAATAATGCAGACAAAGCATAAGCAAAGAGAAGCACGTAACAGGAATGCAAGGCTGTTTTCCAAAACATTAAAGTACAAAGTGCTTTAATGTTCTAGTTACATTTTGCCCTTACTGTAGTTTTATAAGCACTTAATTAGCAATGATATAGATGCACAAGCACTATGAATAATGTAGACAACTAACTTCTAAATTGCACCTCTATTAGTGCACTTCTTCTTGCACTTAATCTATTCATAGTTACTACATTTAAAGCAAAAGTCAAAAAGTTAATTTAGCTTTTAATACACACGATAAATCAGTAATTTAAATATGGATATTTCTGATAAATGTCGTATTTCAGAAATGCTTCGCATTATACACCCAATGAATACATTGGATTTTAGTATCTGTGTAAATCCAAAGCAAAGAGATGAAAAAAAAACATACTGTAAAGAATTATTTTCAATAATAAAGTTATAATACGGAGGCCGCTCGTAGCGTACACAAGTATAAACGCCGTATTTCTGTTGGAGTTTTTTTTTGTTACGCGCTATGCAGGAAATTAGCTCCTATTGCGATGTCGACGCTTTTGGTAAAGCGGGTGAAACGAGGGCGTTTCAGTGCGCCCGCAGCCCAGCTCATAGCGGCGACCAGACGAAAATGTAATTAAAAATTCCGAGAGCATTTTGCGCGGCGCTCACAACAAGATAGTGTTGCCGGCTCGAGGATCGTTGTCGTGACTGCCTCTTGGGAAACATTCGCTTGTAATTAGACTTGTTCGCTGAAAGCCTCTATCGTTTAAAAACAAATCGTCATATATGGGTTATAATCGTATTAGAAATAAGGCGTTTTGTTTAATATGTCAGTTTTAAATTACCAACTAACATTGTATTTTTCTTCATGCACTCTTTGGACGTACTATTTTCGCCGATGACGCACCGAGTAGGTCGCATGGATCAAAGCTGACACGAAGGCGATCCTGGCTATACACGAGCACGTGATAACGAACAACCAGCGGCTGACTGTCACACACAACGACTATAATACATGGACACTTAACATTAGAGGTGTTAAACGGGAAGATAGAGGACAATATATGTGCCAAGTTAATACCGACCCTATGAAAATGCAGGTGTGTAAATGTAGTCTAGTAATTTCGGTCATTTGTAAGCGACTTTGTAAATACCGTCAAAATTACTTTAAAATTTCATTTTGCAAAATAAAACTTAGACTCACCAGAAATGTGGTAATTTTTCGTAAGGTGTCCTATTTTGAACGAAAGCCTTATTGACTCGGTCATATAATTATTATGTATGTAGAATTTTTGATCCACATTAGTTGCCTTAAAAATTGTTTTAAGTCAACTTTAAGTAATTTTCTATTGCAGACGGCATTTTTGGAAGTAGTAATCCCTCCAGACATAATATACGAAGAAACATCTGGGGATATGATGGTGCCAGAAGGTGGATCAGCAAAGCTGGTTTGCAAGGCAAGAGGTTATCCGCCACCCAAGATTGTGTGGCGTAGAGAAGATGGAGGTGACATTATTTCAAGAGGAGGACCACAGGGAAAAACTAAAGGTAACACGACACGGTGTTCAATTACTATGTGTGGTTTTATGTTTGTTTTTCTTAAAAATAAATAGTTTGTATCATTATCTGCTTGGAACTCTTAATGAGAGTTTGTTCAATAATTTTGACTAAAATCTCTACGTAACCATTACCGTTAGTTATTGTTCGTCTCTTAGCCTTCTTATTGAGACTATTATTATAGTTTTGGCTATATTATATATTTTATTTTTGGCTAAATTTCTTAGCACACAGTACACAAGTAGAGTAAAATAAAAGCTTGTTTTATTGTTTAACTCCGTACAACGTTCCTCCGCACGGCCTCGTTTTCTTGTAATACAATCGGGGATTTCCTTGAATAGATGATATATGCTGATTCAGTTTCATGTCTTATAAAATATTTAGTTGACGCCAATTTTTAATATACTCAGTAGAAACCAAGTAGCCTAGTTATATTAGACATTATGTAATCTTCTTCTCTTTCATAGTAAATAAATATAATCAAAAGTGCTAAATTTTTATAGTTATATTATTTATTCTGTGTGTAAATAATACCAAGACCTATATCTTATTACTTTAAACGAGCAATTCTTGTATGTATATATACATTTATGTATGTATTTATATTTCGGGTCCCACGGCAACGGCGGCGGAAATTTTATATACAGATACAGTTTTGCATTTTAAGTTCAACTGCATAGTTGTATTTCCTATACAAACGCAATTTAACAAACAAAAAATCACGATTTTACAAAAAGCTACCGAGCGAAGCTCGTTCTCCCAGGTACTATAAATTATGTATTCATTTGCTAATTTCTCAGCAATTCTAAAGATAAACATCATCAATTCCCGGCGGACCGAAGTGAAGATAATTACAATTAGCAACTTTACACCAAGATGTCAAATGTTAAGAGTCAAATAACGATCCAATTACATATTTTAAGATACGAATCTAAAAGCAATTCATTTATTATAATATTCGTTTTAAGAATAAACTAGACCGTTGTAAGATACAAAGTCTAACAAGAGGCTTTTAAAGGGTCGGCAAAGCGAATGCGAATCCTCTTGAATTGCAAGCGTCCTGCTGCTGTAACCGCTTACCATCAGGCGCGTCGTATGCTTGTTTGCCACCAACGTGATAAAAAAAAGGAAAATGCGGTAACTGCAAGGGGGCAAAATTCATCGGCTATCACAATTTTTTAAACCAAAATGACTTTCGTGTGTGTAGTTTTTAGTAAATTTGAACATTGTTCATGTTGGAATATTCGACTGCCTCAAATGGGGAGTTGGTTTTAGAGTGTGTGTACACTTCTGTATTTCATTATCACGTTCCGTAACTGTAATATGCCTTAATATATCAGATATAATATGCCATAACTCAATTTATACCCGGGTCCCTCGCAAATAGACTTCTAACGAAAAACTAATGTAATGTTATGTAGCTTATAAGCAATGTAACCAAAAATTTGTAAAAAATATTTTGAAAAAGAGTGTCCTTGGAGTTTCTTGCCTGTTCTTCTCCATAGGATCTATGTATTGGAACAAGCAACTAGCTTCACGACTGACTTAGTCTGACCGACTCCTACTCCTGACAATTCAAAAATACCTATTATTGGTTTAATTAAAATAAATGGTTTTGATTTGATTTGATTGATTTGATGTACCATGTCACCGTCCGACCTGGTGAGGTGGCGGCCCATACGATTTTGACACAATAAAAAAGTTTCCATATGAATTAAAATATAAAAAATATACTTACGCGTATAATATAAACCAGTAGTGCCCGCGGCGTCGGTCGCCTGCTCATAAGTTTTAATTAATTATGTGGTAGTAAGGAGAAAATGATTTGGGATGAGGGATATTCTAGGTATAAATACAATTTCACCAGTACCGCAACTTGCTAAAATTTCGGCTTGTATCTAATTTTGTAGAAAGTTTATTTTTCTTAGTCGAGTTCTATTGCAAATCATGAGATGGATGTATATTTCTAAGCAACGTCTTTTTTAAAACAAATTTTATGTGCAGGCAGACGAGGCGCACTTAAGGAATTTAAAATCTGTACTGGGTAGTTGGTGGCGTTATTTTCTTCGGTAACATTATCAATAAAAATATATGCCTGTCGCCATAAACTCCCTAAAATTTTTGAATTTATCGGTTAAAGAATATGTGATAGCAGGTTTCCTGTTAAACTGAAAGCAGAGATCTTATAAGACGATCATCAGACCTGCAGTCCTGTATGGATCTGACAGTTGTCCCACAAAGAAAACGGATGGGAGATGCCTGCATGTAGGTTGAATGTGAATGTTGAGATGGATGTGCGGTGTGACTAGGATGGATAAGGTGAGAAATGAATACATTAAAGGGAGCCTGAAAGTAGTGCCAGTGGATGAAATGTTGAGGAGCAATAGATTATTGCGGTATGGACATGTGATGCGGAGGGATGAGCAAAATGTGGTGAAGAGAGTTTTATGCGTAGAAGTTGGCGGATACAAGAATAGAGGACGACCAAAAAAAAAAGGGATGGATTGCGTGAAAGAGGATATGACTAGAAACAGAGTAAGCAATAAAATGATGAACGATAGAGTAGAATGGAAGAAGAGAACACATTGCACTGTCCCCAAATAAATTTGGGATAAGGGTAAGAAGATGATGAGCTTTTTTTAGTAAAAACTAAAGATAATAAAATAATGTAAAACCCTCAAACATTTTTGAAATGAAAACTTTTTAGCGGCGTTGTGCACTTTTTGGGATGGATAAAAAATGTTAAACTCGCGTCAGGACACGTGACCTGATCGAAAATTCGTAAGACGGAGCCGAGTTTCTTATATTTAAAAAAAATATTTGTTTATTGTTTTTCAAATATTAATATTAGGTTTTTATGTTGCTATAACACAATGGGTATAATTATAATTTTTCAGTATCTTGTAATATTTTATACGTATTTGTACATTTCCGAACTATTAAATTAAAAAAAAAATACATTTCTCTTATATGTATAGTTTATTATAACGCCATCTATTATAAAAGTATTTTAATCCCATGCACCTTATTTGTTGATATTTAGTAACCTTTGCGTGAAAATAAATATTTCATATTTTTTAGTCTTTTGTGTTTTAAAATTAATTAAGAAGCCATAAAACATAACTTTACATTATGTTATTACCATTTTTGATGCTGGAATGCATTAAATTACATGTTTTTCTTTGTTACTTTACTCAAGCCATCATTCAAATTATAATAACTTTCATAGTGTTAACAGTTTTTAATGAAATAAAAACTAAATGTTACTCAAGGATATGCGTTACGATTTTCTTACCTAATTTCTAAACTAAATTAACAATAATACAAAAAATTTGCAGTGAAACTTGTTCAAACAGACAGACAGACAATTCAAAAATGATAGGAATATGTATAACTATTATTTTTGAGTTTCTTGAAATATTTTTTAACAAAATTCTGAAATTTACATTTTTATTATAGATACAGAAAACCTTTATAGAGTCGCCTCTTCGGAACTATTCGTAATTCAACATTATTCTATTCATTATTCAAATTCTTTCAAAATGAAAATTTTCTTTCTTTGTACTTAATTATGGAGGTCTATCATTGAAAGCTTGCTAACATTAGTAATAGCTTACATAATACATGAACGCCCATTTAAACAAAGCTATTTTTTTGCTATGATCAAATTGTTTTATAATTTGTAGCAAACTACTTCTAGTGTATCTTTAGTATGTGGGAGAGACATGCTTCGGCACGTATGGGCCGGCTCGACTCCGCTCGTTACCACGGCCTCACAGAAAACCGGCGGTGAAGCAATGCTTGCATTGCATTTCGCCGCGTGAGTGAGGTTACCGGAGGCCCTAATTCCCGTCCCTCTCCCTTATTCCCGTCCTTCCCCTTTCTCCCCTCTTCCCACTCTTCCCCCCCTCACCCTCTTCTCCTACTCCCACCTTAAAGGGCGGCAACGCACTTGTGACTCTTGAGTTGCAGGTGCCCATGGGCGGCGGTAGTCATTTACCATCAGGTGACCTGTCTGCTCGCTTGCCCGCTATACCATAAAAAAAAAAAAATCTCGACTCAAACCTCCTTACAAACAAACACTACAATAATTATATCAATTTTCATTTTTATTAAACCATTGTCAATACATACTTATCTGTTTGTTGGTATTTTATACAAAATTCATAACTGCATACAAAGTACAATACAATCAGTTCCTGAAAGCATATTATAGTGAAATAACGTAAATATTTGCTATTCATTACAAAGTAATGATATAAACAAACATTCATTAGTTTAATGGTGAACATTTATAAAGCAGTAAGTAAGTATCCCCACGCACTCCACAACTATATACATATATTGCACACAATAATTTAAATATTTACAACTTTATATTAAAATACATTTTTATATCTCATAACAAACACAGTAACATAAAGAAAATCATTCAGGAGGTATACTTTAAAAAATAATGAGACATTGAAAGTTAATATTTTAACGTGGGAGAGCCATGCTTCGGCACGGATGGGTCGGCTCGACTCCGCTCGATACCACGGCCTCACAGAAAACCAGCAGTGAAGCAATGCTTGTATTGCTTTTCGCCGCGTGAATGAGGTTACCGGAGGCCTTAAACCTTCCCTCTCCCCTATTCCCGTCCTTCCCCTCTCCCCCTCTCCCCTCTTCCCCCCCTCCTCCTCTTCTCCTACTCCCACTTTAAAGGGCGGCAACGCACTTGTGACTCTTGAGTTACAGGTGCCCATGGGCGGCGGTAGTCATTTACCATCAGGTGACCCGTCTGCTCGTTTGCCCCCTATACCATGAAAAAAAAAATACTAACCTATCATCTGACGCATCAACTGCACTAACTTCTATTAGTCATATAGTAGTAGTATTCTTCTATTCTCAACCCACTGGTGGAAATAGGCCTCTCCCAATCATCATCTACATACAGAAATAATAAGAAGTGATTTGCTAAGCATCTTTAGAGCGTTATTCTATCCTAGGACCTAACCAGAACTGTAAGAAATAAAAATTAACAAAAAAATCGATATACATACGTAATTTTGCAGTCGGTTAATGCATCCAGAATACATGCAATATGTGTTGTGTAGTCTGCGATTTCTTTAAAGTCGTAGGCGTTTGCGTGCTATAACCGAATCATTTACTGCTATGAGCCGCAACTTAAGGCCCCTTAACACGATAACTCATGGCTAATCTATCCTGAAACTAACACTTTGAGAATTGTGATGTATTTATGTGGAAATTGCCTAAACGGCAATTTAATCCTAATAGTGCTCCTCGAATGAAGAAGTTTTGGCCTGTGATTAATAGTCGCGTAGTTCAGATATAATCTTTACTTTTTTATTTTCTTTTTTTAATTACGAACGGAAGAAATTAAGTTTTTACAAAAATTTAACTATGCAATTGAACTTAAAATGCAAAACTGTATCTGTATACAAAATTTCATCAAAATCATTATAGGCGTTTCCGAGATACCCGAAATATAAATACATACATAAATGAATACATACAAATACAAGAACTGCTCGTTTAAAGTAATAAGATTTTGTAAATAGCAATTACAATATATACTTTAATTTGTATAAATATTCAAAGTTCCGGTTTACTGGCAATAGCTTGTTCTAGTTACAGGTATGCGGACCTGACCTGGTCGAGCTATAGCTAATACTCCCTAATCCATCCATAAAAGCAATATCCCTTCTTATTAACATTACATTTCCTTATATTACATTTTTTTCTTCCCTACCTTTCAATATACTTGGGAATAACTTCCCATCTTTAATTCCCAAAGTACCCGGAGGAAATACACAAATTATAGTGAAATAAATACCCCTACGTAATGATGAAAATACTCATAATTACATAAAAAGTCAACGATAAAAAATTGGTACACGCAATATAAAATTACATTAAAAGGAAAAACTGAACTACACATCTAAAACAGCACATCTTAAGCACATGAAAGATAAAACTGCCTTTAAAAAAGCTTTTTATGCTCTAGCAAAGAGTGCAAAAACCCACTATGTATATTGCGATTAAAACTATAATAATGCATGAAAATGTTCGTTGAGCACAAAGGTTCATATAAGTTGTACGAAGCCGACCCTCCTCAAACTGTAGATGGGGTGGAACTAGGTAAAGCTTCACATAACCCACTTTCTGTATTATTCCCATTTAAACTATTCCAGTTTAAAATATTATTAAACGTACTAGATTTAGTAATACTGGGTTTTGATTATATTTAAAATTGGAACGCATTGCCTCTGAAAATCAGATAATTAATTCACTATATTTTATTTGTTTAATATGAACCTACATATGCAATTAAAATGTTCAGAACAATCGCAGTAGGTAAACTTCTTCATATTTTTATGTATATTTTTTATATCAATGTATAATTATTAATAAAAAAGAATACATTAAAGTGTGATTATAATTATACTCATTATAACTATACCTACTCACGTTTTTCATTATGCACCTACTTTATTTTATCTCTGTATCGTCAGTGGTGGAACGTAACAGAATTACTTTACAGTTTTAAAATATATGTAGATTGATCAAAGAGTCTGATGCGAGTTATTTCAAGTATTTCTTGCCTGCAAATGGTATTTAATCATAAGATTCACATTATATTTGATAGAAACTAGATTTTTAAATGCCATTCGGAGTACCTCACTCAGACTGGAATTCATCTAGTGCCGCGTTTACGTTTTCATAGCCATAATATGCTCTGCGTACTTAACTATTCATAGTTTACAGTTTTTTTTTTTTTTAAGTATACTAGCAACGTGGGTCACACATTACTGGTATTCTTGTTAACCCCTCCAGCTAAGCTAAATTGCTTGTGTCACGTCGGTAGTACACTGGGTGGGGTTCGAACCCGCAACCATTCAATTGCAAGTCCGACGCCTTAGCCATTACGCTACCGCCGCTTAAAATGACATTATGACGCATTATAATTGCTACTTCGGACCTTTTAATATATTGAATGGCATTTTAGTGATATTAATAATTCAGTGCATGTATTTAGGCTAAAAAGAAAGATTATTTATACTTATTACATGTACATATGTATATGGCTAAATATAGCTTTATCTTCATGTAGGATCCTTTCAGGTATTAACCGCTTCGAGGGTACAACGAAGGGGTTATGTCGGCTAAAATTACACGGTGCCTCTTTGTTGCGCAGCGGTAGTGCTTGCGACTGCCACGCCAGGGATCGCGGATTCCTTCCCCGCTCGCTTTGCATTGGTCTGGGTGTTTTTATATATGGTGAAAGAAAGGGTGTCGTGTCCCAACACAAAGGGAGGATCCTCCGATCAGGCTAAGTGATCATGCCTGGCGGACGACGGCCCAACGGTTGATGATGGAAAGTTGTATCACTACATATTATAAAACAAAGTCCCCCGCCGCCTCTGTCTGTCTGTCTGTCTGTTCGCGATAAACGGAAAAACTACTGAACGGATTTTCATGCGGTTTTCATCAATTGATAGAGTGATTCAAGAGGAAGGTTTATATGTAGTATACATGCATATTATTGTAGAGAAAAGTCGAGAAATTCAAAGATTTGGAATGTCATGTCGTAACAAACATATTTTTGTGCGCTTACATTGCAAACGCTGGCTAAACCTTACGAGATAGATCAAATTAATGTACTACGGAATTGTATATCTAAAAAGATCAATAAAAAAGTCCACGGTGGTATATGTTTATGTCCTAAGGATAACCCACAGTAACCATTTTTATCTTTTACATATTACAAAAAAAAATTGGGTTATTTATCAAACTTTTTTAAACAATACAGTACTATTCCTTATCCAATTAAATACATTAGATACGTTGTGCATTTCATGTAGTTCAAAATTGCCCTTGACAGATATTATTAAAATGAATACCTTAGAAGATATCAGAGATTTAAAAAGCGGGGGCAGAGCGGCTGGCGGGCGGAACCGATTTTGATTATTCTTTTTTGTTAGATAGGGTATCTCAAGGAAGTCAGGATCTGATGATGGGATCCTGATAAAATTGAGAGAAACCCTCGAAAATTGTAGGAACGAATAGTGTTTCTGTTTACTTTTTATTACTTTATGAGGTTTTTGCGTTTAGAATCATCATCATTAGCTGAGCTAATAATGAAAAAAATCATATTATAAAAATCTTCACTACATATCTGTCTGTCTGTCTGTCTGTTCGCGATAAACTGAAAAACTATTGAACGGATTTTCATGCGGTTTTCACTAATAGACAGAGTGATTCATGAGGAAGGTTTGTGTATATAATTTGTACCCGTGCGAAGCCGGGCGGGTTGCTAGTATATACTAATCGGCGCGAGAAATAAAAAGTAAAATCAACACAAATAATTTACTAATGTTAATAAATTTTATTTTACATAATTTATGTAAAAGTTTTTGGTCAAATTAACACATGTGTTAAATAATTAACATAGTTAACAGTGACGCGTTTTCTGAAGACTTCGCAGTACGCAGGCGCAAAGACAAATATTATAGAAAGCACTGATACTTGTATTCTATCTCATTCTTTCACATGCTAAATCGTATTTACGAATGTTTGTCTTGTTTGTCTCTTTTTAGTGTGAGTTTTTCGTTTCATCGAATTTCAAATCACAACGATTCTAAAGAAGTTTCACTTCAAAATATCTATGTATGTCTATCTGTGTCCTAAAACCCTTAGTATAAACTCTGCTTAGTTTAGCTCTTATAATGTAATATTTCCTAGGATATTATTATAATGTTATCAGTATGATTTCCCAGAGGCGGTATACACGCAAAATGTAATCTTCACCTTATGTCAGACAATTCCTAGCAACCATTTCCGGTGATCCCGTCTGCTTACAGAATAGGTAAAGTTGCAGTCCATTGCAAATCTGACTTAAAGCTTGACCAAGTGGATGTCTGTGCCAGATCGTGTCATATGCCTAACATTTTTCGTCGTCCTCGCAGCGAGTAAGAGTCACCGTCCCCGATTGATTAAGTCTAAATCAACAAAGAGATCTATTCCAGACTAAGTTCATCGCTTAGATGACCAAGAGTTGCCGAACCCGTTTTTTTCCTGTACCCTTTGGACAAAGACAGGCACAAAAACAGAACTGCCTAAAATGTTGGCCACTCTCACCTCGGCAAAACTTTAGCTGGATAGAAATAATATAAATTCATTATTTATGACCCTATTTATAGTGAATGTCTTGTGTCGGTTTAAAGCCAACAAATTTTTGGGAATCAAAACCAAATATAGTGGGAAGATGATATATAGACTTTTTTAAGATTAATTTTTAATGTGAGTACCATTGTATCATCTTGAAAGACAAAAGACTCAACCGAATCCGAATCTTCAAGAAATCTCCCAAACACTCTCTTTGATTTCAGTACTGTATTATTGTGGGTTGTTGAAACTACGACAAAATGTAAACGATACCAGATCTATCTACATTAAAAGATTTGAAGAACTTTAAGAAACGACTAACAGATAAATCAGTGCTTAAAATATTCACTATTGAATCTTAGCAGTAAATCACACCGCAGCACCTCAGGAACTCCTATTACCATTCACACCGCCCTTTCTAATCCCACTGGATTACAATCTTGAGACGGTCCGGGAATAATTACTTACCTACTCATCTCTGTACTCGGTCAAATAAAAGCTGGATAAAGGGTTACCACAGAAATGCTAAATTTACCAATGTTAAAATAATGATTCATTTTTACATAGACGCAAGGTATTGTGTAAACTTCTATTTTAGATATGGCAATAAAATTAAGCGACCGTTACCGAAATTCGAAAGCCAATTCCATTTATAAAATTGAAAATGTAATGGCATATTTTGAGTTTCAAACGTTTCAATAAATAGATAGGGCTGTAGGTAAAGCAAGCACAAAAATTATGCTAGCACAAAGGGAGTTCGTGACGAGTGGCAATTGGAAACTGTACTGACAGGGTGATTAATCAGCAGGTCCCACTTAACCCTACCACTGTTCAGACCTCCTCTTGCCATCAGTCAATTCATTAAGCTAACAAAGTACTACCGGTAATGACTTTCACAACGAACCGAGTACTTCAATACTACAGCTAAGATTAGAGCATACACTTAGACCTTTTCAATTCTATACATTCGATAATTAAGATGAATTTATACCAAAGTTGGTTTCTTTAATACAAATGATTTTAATTCTACAAAATAAACGATTATTTAGATGATACTACTAATCGTATTATTCTAAAGTTGTTCTATCTTTGAAATACTACAATTATAACAATCAAAATCTTAGTTATCTGTACAATAATATGTAGGTATAAAGGTAGTATAAAGAAGGTTGCTAACCATAACCTGAACGAAATTGCTTACTAAGACTACCTCCTTCTTTAATATAACTCCGCACGAAGAACTTAAAAGTCTCCGATTTGTTAATTAGATCTTGAATAATTCAGCGACTGAGGATCCTAAGTTGTTGAAAAATGACGGACTGATTTCAAGGCGAAGCTACAGTCAATCGAAAATGTATACTACAGAATGTTTAAAGATACGAAAAGATTTACCTTTTTTTTTTTTAATAAGTTACGTAAACTTTCATGTACAATTAAAATAAATGTAGTTTTGATATCCTATATACCTAAAAAAACTACGACATATTTATAAAAGATGGTTATACTAACACATGCATGTTTTGGGGAAGGCTCGATTAGTTGTTAGCCCAACGGGGCCTTTATCAGGGAATGAAGAGACCTGCCACGACTATGTCAGGACTCACTCACTCTCTTCACACTTTGACAAACGGCCCCTGTTTTGCCCGAAATAAGACGGATTCCCTGAAACACATGTGAGAATAACTATATTTCTTTAATAACTCTGAATATAGGATCACCTATAATTACTGGCGTATAACATTACTATGTTTAATTTATAAGTTTAATGAAACCTTACACACTTTTAATAGCTTTCAAAAACATCAACTTCCTAAATTATCTGTAATTGAAAGTAGCAAGGTGAAACCCGCTTCAACCAATTTTAAATTAACTAACATCAATAACAATCATCAATTTGAGTGAAGAAGTCTAATTAAAGAAGCCGTTACAAGTTACCTCCATAAATCTGAACGGGAAACAATACAGCCTATCCATTACGTAGGCCCGTGTTCACCAATATTCCAATGAGTAAAGTTAGGGGCCGTCCGTCTCTACTAATATAGTTTTTTAATGAGTACACGGACCACTTACTAATTTGTTATCTCCAACTAGAGCAACTTTACACTTATAAATCATATTTAAGTGCAAGAATTTAATATTGCAAAGATATCTGATACTGCTGCATCGATGTACCTAATAAATCGCTTTACCGTACTAGATATTATGAGACCCTAATTTTAAATAATTTTGTTATATTCCAAAATGAGTTAAAAAATTGTATGACAGTTTTGTTTGTTTGTTATTCGAATACCTGTACGTAGATTTTATTTTGATGATTTAACATTCCTCGATTCTTTTCTTTGAGTAATTTAAATGATACGGCTTTTTAAATCTCATAATCGTTAAATAAGTTAGCGAAAAGCTTTTGTTACAAATTTAAATCGAATCCAGAAAGGTCCATAATTTACCAAATCCTCTGGGACCAAATACGTACGGCATGTTATAATAATTATAGCGACAACAGAAAACAGCGTCACCAACAATGGGTATTATTCAAAATTTGCCCTTTATTGTTACGCATAAAACATGTTCGCGGTGACAACGGCGTGTCGCGTGCCTATTTGTTTCATGTTCTACACCAAATTATGTAGATAAGCGAATGAATGGTAGAAACTTAGTCGTAAGCTGACGCAAATTAACTCCAGCATCCTTCCATTCGACGCTTTTCATCAATTTCATATAGTTTGAAACAGATACGACTACCGCGTTATCCAGAATTGTTAATCCCAATTATTGGGTAAGTTGTTCACGTTGATGTTCGCTTTCAAAGCAATTCTTTGTGCAATTCCGACAACTTGTACGTGAGAATTGCTATTAATAGAATCCACAGTACTTCACTTTTTCCGCTCATTAAATATTGTACTTACACTGAAAGGATGGTTGGTTTTACTTTTTTTTAGAAAATCAATATTGAACTACCCAATACGATCTACACTCGTAATTAAAATATAAATTTGGAACAAGAAGTGATGACAAAATGTTGGCTTTTCATTTTACTTGAGGACCCATTACCGAAGTACTAGACTCTTGCCGCATTTCTGCATTCTTCGCAAGGTGCGCGATTAATCCCAATATAATAATAATAACTTGAAACACGGCCGTCTAAACCCAAACTAGACAGAGTAATAACGACTTTTCCTAAAATAGTTAGCGCTTTATGTTATTTACAGGGTCTACTTTACGACTCTAAAATAATATGACCACAACTTTCTGTTACACCCTGTATATTAACTAATAGATTTACCTACATAGTAAACATAAATAAATACACTTTAAAAAAAAAGAAAATATTTTGAATTAAACATGTCGTGTGTTCTAGTTTTAAATATTGTTTATTAATATTGCACTGGATGAAATCATTCTATTTCAGTTCTTTTGTTTATCTAAAACGTAGTTCTGAGCAGAATTCTTAAATAAAATTTGGAAGTTACTTGACTTTGATAACACGCACAGATAAAAAATTGATAGTTAAACGTGATTTCATTTGATATCTTTGATATGAAATAAATGATAATTACTTAATATAAAGATAATTACGTAATAAATTCGTAATTTCGCACTTTAAGGTAGGCATTGTAACTCGGTAACTCGGTTTCACCCCACTAAGGAAGTTCCACCCTTAAGGAGATTACAGTCATAATAATTTTGTGTTATATTCCTGCCGTGATTAAGGTCTGAAGATCTCCTTAAGGGCACGATGGTGATTTATTTTTCATTGCTTTATTTTCTTGTACTACATGCAAAACTTGCCGTGTGCCATTCTCTGCGCTTAAAATCGGTCAGTTTGGTTCAAGGAGGATGATGACGTCAACGGGAATTGGTGTCTTAGGTATACCTAAATATCTCGAGGGCCAAACACAAAAACCAACGCAGTAGTGAATAAAAAAATCTGTCACAACAATCTTTACTTACGACAATAACATTTTATTATATTGTTGCAAATATTATAAGTTTATATAAAGCAGTTATGCATAAATTTAATTTATACTGACCAGCATTTCTTATTAGCATTCCTAAATAAGTCCTCTAGTATGAAGTGACATTCGCTTGACAAATCATTTATTTATTTTAAAGTTTGCCCTGCCCTTTCTTACTTTTCATTTACTTCTTTTTGAATTGTTATTTCAAAAATTTCAAATGTCTGCGGACCCACAAGGGTCCGGACTCAACCGTCACTTGACTTATGACACATCGACAGGCCAAGTTTATTCAACGGTTTGCCTCGAGACTTCGCACAGAAACTAGGAGTAGTGTGTATGCAACTTATTTTTTAATAATTTGAAATTTGTTACTCTCTTGCGTGTTTCTTCATCTAGACGACAAAGTTGGATCTAGGTCTAGGCCAAAAGCGATTATATCTGACTCGAACCGTGTCCCATTTTCGGGAGGCGATATACATGTATCGCAATCACTTAGCTAAAATCCCCAGTAGGTGCAGGCCACCATTTTTGACAACAACGTTGAGGAACCTCGATTTCGAGAAGTGCGCGAGACATGCGCGCCGCCTTCTCTGTCTCTCTGAATTGGTTACGGTTTAGGCTCTGTCTAATTTTTTTACTTTATCACAGCCCCAAAAAGTAACCGTTCCTTTTAGTTATTGAACAGCGTTATCGTTACGGACTAGGCCGAACAAAGTTACAGACTATTTCCTCTGCTCCGAAAGAAGCCAACGACTTTCCCTAGAGCTTAAACCCTGCTAGGACACGCTATACTTTTACTAAATCCAAAACAATGAATTATTAAGAATAAGTAAAAATTACAAAAATTAATTACCATTACTAATATTTAAGAAACATGAAAGGCTCGATTCACTGTGGCAATATAAATATATTATATATTATACTATATATAATATATTATACCTACGTGTATAAGTCTGGTTATTTTCAACTGCTATTTGCGCTGCACCCGACCTCTTTTCTAATCATCTCATTTGATTTCATTCTTTACATAAAAACAGCAACATTTTTTAAACAAACACACTTTTTATTCGTATAACGAGTATTAACTCTTATATTCTAAAATAAAAACAAAAGAACTTCAGTTCTCATTTATATCGTTTACTCAAACTTTTCCCAAAAAATATGAACCTTGACGACTTAACATCTTTCGCTGTTCTCGCATTGTTTGCTAACGAAGCGTCGCTCCACGCCGAGAGCTCTACACTTTAAACCATCAACGGTGTACAGCTCCTTCGGAAAATATTGCCCTAGCTTTTTATCCTCTTGTTTGAATAATGGCTGTAAACGTACTTGGTCGCCATTTGAGCAAGGTGTCAGGAAAACAGCTTGAGTTCGAACCACTAACGGTACTTGTTTACACAACCCGTCAACTTTTGGCGGTTCGCAAGTGTTTTCCAACAGTTACTGGCGAAATGTAATGTAAGCACTTTAGATAGTGCTCAAAACGGTTTTCGTTGGTTGACTTTGCTAAAATTGAACAGAGTACACTTAGGTATATTGAATATTGGCATATAAAATAATATAAAGAGATTATCATTTGATACAACAGTGGGTTCAATTGTTATAATTTTGGAAAAAAATCTATACAGGAAATAACTTCAACGATTACCAAAGAGTACAAATAAAAGAACTATGTGTATGTATCGTAAACTTGAAAACTGCTACCTTAATACAATTTAAGCCATATATTGTTTTATGATAATATTTAGGTTTTTGGCTAGGCTTGCATAGACTATTTCGCATCAGTTACAGCTAAACTCCATTGAGTTGGTAATTGGTTCAGGTTATCTGTAGCTTTTATACTGCTAGTGTAAAAGATGTGTTCCTCGCCTTCTTTTAACATGAACTACAAATAAACTTCTACTTGGGCTTTACACATTGTATCATAGACATACTGAAGGGAAGGTTTATATGGCAGCGTTAATGACGGTTAAGCTTTTTTGTTCTCAGTAATGTCGTTGGAGGGAGAGATCGTGAACTTGACGAAGGTGACGAGGTCAGAGATGGGCGCGTACCTCTGTATCGCTGCCAACGGCGTTCCACCTTCTGTCAGCAAAAGAATAATGCTACATGTACATTGTAAGTATGAATTATTGAGTTTCATTTTTGAGTTTCCACTGTCACTGTTGATGTATTAATGTATATTTATGTACTCGTAGTACAAAATAATTCTCAAGATAAAAACAAAATAGATAAAATAAGTGCCAAAAAATAGAGAATAACAACTCACTAATTTACTGATCAAATCTAAAATAACATGTATTCTATTCCTGGCGACAGAGATGCTTTTAAAGCTTCTTACTCTTAGAACGCGGATACCTTTTATTACTTGGTACAGTTGTGGCAACAAGTTAGTTAGTGACCCCAAAATAGTATAATACTGCAGGTCACCTGACATACACTGACTTGTGGATTCGTGAAATATCATACAGACTAATATTTTATGTAATGTCTATCGTATTAATTTTTAAACCATTTATATTTCCTTACAAAACTTTTTTTTTTGTGATTTCAAATGTAAGGATAATGATAACTTACAGGATTGTCAGGATTTGGCAAATCGTCAACAAGAAATGTTTAAAAAATAAAAATGGTAAATTACCTGTCACATCTACTTTACTTATATGTATATGTAGAGGGGAATTAAAATATACCCGGATGGATCCTACCCGTATTGGAACCTACGTAATTGTTAAGATATTTCTTTGCCTTACTGATCTCTAAAAAAAAAGGGATAACTTAATTACGCTTAGTAATTATATGGCATTAGAACAATATATAATTTGTGCACCTGTTATCATGACTCAAAATAACGAATTCAATCAACCGTAACTAATTTTTAAATTTAAAATCTCTTTCTTTACATGGCATACTTTTGATAATTCTTATTCAGCACCCGAATCGCCGATATCACTAAAAAACTTTTAACAAATTTTCTCTCAATTCTGAAAACGTCGAATCAGCTCGATTACGAATTCACGACATGTATCAATTCAATCATCGATAAAGTCTACTCACCTGCGTAAAGCACGAGCAAAAAGCGTTACGTTGCGAACTCACTTATCAGCCGATCGCGCCTAATTTATAACCGGAGTTATTCAATGCTCGGTTAGTGGGCGAAGTCGGTAACACGGCGGCCCGAGCTCGAACACGTAAGCAATTGGGAGATTTTCCTGTTATCACGTATCATCTTCCGTGCGTGTCTTGCATCAGAATTACAAAACGCCACATCACGCCTTACAAAGTAACTGCCCCGTTGACTATTGAAATTTAGTTTTAGCACCGATTTCAATTATAGATGAAGTTGTCTGATAAATTTGAATTACAATATTTTGCCAAACATTTACTATTATTATATATTATAGAGTGTGTATAGTCTTCATTAATTTCTTCAATTCCATTATGTATGAAGTTATAAAAACAATAAAAAAGCGTCGTAGCTCGTACATGCTACGTGGCGTCTACGTCGTAGTAGACATAGTGTGGGACATTCGCTTGAATCCCAAAAATGCTTTACTTTTTTTATGTAATAGGGGGCAAACGAGCAGACGCGTCACCTCATAGTAAGTGACAATCGCCACTCAACCCAACTCACTCGTTGATACACAACGTAAGCATTGTTTTACGCTGGTTTTCTGCGAGGCCCTGGTATCACTCCGGTCGAGTTGGCCCATACGTGCCGAAGCATACAAAGAACCATTCATTAAAGTTGAATAACGTTCTGTGTATAAAAATCAGCGTTCCAGTTTGATTCGGATCTCAGTTTCATTCGGATTATGAATAAATAATAAAAATAACGCTGTTACACACATTCTAAAAGGTTTCCGGAAAGTTTAACAAACATATTTTTTTAAATTATAAAAATTGGTTTTTCTTCAATTTCAAATGCTGTTAAACATAAACCGGTGCACAATTTAGTTCGCCTACCTTGCAGATTAGGAATTTGCTTTTCAATTGTTGTTTCCAGACATTCACACAACTCCTACTAAAACAATAAATAAATAGCTCCTCAAAGGGTTAGTTCTCTAACCCTTTGAGGAGTTAATCCATCCCATGTTAATCAAGTGTCATAATATGTCAGCTACCATGTGCCATTCTGTTCTCTCTATATCATTTCATCCATTAGCATCATATCATCATTTCATTTTCATATCTTGTGGGAATAATATTAATATAGGAATATTGTGTTGAACACAATATTCCTATCCTATTCCTATCACACATATATCCTCCCATTATTCCTGAAAAAAATAGTACATATTATCTTATGTAGTATTCACAGACGTATCTTAAGGTCATTGACATGAAGTAGGGCACAGAAGATTTCTATTCGAATGTGTGTAAGTTCCCTAGTTCGGGGCCTTTATTATGTATATACTCAATGCTATGTACTCACCATTAGAGAAATACAGTAGGGTCATGGGAGAGTGACACTATTGGTGTAGCAAGTGTTCATATGCATGCATGTGCCTGAGGGTAAAGAAGTACCCAACTTGTTAGCATACTAGAAATTATTGATTGTAAGAAAAAACTCGACTGCGTTAAAAAAACTAACTAACAAACATATAAGTTGTGTATATTTTTGTAATCACGTTTTAACCCTTCAATTTGATACCTCACTCGACAGGTCTGATAGAAAATTTATTTGAAAACTTACATTTTGCCAAAAATCCGCAATTCTTTTTATTTTTATAATTTCAATATACCCAGGTACACGTGCGCAATAAATAAATACGAATTTAATGACACATAATTCATGAGAATCGGTTCAGTCACTTAGTAGGATTACGAGTTAACATAGGGATGGACATACATACATACATATAGACAGGTCAAACATATAACCCTTATTTTTTGGTTTCGCTGCAGTCGGTTTAAAAGGGGAGTACCTCCAATATATAGAGGATGGCGCTCTATTAACCTTAAGTTATAATTGTAGTGATTAGGTATGCTCCTAGGAGCTCTTTAAAGAAACCTTGTGCTGAGGGTTAGCTGGTGATTACCTTGGAATTTGGACGTAGGACTGCACGTCAGAAGTCAAAACTCCTTGTCAGATATATTTATATGTGCGCGATGGTCAAGCGAGTTCAGTGATTTTCCATATCCCGAAAGAGCTATGTAATGTAATATGTATGAGCTTAAAAAAATCTATTTTATGATTTTTTCATAAATAATATAATCAAAATAAAAGTTAATTAGTAATTTAATTTAATTAGCACAAAGAAACATTTATAGAGATTTCTCTTTCATAAAACGTTTCCACCTATATCTAGCCCCTTCCCTTTTTAACAAAATTAATGCAAAATGCTCAATATATGAATTAAGCTATTTTGATTGTAAAAAGACTGGTCGGCTATTTCTACAAAAATAATGTTACGACGATACTGAGGCACTTATGGTTTCATGACGTCACTTATAGGTTTCACATCCTAACATACCTACTACATAAGCTTAAACATCAGACAGACGCATCACTCAGCACAAACATACAGATGTTCGTGCATTATTCATACATAAACACACATGCACTACTGACAAAACCACACAAACTTACATTACTAGAAATTAACCGACACACACACACACACACACACACACACACACGCACACACACATAAAACGACAGTAATTGCACATTTTTTTTTATTCTTATTTATTTAATAAACACATGTGCTACACTAGATTTCACCTTTTCTGAGGGATCTTCATCCCTAACACAGGCTATTCTGTAGCCTAGCTGGGAGAACAGGACTCAGCCAAAACATTATTGTAGATTTATAATTGTAACACAAACTATCCTAAATGTAAAAATTGTGTTCAATCTCATTTATACAATAAAAATTATTATTATTATTATTATAGAGAGTTAGATTCTGTCCACATTCATATCTGGGGCACGTTTGTAGATATTTATTCCATTAGAGCATAAAACCGATAATATACACAATTATTTAACGTATTCATTCCAATCCAATGCGTCCCGATATTTGCGTATCATCGCTCAAAAAAACAAAATCAACCACTCTAAAATGGAGACTAGATCGTCACACAATGCTATGGAGAAAAAAAAGGTTTATACATATAATACAGCACTCAGACAAATTAATCTCCTATAGCTGTCGGATCAACCGGTCGCATTCGCACGCAGATCGTGAAATCAGTGCTGAAATTATAGTGCGCACACAGGTGCATACGCCCATATCCATTTGCATGGATAGTGTTATGCACAATATGCACTCGGGAATTGGCTTTGATCAGTTCATGAATCTAAAGAGCTGTAACATTGTAACTATTTTGTATAGGAATGTGCTTATGGTGATATTCTTTTGTTGATGAAATTGGCATTGCTATTAGACCTCTTTTATAATCAAAATCAAAACCATGTATTCTAATTAAACCAATTATTCAGAATTGCCAGGTGTACTAGTCAGCCAAAATAGTTGCCAGTTGCCTGTTCAATACATACATCTTCTGGAGAAGAACAGGCGAGAAGCTCCAAGGACACTCTTTTTCAACATGTTTTTTACAATTTGCTGTTTACTCTGCTTATAAGCGTAAATGAAAATGTGAGAACAATGTATCACATTGTTCTAAAATGTAAACAGATGCGCAAATTACTACCTACTATATTTAAGTAATAGCAGTCCGGCATGACCAGCCTTGACCATACATACATAATAAATAACTGATTTTAAAATCGGTATTTCACAAGCGTTTATACACACTATCGCCCATGGTAATGAAACGAATTTATTCATGAATGTTACGAAGCAACAGTTTTGAGAGTTAGAATCTACAAGGGTCATGTCCGCAATGCAATAGCTGTAGGTCGGGCTGCGAATAATATATGTATTTTAGATTGGTAGGGTAAAAAAACAAAACAAAAACGTGTGTGTGTGTAATTCACACACGGCAGAAGTGAAACCTCAGAAAAGTAGAATAAATTTAATTTTAGATAATTTATACAAAACATATTGGTCAAATTAACACAGATTTATTAAATAATTAACATAAATTAATTAACCAACGCATTTTAATATGCAAATGCCCAAAAATGGAACACGTGAATGTTACATTTTCTGAAGGCTTCCTAGTACGCAGGCACAAAGACAAGTGCTAGCATACGAAGATTATAGGAAACACTGTATACTTGTATTCTATCTCATTCTCTCGCAGGCTAAATCCTTTTTTATGAATATGTTTGTCTTTTTTTCTTGGTAGGACACAAGCGCAAAGACACGTGCTAGGATACGAAGATTATAGGAAACACTGTATTTTTGTACATATTCTGTCTCATTCTCTCGCAGGGTAAATCCTATTTATGAATATGTTTGTCTCTTTTTAGTGTGACTTTTTCAAATCACAACGATTCTAAAGAAGTTTCACTTCAAAATTTCACACCATACTTTTCTAATCAGTCAGTTTTTTATTTATGTTTACACCTACGTAAGAGTTTACGATGCTGTATTTAATACACCATGTAAAACGTAAGCGGAGTGGATATCTGAATCTAACTAATATATCACCCTTTCGTTCTTCCTTTAAAAAGAGTCCCCCAGGCGATATGTCTATCTATTTAAAAAAGGATTGAGATATTTAAAATTAAATCTATCTTTTAAAACAGTTTGGAAATAAACATGAAGTAAACGTGTTTTGTTAAGATTAAAATGCTAAATAATAGATTTGACAAGTGGTAGCCTAGAGGCCTAAATTAATGTAACTCATTTAACTGTTAATAACCATAACCAACCAAATAAGTCTCCGTAGAAAGTGGCGATTTTTTTTGTTTATTGATTACATCAAAAACCGTCAATAGCTACTTAACCAAAAGAAAAAAAAATTGATGACGAACAGAGGAGTAAAATGAACAGAACTGTTTATATATAGGTATATAGTCTTTGCCTGTTTATATAAGGTATATTAACAGTAACGAGTATTTATCAATGATGTTCTAGATAGTTTTGATGCCAAAATCTGAAATTTATTACAAAATCTTTAGGGTCTTGAATTAAATGATCTTGAATCAAGATACATATTTTTTTATAAAATAATAGTAGTGTCTGATATATTAACGAATATTAAACTTAATCGACAAGTACTTAGCTCTGTTAGTACTAAAACTCACGCCGTGATGTGCACGGCAAAGCACAAATCAAGTTGATATTGCAAGCATCCAGTAGCTATGATACTCTTACCATTAGACTGACAAAAACGAATTACAAATTCCACATTATTAAAACAATACCTTCAGGTAGAGGCAGACGTATTCTGAATGCTAGACATAAACATAAAACCAAAAAAAAATAACAAATGTGAATTGTTTATTTTTTATGTTTGGAGTCGTTATTTTCAGAGACAAAGAAACCTGACGTATCTACAACGATCCATCAACGTTAATTTTATATAAAAGGTTTTTATTATAACAATATTATAATGAATCAAACATCCACAAACATGTCAACCATACATCTTCGTAGGATATGATTGCTGAGAATACTTTGTTGTAGTGTTATCAACTTTTCTTTTTTAATCCCCGACGCAAAAAGGAGGGGTGTTAGAAGTTTAATGTGTGTATCTGTGTGTCTTTCTGTAGTATCATACCTCCTAAACGGAAGGACCGATTTTGATTTGGTTTTTTCATTCAAAGTTCATTAGCTCTTTTCTAATCCTTGAAGTGACTTTTGATACGGGAGTGTTTTACATTTTTAATTCAAGCTTGTTATTTTCAAACCTCAACAACTTCAACATTTGACTAGGTCGTTCTTCGACTTGTTTAGTAGTGGAAGTTTTATTGCTATGGTTTCAGTTGCATCCTCATCGCTGGCAATTCTTCGAACTATAGGTACTTTTTATTTCAACTTGGTAACTATATATTAATTTAATTGAAGGCCTAATATTAAGCAGACGCTGCGTACGTCTTTCGATAAGCTTCCTCTTCGTAGACAACGTGTATATAAAAAAAAATCAGCTCCAACGTAATCAAGATTGTATCCTGAACTATGAAATGATATTTTTTTATAATAATCGTACCGGGATATGTAGTGACCGGCCCCTATAAACATTCGCAATATCAGTGACGCCACTTGCACGATGCCAGTGTATGGAGCTGGGATAACTCCAGAATAAAAAATAATACTTCTCTAAGAGTGTTCGATAACCGTGACGGAGTTTCGCCTATTCTTCAATGAGAGCAAATATCTGTTTGATCTACTGAAAAGTATTTATTAAGTGGATATTAGTTTACGTTACTAGATTTTTTTATTGACTCTGAAGCTAAGTTAAACACTTCTATAAGAAATGGGATCACCATCATTCAGATACCGATAATCAACCTCACTCACTTTCACTTTTCCTTCTCACGCTGGACGCCTTGATGGCACAAGTAGAATGGCCCCCATTATGCTTACCCTGTCATATTGCTGTTCTTAATCACACACGAGTCGTAAAAATTAATAAATCACATCTCTAGCTACTCATTCCACATCATTAATTTCCCAATTGCCGATTCCAATTTCTTTTTTAAATAATTAATATAAAATTATTAAAACCTTGTAATGTCTGGCTCCATCGTGTTTTACTTCAGTGTCGCATATAAAAGTTTTTTCGTGCAGTTAGCAGAGCTACCAACGCTCGAACGGGTGCTTCACTAGGTATTTGCATTCTGTTATTGGCCGTTCCGATGTAAACACTCGTCTGATTGGATACTATATTTATACAAACACCCGCAAAAACAAAATAACTTCAGATATGTTCTTCAAATCATTCTTATTTTTATTTCGTTTCGGGCTGATCCAGTGCTAGGTAATAATTATTATTCGTACCTCCGCTCCGTAACAATGAGTGGCATTTCAAACAATTAAATCCCACAGAGACCTGAAAACAGTTTTACGTTTTATAGATATGCCTCCTAAGTTCCTGACATTTCATATCTCGTATCTATAAAACAAATAAAAGCTAACGTCGCGCTTGACGACAACCAACGGAAATTCACTTCATAGGAAACGCAATTTGAAGCGAACAAACAAACTACTGCCGTCTGAAACCCTTCCACTCAGTTTAATTACTTCACAAAGAATGCGTCGCGTTCGCTCGATGAGGAGACAAAATTAACGTTCTCAAATATTTAATTTAAATTTCCTCCCTCCGAAAACGAATGATAACAGTAGGTTGGGCGAACTTTGCGGTAGCCGCGGTACATAAAAACACTTTTTTAGACCACCAAAAGTGATGCAGTTCATTCGTACCAGTAAGTGCTACGTAACGCGATGAGTTTCTTTTAGTTGATTCACTGGCGCCCCGAGACGGCAAATTGAGTTTAGAGAAAAAGAAACACGCCAAACGAAGTGAACAAATCGCGATCAATTTGCAAAGAGAATCCAACAGTTAAGGATAATTAATTTTAGGAGACTGTAGTGTTCGTTCTCAGAACTCGCTGAGATTTATGAGTTGTCTCCGCTTTCGAATAGTGTAGTAAACTTTGTTTCTCTTAAAGAATGGTTAAGTTAAAACTGCAGCTCACGGAATTCCAAAGTCAACTAAAACAGGTAATAGCTACAAAACGCCAAGAAATCCGAAAACGGTGAAACCGTGTACGCCGCTCGGTTAATCAAACTGTCACTTCAAGAATTCCGCGCGGAATCCTTCCAGAGAAAACTCCCCTAACTTTTGATTGCTGTGAAAATTCCTATCTACTTATACAGTTAGAGATTGCTTAATCACGTTCTTTAAGTTATATACGGCGCACTAAGAGAGAACACACGTAATAATTTTACGTCGTGAATTATTCCACCCCTTCAGCCTTAACTCTTATAAAATACAAGTGAATAAAACGCAATTGCAATTAGATTAACATCTCGACGGTTCATTATTCCGCTTTATTTAATAAGCAAAAGGCTACCCTCGTTGCCCCTCGGAGTTATTAATTAGAACAAAAATTCTGATCGTTCAGATTTTGTTCGCTAAATTGGCCACTCAAACTCGTAAAAGCCGTCCAAAGGAACTTAACGACGGTCAAAGAGAATAACCGCAAATAAGCTCCGATCTAAGGTCGTGGAAGAAAATTCCGTTTTCCTTAATTCACCCTAAATAGAGTTTTGGGATGCTGGTGCGATTGTTTACATTTGTGAAATAATCCGTTCGCCTTAAGAACAACTTGATGATTCGTTTCGTTGTTTTAGCTTCCCTTGCCCTTGTGAATGGCAACATTTACTGTAGTAGATTTCACGCCGTCACGAATCCTGAACACAATTGACATTAGACTGTTTTCCTCTAAAGCCACTTCAATTTTATAGGTTAATGTGATATCAGTATATTTAATTATTTATGTAAAACAAAAGTTTGTAAAAGGGTATTATACCGTAAGCGCGCAGACTTTACCTGCAAAATTTATGAATTTAAAATATGTGTTCTAGTTTCTTGACGCCTACTTATACCCCTTTAATATGATTAAAGTTGCAAATAAAAATATGTTTGGTTACAAGCAGTTCAGCACCTGATTTCATGATTATCTTGCTGATTGATTCAATATCATTTTATCTTGAGAGTGTTCCAATTTAAATATAAAACCAAATACACTTAAGTACAGGAAGAATGAAAAAAATGGTGATTAAATTTTATATACTTTGCAGTTTTATGTAGGTGTAGGTTTCATTTTAGAGTTGTGCAAGTCGGGTTTCGTAATTTAAAATTTATTAACTATTGCTTATAATTGCCCGTTTTAAGTTAAACACTAAAAACAATAATAATACGACAATGCGATTAAGAGCCTAATATTTATAATTATTAGGCTCTTAATCGCATTGTCACCAAAACATAATATTATTTAATTTATGCAAAAATGTTATGTGTCTTCTTCCAATGCATTTTACAGTATGCAAAGAAAATCCAAATATACTGTTGGCAATACGACTTTAATTGCATGCAAATATCAAGTACCTAAAATAGTTTATGTAAACAGAAGTATTCAGCAAACTAGGATGATATTCAAAGGTAAACACCTGACAGACGCAGCGAAGTTTTGCAAGAGTGAACCAAAGTGGTGGAGCGACTGTGGGTAAATATGTGATGCGCGAGAGACGTAAGTCTTAAGAGCTCCCAACTCGTTGCGCACTGTTAACACCGTAACTTACTTACGGGTTATTTGATAAATGAATTATAAAACATTTACATACTCTGATATTTTATGTACTATTTAATTTAATGCAATTTAATGTGTGTGCAATATTTATGAATTGATCATTCTAATAATATACATACGCATACACTCACGCCTGTATTCGTGCCATTCACGTAATATATTATTCAGCAAGCTTATTATCTTTAACCGTAACCATAAAGTTGGGAAAATTGGGAATATATTGAAAGAGAAAGATAGGTAAGAAGGTAAAGTAATGGAAGGAAACGGATATTACTTATACGGATGGATTGGGGAGTGTAAGCAATAACTGGAGCACGTCACGATTGTATACCTGCAACTCGAACTGGCTCTTGTCTGAGCACTCTAATGTTCTAACAATCTTAATCTTAACATCCTATTTCCCTATACTTGTGCAAAGACAGCCGACTCTGTAAGGTTCTTTACAGATTTTGCTTCGGAGCGCGCTCTATGGAGTTTTGCTACGCTCCAAACTGTTCCTTATTTACAAGTTTTTACACGAACAATTTGGAGCTCACGAAGGGTCAGCATGTTGTGGGTCGCGGTGCAAATTCTTCGTGATAATGGCCTCTAATAGTTGTGAAGTTACTCCTTCACACTGAAAAGGCAAGACGGATTTGGGTGAAATTTTTAATGGAATTAACCTATATCTCAAATTTACATAGGCAAAGCTACCGGACTATAACCAACTGCTCATTAGAAATGTAAACGTTTGTAAGAATTACTGTGACTCAATCACGAATAATCACTGAATACTTGGATTCAAGTTGGCTCTCAGACATCTTGGTTGAACACATGGTTTTACACGGATTAAACGAACGAACCAAAAATTGATACAAAAAAAAAACTAATTGATACAAAAAAGTTTAAATTCTAAGTACAAAAAAGTATTTGATGAAGTCAAAGGCAATAGATCAAACAACATAGATAAATAATTCGTGTATAAGTTTTGAAGATCTGCAAACGCAAGAACTGAAATCCAGAAAATCAGAGTCAAGTCAAAGTCATATTTACTTATTTACATTATTATTCTCTATATTAACATTTAAATACATATAAATTACATTTTTAAATACATTATTATATAAAAAAAAATATATTTAAAAATATAAAAAATAGTGTCCCACCGGTATCGGGTACAGGGACCAAGCTACCGGTGGTTAGGGTTCCAGAGACAGAAACCTCCTCACTATGCGTGCCGTGTCGAGAAGGACTGCCTTCTGCATTAGGCTCTTGATCCAGCTGCCTAACGTGAGCCTCTGAAGGTGTTGGTCGAGGCTCTTAGCAATTAACCCATGGGCCGAAATGACTATCGGCACAATGATTGCTGAATCCACATCCCACATGTCGACAATCTCGTGAGATAAGTCCAAATATTTTATTTCTTTCTGTTTTTCAGCCTTCAAGAGATTGTCGTCATGGGGAATGGTGATGTCAACAATCATTGCTCGGCGCTCTAATCGGTCTATCACCACTATATCAGGCTTATTGGCAACAATAGTCCTGTCAGTGATGATAGATCGATCCCAGTACAATGTTGCACGACCATTTTCAAGAACTGGGTCGGGCACATACGTGTAGTACGGTAACTCGACAGTCACAAGGTTATATTTAAGAGCAAGTTGCTGATGGACTATCCTGGCCACTTGGTTATGTCTATGCAAGTACTCACCGTTGGCAAGACGAGAACAACCGGAAATTATATGCCTGAGGGTTTCTCCGGGACGATGACATGCCCGACAAATGTCAATCGTGCCGTCCTTCAGGATATATTTTCGATAGTTATTCGTCATAACAACTTCATCTGTAATTGCACAGACAAACCCTTCAGTTTCTCCGAAGAGATCACCAAACCGTAGCCAGGACACAGATGCTAATAAATCGACATCGGGCCCATTTAAGGCCCGATAAAAACGTCCATGCAGCTCTTTGCCCTTCCATATCTCTTTACGATCAGTAATATTAAGTACTGCAGGTTTGCGCCAGTTCTCTTTTCCTAGAGCAAGTGGGGTAAGTCCGTTGTCAACTGTCACCACATCCCGATGCACATCCACGTTAACGGAGAGGAAGTAATCTCTAAGATTGCATACCTCGCGATTATGGAGGGTCTTGGCATTTAAAAAACCACGACCCCCACATTTCCGCGGGATATACAATCTCATTACCGACGATCGTGGATGGTGCATTCGGTACGCGGTAAGCAATGTACGAACTCTTCTATCCAGGGCATCTAATTCAGTCTGAGTCCATCTAAGTATTCCAAAGGAGTAGATTAGGACTGGCATGACCCAATCATTATAGGCCCGCACCTTATTACCGCCTGACAAAAGACTTTTCAATACTTTTTTCAGGCGGCTAAAGAAGCGTTCCTGTAACGATTGCTTCATAATCAATTCATTTACACCTAACGCCTGTGACATACCTAGATACTTGTAAGTTTCGTTGGCGGAAAGACATCTAAGGTGTGTGGAATCTGTGAGTTCCATCCCATCAGATTCCACAATCCTGCCTCTTTTAACATGCATGACTGCACATTTATCCACACCAAATTCCATCCTGATACCTTTACTAAAGGTTTCAGTTACCTCTAGTAATCTTATCAATTGGAAATTGCTGCAGGCAAACAGTTTCAAATCATCCATGAAAAGGAGGTGGGATATAACCTGACCTCCTCTCCGCAAACGATAGCCTAGCCCTGAACTCTCCAGCAAAGTACTGAGAGGATTCAAAGCTAAACAGAACCACAAGGGGCTCAAACTGTCACCCTGAAATATACCCCGCTTGATCTTTATTTGCTCGCCGTCACCGACAGGCCGCCGACATCCTGGATAGCAGAGGACCGTTCTCCATTGCCGCATACATGCCTTCAAGAAAGTGCATAGAGTCGTATCAATCTTGTACAACTCCATCACTCTCAAGAGCCACGTATGCGGCACAGAGTCATAGGCTTTCTTATAATCTATCCAACATGTCGCCAAATCCTTTCGGTTACGGCGAACTTGGTGGTAAATGATCGTGTCAAGTGTAAGGAGCTCTTTAGTGCCACGGGCCCCACTTGTACATCTATTCTGAGAGTAAGCCATAATAGTATTGTTAGTTATATGAGATGTTATCTTCACTCTCAGAATAGATGTTAGTAATTTATAAAGTGTTGGGAGACACGTTATAGGTCTGTAGTTTTTGGGATCCGTGGCACTACCAGACTTATAGAGGAGGTGAGTTACTCCTGTGGTCATAAAAGTTGGAAGCGAACCTGATTCTAAGCATGAATGGAATTGAGATGCCAAATGTACATGTGAGCTACGGAGCCACTTTAACCAAAAGTTATGCAGTCCGTCCGGTCCCGCTGATTTCCAATTCGGCAGCGAACGAACTGCACAAGCTATATCAGTGCTGGAGATGGATATTGGCTCCATGGTATCAATCGACTCACATGATCGTTCAACATCTCGCATCCAATCACCCTCTGTGTGAGTGACAGGCATTGCCCAGATGTTACGCCAAAATGTATTTGTAGTTTCAGCATCTGGGAAATGCGTGTCACTCACTACATCAGGCTGCTCCCACCTTCTATAAACCCACCTCTCATCCTTTTGGAATGAACGATTCTGAGTATATCGGTCCACTCTTTTTTTGTATCTTCGTATACGGTTTGCCCATGCATAAACCTTCTGTTTCAGAAAGTCAATGCGTTCTGTGACTCGTGCTGCATAATGACAGGAACTTTATTATTATTATTACATATCTTTATTTCATAAATTGTCTTAAAAACTGCTTGAAACTCTCCTTTTTTAAACCGAAAATTATAGATCAACACAATGGCACTCCAATAATAGGTTCCTTGTCAAAAGTAAAATTATTATAACAATCAATAACAAATAATACCGTGTTGCAATAAGTTAAGATCGCTTCCTGCCAGTGTCGACCTTGTGACAAGAATTTTTTTAAATCACCTATAATATTTTTTGAAATAGATTACAGAACTGTTTTCTTACGTGCTATTGTGTTATTAAGATTCAAAGTAAGTAAACTGAAATTGAAAATAAGAATACTGAAAGCGAAACAAGATAAAATTAAAGTAAAAAGTAAAGAAAGATAATAAAAATATAAGACGGAAGATTAGATACATATTAGCTCAAATTTTATTTCTATTAAATATTTGAAATAGCCAGTGAATCATAAAATCCGTTTTTGTCTTTAAGATTTACGGTAGCGGTAGCGTAATAGCTAAGACGTCGGACTTGCGATCAAGTGGTTGCGGGTTCGAGCTCCACCCAGTGCACTACCGACATGAACCCACTCCTAACTCAAGCATTTAGCATAGCTGGATTGGTTGACAAGAATACTAGTAATGTGTGACCCACGTTGCTAGTATTCTTTAAAAAATATATATGTATAAATAATCCACTATTGAGTATTATCCCTTCCGGTGTAGTCTCTGTTTTACTGATGACTTAAATTTGTGCATTCTTAAAACATGCATATTATTTGAGATTTTATTATAAAATCGCACACATTGATCCCAAAACGACTTGTTAAATTTTTGTAGAGGGATGTACAAGTATTAAAACTATGAGCCGACACGACGACATTTGAGGTAACCTCTAACAGAAACACTGACTACTAGTAGTGCCATCTTCCACCAAATACTAGGCAGTTAAAACTTTTTTAAATTTTGAATAGGCTTAGAAACACGGAAGAGACTCTCCACTTTTAGCTTCCCTATAATTTTTACATAACGCTATAAAAAGATTTTGCGTTGCGTTATATACATGAAGGTAAATGATTACCATCAGAACCGTACACATGTTTGCTTGTTTTACTATACATAAACTTCATATAAATAACCATGACAGATAATGTTCTCATATTGTATATCGCGTAAGTACGTTTCATTTACTGCAGCTCTCGAAATACCTACACATTATTTTTATTTTAAAAACTATATACTTATATCAGTAACTAGTATAAATTAATATCGCTGTCAGTTGTGTAATAAACTAATAATATTTCACAATACGTAGGCATGCATAAATGGATTTATGGGAAATGTTACGTAACTAATTGGGTAATGCTTTATTGCTACTTTAAAGCGTTACACTGATATCATCAGTTTCATTATATATTTTTATAAAACATTTGCTATATGAAAGCAGATTATGGGTTTATGTTATTATATTTTTGAGCCTGCTTAGTAACCAATAGGCCAGGACATTAGCGGTTTTTTTCTGAAATCCTTATATTGCGAGAAAAAATGTATTATTACAGACCAGATTTAAATAAAATTTACCAGCTGGTGTTACTGCCCTAGTGGCCACTCCAGTCACGGGAAATACAGGACATTCGGGTACGCGACCCCAACCTCTGCGAGCTACTGCAGCTAGGTTCCTCTCCCTACCCATTTTTCCTTATACAAATTCACATTCTTCATTCTTGCCCATCTTAAAACGACTACATTCCTGGTTGGCGTCAGACGTATAAAAGAAACCAGCGAAAAGCCTTTGCAATGTTACACATTGCGCCGACCCAAATGAAAATTTTGAAAAGGGTAGGAAGATGATGGTGATGATTTAAATGAGATAATGTCCTGTCCACTACCACTACTGGCAAAGCACGCCTGACACCGCCTATTATTATACTTATTGAGTGTTTGTAGGCACTGGTAACTGTTTATATCAAGCCTACAAAGTTCTTTGAAAACGTAGTAGATTAAAAAAAAAAATCTGTGAAATACTTTCCAAAAAATTTAACCTGAGCTACGTAGCTTGGATAATCCAGGCTATGTAGCTCAGGTTTAATTTTTCCCTACTCTATTTCTATAATCCTTCATGCGTTAAAAGTATATCTGCTTATAACGGATCCATGTATAGGATAAAGGTGCCCCCCAGTGGAGCGGCTCCAATTCAGGGGAAAATCTGCTGTACCATACCTAAACAAAACATAAAAGAACTAGCAACCCGCCCCGGCTTCGCACATGTAGTAGAAACATCTTCAACACTCATCATCATATTTCAACCAATTTACACAAAACCTTAACAAATTATACACTTAAATCTTCCTCATGAATCACTCTGTCTATCGGTGAAAACCGCATGAAAATCCGTTCAGTAGTTTTTCAGTTTATCGCAAAGAGACAGACAGATGCAGCAGGGGACACTGTTTTATAATATATAGTGATACACGCATCACAATAACAGTACCTCTGCACACATCGCTGACGCTCCAAATGTGGTCGTCACGCGGTAACACGCCAGTATTACACAAATGAGAATGCGAGAAATGTGTTATGTTGTTGCAGGCGATACTCTGACAATTTGTCACAATTAATACGCGATTGTAATTTATGACCTGACGTGTTAATGCTATAGTAGCATTGTAGTTGAAACTGTGACACGCCTAGCTAATCCAATGACGTTAACGGTGGCTATTTGAATGAGGTGAATATTTTACCAATCTCAAAACAGGAAAAAATTAAAAATATTTCGTTCATGGCTATATTCTTCTTATGTACATATGTTCACCTGGTTTTCGGTGGGGGCTTAAACGATTTAAATTGTTTAAACTGTATTCGATTTGGCTAGATCCTAAATTGATCCTATATATTTTTCTATAAGACAGTGTGTTCGACACGCCGCTAGGTGTCGCGATCTGCGGTCGACCGGTGGGTGTACTGAATGAGAACACTAAAGTAGGGTTTGTGAAATAAAACCACTGCGCTGTATTCCGATCTTGATCGACCATGTATTTAAATAAATAATATGATTTAAGTAAAAAACGGTAACGAAACCATACCGTGATTGAGAAAGACAGCACAACGCCATCTATGGAGGATCTACAAAAATTTATAATATGATCAATCAATTGATCCATTTGGTTTTGTGTTCATCGTAAACACAGTGCATATTAATATCCCTATGCATTAGTACAGTAGTTGGTCAGAGCTGAATATTTTAAGAAAATGCAGCTACAATCTGAAAAAGGTAAAATACACATGAAATAATTAAAATCCATGTCACTGCAAAGAAAATATGACAATTATTAATGATATACAAAAGTTGAAGCCTAGACATAATCTTATAAAATAAGAAACAAATTCAC
Source organism: Euplagia quadripunctaria (assembly GCA_963859945.1). NCBI lineage: Eukaryota > Metazoa > Arthropoda > Insecta > Lepidoptera > Erebidae > Euplagia > Euplagia quadripunctaria. Next base: position 11,747,473 of record OY982561.1, read on the forward strand.
ATTATGCAATTGACCTGCCAACCACTTAACATCAATCGAAAGCTTTTATGGAAATTACACTATGGAGTTCCTACTTTATAATGAAATTCGACAACAAATACTAAAAAAAAATAAGAATTGCAGTAATTCACTTTGCACATAATGGGAATGGAACAGTCGATTTTCAAAACATTTCCAAAGCTAGTTATATGTTCCATAAATTATATCACTATAAGCCCAGGTTTCATTTATCTAAAACTATAAAATATCGGGACAAATGATATTGTTAAACTAGCCAAGCTGTTGCTGTGTAAAGAAATAAGAAATATTAACGGGCACGGGGGCAAACGAGCAGACGGATCACTTGATGGTAAGTGACTACCGCCACCCATGGCAAAAGTGCATTTTAATATTTTTTTCAAGTGGTCGAAGAAGCGTTCCTGTAATAATTGCTTTATAGTCAATTCAGTTTAATTTAACGCTTCTACCGTTCGCAGATTTCACAATCCTGCCCCTTTTTAAAAATAACCCGGGGTATATTTCTAGTATAACGGTAACCGGATAAATATGTAATTAGAACACACAAAGCATTGCAGAGGTTCGTTAGACACCTATATGATTTGATGGCTCCAATGCACTGTAGGATCATGTATCTTTTAAATTCATAATACCAGCTTTTAAGCGAAGTTCTAATTGCGTGTACATCAGTTTCTTACTTATTGATCATTTAATTCGTTTTTATGACACTAATTAAACTAAGTTTTACTCTACGTCGCAGGCTACATCTTTTTGATTTCAATTCATGTAGAAATAATTATAGTCTTAACAAAATATCAGCGACACATATATTCACTGTTTCAATATTATAAATAATACTAAAACTAATAGTATACTTAAATATAGGAGAACTGATAAATGAAATGAATATAGCATACCACTAAGTTACATTGACATTTCATTCTAAATATTATAAACGATCTCGAATAAGCTTGTGAGTGATTGAACAAGTAATTTTGAAGTTCATGTTTCTAGTCTGTTCCTAACATATATACCATATTTACCAGTGGATGCTTGGTGGTCAAAACTCGATCATTATTTATGAATTTCTAAGTTTCAACGTTACGGATTTAAAATCACACAAGCTTTACAGCTCCAAACGCATTCCTCAATCTGTAAGTCATTATTTGCTTTCAACATTTTAAACTTGTTTTTGTAACAAAAGCGACTATTTGACCACAGACAATTTCATTATGTTATATAAACAAAAAAGTCTAAAATAAATTGACATCTTTATTCATTATTTTAACGTACTTTTACACAACCCTTAACAGTATCAAATTTTACACTCCCCCGCTTACAAAGGCAACAACCATCTCTCTAGAACAACCATCGCTGCCACGGATAGACTATTTACGAGTCGGGTTTCTGACTATATATGAGACAATCCTTAATATCCTGGAAGCATCAAACGGCTAGATCGATTTTGGTAAATGAATCTTAATAACAATTTTATTTGCATAAAAACCAAAACATTCACAACCTCTTAAGCCGGTTCCGAATACTACCAAGTACATACACCAGCTATAGGTAACACTTGGGTATCAATCACGCGATGTCATGTCGCGAGCTCTAATGATTCTAACGACCCTGTTCACTAGACAAACATGTGGGACTATTAAGCTTCGACCTCCTAGAGATTGTTACATTAGCAATCAGGTGGCAATTTGAGCATATATATATGCTCTAGAACACAGCAAAGCTATCTCATTCTCATATTTATATTAATTCATAACAAACCAGTTGAACTCTGCTACCTCTACTGAAAAGCAGAACTTCTCTAGCGTGCTTCTAAATCATATGTGTTCTGTGAGGGTCAGTTACTTCCCCGGTCCGGGCGAGGGCGACTAAAATTCGGCCCTACGTCTCACGTCTCTTATCCATAGATTGGTAAGTTTTATTTTGATATGCAATGACGAAGGCTTGAATATACCTACTTGAAAAAACTAAGGTTAAATCATATTTTTGTAACTTATCTCGGAATCGGCTAAGTTTTATGGAAATATGCATCTAAATAGCTGACCACCGATTATAATAAAACTATATTAAAACAAACGACTACAATGCACCACGTATAAGCATTTCATGCAATAGTCAAAGCATTATGGAGGTACCTATTTATAAATGCAAAGCGATAACACAATATAATGTAAACAAAAGTATTTGTAAAACAGTCGCTAGAGGGCGGTAATAGCTCATGTAGTTTAATCTGTATGAAATGAAATACTAGGTACCGTGTAAGTTATTAAAGTATAAATGGATTCGTCAGCGACGAGTGTTGGTATGTAAATTTTGTGTTCTAGACTGTGTAATACAATGTATTGTATTGTTTACACTTTGTTTAGTTCAAGTATTAAGTAGTACCTACATGCATTGCCTATTTTATATTGAGTATCCACCATCTACGTATATACTACATATATATGGACTATAAATATGTAGTTATTGAAACAATAGGTCAAATAATTTAATGTTGGTTCTATTTATCATGTGCACTAATCAAAGTGTAAGTAAATATATCTCAATCTAATTTGTATTGATGCTACAATCCTTTTTTTTTTTTTGTGCGTGTGGAAACCCCCTCGGGCCGTCACCCCACCGGGGTTTTCGGTGGGGCGATGTGTCGGAATCGAACCGACTAAAACCACACGGTGTGCCGTACTGCGCCTTAAGTAGGAGGGATCCGGGAACAGCTTTATTACGACATCCGGAACCTGATGCTACAATCCTGGCTCAGTCTCAGTACTGCATTACCAGTGTCAATAACTGCTGACAGAACGACAGCCTTACCAGCTACAATTTGTATACGTTGCATTCAGCAAAGGTCAAATGTATTATTTACGGAGGAACAAACAAAGTACATCTAGATACAGAGCAACCACCTGCAAATCAGACAATCATGTGGGGATTAAAGGCGCAGTAATAGAAGAAGCCACGTGACTACTTAACATGCGAGTACAACCTCCCGCGAAAGGGGTAATGTCTCTCTGACTCTGTTTTAAACCCACAACCTTTTAAATAAGAGGTTACACATACGATGCCCTAAACTGTTATGTTGGATTGTTGTTAAGCTGGAATAGTATAAAAATCTTATATATGTATAATACACCTGGTTTTAGTGTGGATAAAGCATTCCGCGATACAGCCTGTTTCATTACAAAATATCTCACAAAATCTTTTTAGTTTATTTTGTAAGACACTTAAAACATAAAATTTTAAATTCTGGTAATATTGCTAAAATTATAAAGACTGACAGAAAGTTACTTTATATTTATATTAATTAGTCAGAACTTTGCAGAACAGTGTTACTTAGTTATTTTAAGGAGTATCTTTATCGCAAGTTAAGTATAGTAAATTCCTCCTCTTTAATTACAGTAAACGTAGGGCCAAAGCCAAATAAAAGTTTGAAATTTGGGGGAAACAGGGAGAACTGGAGGATTTCAAAGTTTATGTAGGAAAAAAAGTGGAAAGAAGGAAAGTCCAAACGCCTGGACTGCAGCCAGGACGTGGGTTAAAGGAAGTAACCAGATTTAAAGTTTTTATCAGAGGTAATATTCATATCGAAAGATTTATTTGAGACGTTAGGTCATAACAGGTAGTAAGGAAAATTAATACAGTTTCAAAAAGTTTGTTCGTCCGCCATTTTTACACGAAAGGTGATTTTCATAATGCGTACTAAATAGCTATTAGCTTTGAAATTGCTTGTAGTAATTATCCAGTTTGTAATATTATAGATTCTATGTTATTATTCTGTACCTTTTTATCAATATTCTTATCTTATTATCTGTTGATAATGACAAAAAAATAAAAATGATTATAATAACATAGAATCTATTATATTACAAACTGGATAATAGCTTATTTAATAAGTTTGATAGATTCTTTACACTCGTTACACTCACACATATACATTAGTAAACAAATATGTTATGATTTTAAGATTCCTTATATTTCTGAAAACAAAATTAAATTAAGCGTCTTACCAAGATACTACCAATTGTTTACTTAAACATGCGCAGAAGTACTCGTGTAGGTACCTATTAAATGAAGCTATGGTTTAACTCGAATAAAGGCTTTCTGGAACTGTTGAAACTGTTACAGTTTTCACAATCTCCTTTACTCAGAATATATTATTTAGTCAGAGTATCGCTACTTATGCTTATATTTTAAATACCTCAATATCATTCTCAATTCGACTCCATGTTGTATGGGTACGGTTGAAGTAGCAATTTGAAGACAATTCACGTGAGACTTGAGGGAATTCAGTTTTCTTCTTATTAAGTATCAGTATCAACCAAATCTGCGGGAAGATGAATACAAAGAAAACTGTGATTCACGCAATTAATTCATACAAGTACATTTCAACCCAGGAGTTTTCCGCCAGTCGAAATATAACATTTATATTTTGTTTGCAGTTCATCCTTTGGTACAAGTGCCAAACCAGTTGGTAGGTGCACCGACTGGCACCGACGTCACGCTGCAGTGTCACGTCGAAGCTTCACCCAAAGCCATCAACTACTGGACGAGAGAAAACGGTAAGACATCTACAGAGTAACTACTAGAACTATACTTAATAGTCATTGTTTATTAAAGACTATAATATATCACGTTTGTATTTCGGGGTACACGTCAGAGTGTGACGCCTGACACCGTCGCAGCAGGACGCTTCACTCCTTGAAAAAGGGCCCCATCGGGTCCGAAACTAGTCGGGCTTCCCCGAAATACAACCATGAGTAAAACTGTATAGTCTTTAATAAACATGAATACCACTCACAAAAGTTTTTATTGTAACTTAATAGCTATTAACCAAAACATTTATCGGTACTTATTTTTCAAAGACGAAAAACGGGAGATGTTCTCTAGTCAACCCGTATATTTATTTTTATGTATGACCACTGATAACTTTTTAATGTAGTGATTATGATTGTAACATCTTATATATTTTATTGCAAACTGAGACACAAAGACAGTAAAAGCTTTTATAGTATTTTAGCTAAACTATATGAAAACATGATGAATGGTAATAAAAAATAAAGTACTGTGATCTACTTAAGTATTATAAATAAATAGACAGACCCAACTTTTCAATAAATCTCGCGTTACTTAATATTATAGTGGCCAAGTTGGATTGTCACGAGGGAGACTTAACGTTAAGTACCTACTCACGACTCCAAAGAAGTATTACTTTGTCTTAAACTTGCTGCAAAACACTTAAGACTGTACAAATATACGAACAACGTTATAAACTAAATATTACAAAGTATTATCGACAAAGATCCCAGGCCACCAGACTTTACTTATTTTCTGACTAACATAATGTTTCGTACTGAGTAGTATTAGTAGATAATCCGGCCGGCGAAGTTACATAAAATCATTGGTCAGTTTTCTTAAATTCTGAGTACTGATTTATATACATGTATATTGTACACTAACTTTTAATGATATTCATTAAAAAGTTACTATCAATATTGCCAGGCAGTCTCCGAGGGCGATTATTAACAACGGACGATTAAAAGTTCGAAAAATCAACTAAATATAAAACATCTTCCATCACCCTGGTTTACGGCAGAAATTAAAATTTTACTAAATAAAAAAGCAACAGCCAAGACAAAATTTAAACGACGCCCAACTACGGACAACTGGGAGAAATATATCACATTGCGAAATCATTGCAATAAGGTGTGTAGGAATGCACAACGCCAACATTTTCACTCCTCTGTAGAAAATGGAGACCCAGCCAAAGTATGGAGATTTCATAGATCACTAGGAGTTGGAAAATCTCGACAAGATACAGTCCCTAAAGACCTAAATTTCGATCTACTGAATAGCCATTTCTCTGCTTCGTCCAATTTTGATAGGACTATTAAAGAAAACACATTAAAATATCTTTCCTCTCTTCCAGCTTCTGACTATCCAGCTTTCGTCTTTAGCCAATATTCCGATTGTGATGTCAAGAAGAGTATAGTGTCAATAAATTCCCGCGCAACTGGAAGTGATAATATTAGTCGTAACATGATCCTGCCAATCTTGGATTAAATTCTTCCTGTTCTAACTCACCTGTTTAATTCTTCTATATCAAGTGGGAAACTTCCCGTGGCATGGAAAGAAGTGCAAGTCATTTCTTTACCAAAAAAACCTAACCCTACCAGCTTCTCTGACTATCGCCCTATATCCATCTTACCCTTCCTCTCCAAAGCTCTTGAACGATTGGTGTACAACCAATTTAGGCTTTTCCTCTGTAAAAACACCCTCTTAAATCCCCTTCAATCTGGTTTTCGTCCCGGTCATAGTACCACAACGGCATTGGCTCATGTTACGGATGATATAAGGTCGAAAATGGAAAATGGAAAATTGACGGTGTTAGCTCTACTTGATTTCAGTAACGCCTTCAACACCGTTGATGTTGATCTGTTGCTTGGGACAATGTGCTCTCTTAACATATCTCCAACAGCGATTGACAGGTTTCGTAACTACCTGTTTGGTCGCCGACAGCGCATCCGCATTGAAGATACCTTCTCTGCATGGTGCTCTACCTTTGCTGGCGTACCACAGGGTGGCGTTCTATCTCCCTTGCTCTTTGCAGTTTTTATAAACTCTATTTCCAATAAACTTACTTCTTCTTACCACCTTTATGCTGATGATTTGCAAATTTATACTCAAGCCTCTCCATAAAAATTGTCAACTGCTATAGGTATTTTAAACATAGACCTAGAACAGATCTGTGTTTGGAGCAAACAGCATGGCTTAAAAATGAATCCTGTAAAAACACAAGTGATTGTTGTTGGTACTTCTAGGATAAGAGCAAAACAGATTGGTCAAGTCTACCCCAGATTTGCTGCAATGGTGCCCTTATTCCCATTCAAGATACTGTCAAGAACCTTGGGATATACATCAACAAAGACCTATCCTGGAGTCCACAATTACAAGAAGTCAGTAGAAAACTTTTTGCTTCTGCAGGGTCCCTCAGAAGACTGCGTAACTTTCTTCCGGTTGCCACTAAGATTGCGCTCGCAGAATCACTCCTTCTTCCTATCCTTGATTATGCAGATGCCAGCTATCTAGATCTCACCGAGGACCAACTTGATAAGCTTGAGCGACTTCAAAATTTCTGCATCAGGTTCATCTTTGGATTACGCAAATATGACCACGTCTCTGAATATCGGATTAAGCTCAAGTGGTTACCCATACACCTTTGCCGGAATACTCATATCCTTTCACTACTATACAATATTCTGTTCAATCCTAACGCTCCTCACTATCTCAAAAAACGTTTCGAATTTTTGCATAATACGCATTCAAGGTTCCTGAAGTCGTCTGAGAATCTTAGGTTAAAAATGCGGACACATACTACCAAGTTTATGGACAAATCTTTCACTGTAAAGGCTGTCCGCCTGTGGAATGAGCTGCCACTGGCCATCAGACACAAACATTGACAAATTTAAAAAAAACTAGTGAAAGATCATTATATTTCTCTGTAAATTGTGACATACTTGGTACTATTATGTGTTTAGTATGTATCTCCGTATTTGTTATGCATTGTTTATGTGTTTATGAGTGTGCATATATATATATTGCGTGTGTATGTATTTGTGTACCGATCATAATATGAATATTTGCAAACTATTAGTATATATTTATAGTTAGTTTATTTAATTAGTACTTATATATTATTTAATGATTATTACATTGGCTCCTTGTACACTGCAGCCCTCTTTTCATATCTGTTTCTCTATCCATCCAATGGTTGCCCGGAAGTGATCACAAACCGCGATAAGGTCGCCAATTGTACATAGAATTAGCTAGTAAGTATTTAGATATAAGAAAATATTGTAATCCACTCTGTGTACAATAAAGAGTATATCTATCTATCTATCTAACTAACTTAAGGAAATTGACTTACTGTATTGATGTAACTTTAGCACCTTGCAACTAAAAATTGGCCGCCGCGCGCTGGTCCAAGCCAACAGGTATGCGTACCTTCAGAGTCTCTACTAATACTTACTCCATACGACAGATTTTGTTAGTCAGAAAACAATAAAGGTCTGATGGCCCTGGGATCTTGATCTATTAACGTTTGAAATTATGTTATATGACTATAAAGTAAAACTTGCGCGTCAAATGCTCTCTCTGTCTTTTTTTAAACTCTCATTTAATCTTTTCAGTTACTAGTCAATAATTAGTGTAATCTGCGATTGTGTTTAAAACATGTTTATGACCAAACTCATAAAGTCTATTAAGTACTAAGCACGAACCACAAGAACGGAATAAGCAACTAATTTCATTATTCATAAAGCACATTGAAAGCGTTAAAGCAGTCATTAAACGTGCCGTTATTCATGTTCCTACTATCCTCTTTGACAGGCCACAGGGGCTAGTGCTTGCTTACAAGTTATTGCCTTTTTATGGTCGTATTTAAAAGGAAAAAATATGCGCTTATTTCATGACCGTTTTTCATTTCGCAAAGATTTATTTTTCCTTTGATTATATGACGCCTACGTTACGGCTTATTAACGACCTCATAATTATAGCAACGATGACAACATAAAATATTGGGGTGTCAGAAATTAATAAATGAACATAGTTTATTAACTGCGATCAGGGGTTTATTTTCGTATTCGGGTCTTATGATGTTTTAATTCGGAATGAAGAAGAAAACAAGGAAGAAGTCATCACAATACATTCAACATCAAACTGGTTAACATAAACAATGATTCACTTTATTTACTGAATTGTAATAAAAATTAATACCCTAGAACGGTAAATATACCAACGATTTGCAAAGCGCAGTAATACATTATGTTCTTTAACTTTCCCAGACAACCTTTGGTGAATTTTCATTATCAAACTTCAGTCATAATAAACATAGTCTGAAAGTAGATTATACCTATACTACACATCAAAAAAGAAAAGAAAAAAAGATCATACCCAGCAGTTGAATGATTAATAAACAAAGCCGATTTTTAAAGGAATATGCTATTATTTATTTCAAAATCAGCTCTGTTTATTAAAGTTAGGTTACGTTTGTATACTGGTGACGGTGCATACCAAAAACAAGAAATATAGAATGGAATGGTGACGCTTTACTATTAATAATAATAAAAGAGCGATCAATTTTACCCCTTCAAATTAATATTTTAATTAAAAGAAAATAAACCGCACACAAGTATTTAGGCAATTTAAACTCTATTGGTCACCGTGAATAGAAATACATACATCAAAAGAGAAAGTAAATTGCATACCGTGAACTTAATATAACCTGTAACACCTACACAGAAACACGTGCTAACTAATACAAATACTGCTTTTAACCTAACTAAACATCAGAGAGGTCGGGAACTTCATTATTTCTCATTAAAATGACACCCTCAGGGTAAAAGTTGCTTATTTAGTGCTCGGGTGACAGATGGACAAAGCTCTTGCAGCGCCACAGAGGGCAATGTGCCAGAGATAAGCTCAATATTTACTTTACGTTTGTTTTACGTACATACATATGTAGATGAAGGAAATAAAGATCAAATGCAGGAGATTACGCTACGAATTTAACGAAACTGACCCAACGGTCGCAGAGCCGCGTAAATCCAGCTATTCATAAAACTGACAATGCAGTGTCGGCATTTGTATAATTTCACTATATCTATGAAATAGAATGTAGCAATTGACATTAGGGTCTCGGGATAACAAAAGGCAAAATATAAAAATTATTCAGAGTTATATATAACTGCAGAGTTATTTTATTGCGTAGGTAAAGAGCAGCCAAACGCAATGCAATCTCACATTCCAAAATACGTTTTAGAGGAGAGCGCCAATTTTCAAGTGGATAATGCGTTGCAACAAACGCCGGGCACGGTCGGCCGACAACGGCCGGCCACTAAAGTCGAGTTAGGAATGGATTTACGGGTTACGGGCCGTCCAGTGGCGAACTGTGCCGTTCACAGCCTTACGTAGGACCACACGCCGCACGACGCCGCGACATGTGTGAGCGGTCCTCGACCGAAACCCGACAAAACGAACAAAAGTTTTTCGCAATGCAGTCTTTAAACTTATATTTTTTGTCGGTCTAATCGAACAGTTTGTGCGCTCGAATGCAAGCGCAGTCAGAGTTTGCTAAAGTTAGATACGTTTCAATCGAGATTTTGAAGAGGTAATTAAGATATTGAATCGTAGAGTTTATACGAGTACTTTAATCAGTTTATATCAAGGTGAATGGATCGGATTAATTTGACGTATAATACCAAACGTTCACTTGAGATATTACTGTCACAGATTTCGCTTGATATCAGTGTTTAAGACGATAAGGTTGTATTTTGATTGTCGGGAATTTTCTATTGAAACAACGTATGATCTCCTCTGTAGTTTATTTTACACTAACTTTTATAATAATGTATCAACATCGACACCGCTCATCATGAATGTTATGAATGGGGTAAACATCCCGCCCACCAAGAACTAAGTTCTTAATATAGTTACTTACTAATTAAGTTATATTTCAGAAAACTTATACATACATGTATTCAAAATTACCTAATAATCTATTGTCTAATTTATTTAACTTAATAGTACAAGTTGAATTCATAACTGTGTTAAACAAACATAATGAAAGATAACAATAAAATTGTATAGTGGACTGTATAAAGAATCTTATTATAAGAAGACATATTATCTAGTGACATAACACACATATTTTGTTTAGTGGACGTTTGTAAATGCCATTTTTGCATTTAACTGAAACAACTCCGGTTATGTTATCAGCACCTGGGTGTTTATTAACAATTATTCCTAAAACCCATTTTGCTGGTGGTACGTTGTCCTCCTTTAAAACTACCACATCATTAATATTAGGTTCACAGTTTTTTGTTTGCCACTTGTACCTTTGATTTAGAGTAACCAAATATTCTTTGTACCATTTATTCCAAAAATCTCTAACCATTTTTTGAGTCAATTTCCACCTATCTAAACCTGTAATATTTTGTGAGCTATAGTCCTCATCAGCTAAATTTACTAAAGGTTCACCAATGAGAAAGTGACCTGGTGTCAGTGGGAGAGGGTCATTTGGATTATTACTAAGAATAGTAATTGGCCTCGAGTTCAAACAACCCTCAACTTGCGTTAGGACTGTTGACAATTCCTCATATGTGAGAGTGTGAGTACCTATGATTTTGTACAGATGATTCTTAGTACTACGCACGCCAGCCTCCCATAAACCACCAAAATTAGGAGCGTATGGAGGTATAAAATGCCAGGTAGTTCCTTCTAACGCTAGAGACTCTGCTATTTCCGCTGAGAGTGACGATTTATATTTATTGAACATTTCTCTAAGTAACTTATCTGCCCCAATGAAATTAGAGCCGTTATCGCTGTACAGATCCTGACAGCGACCTCTCCTGGCTACAAACCGTCTAAAAGCGGCTAGAAATCCCTTGGCTGACAAGTCGGTGACTACCTCTAAATGTATTGCACGGGTTACCATACAGATAAACAGACATATGTATCCCTTGTAGGATTTTGCTCCGCGACCTGGTGAAAAACGAATATTAATTGGACCCGCGTAGTCGACTCCAGTAGATTTGAAAGGTTTACTTGGTTTAAGCCTCACTTCTGGTATCTGTCCCATTAACTGGCTGCTGGATCTCGTAGAGTATTTTCTACACGTCACACACTCTCGAAAGATTTTCTTTACTTCAGACCTAGCTCGAATGATCCAATATTTAGTTTTAAGAAAATTTAACATTATTTGTGGACCGCCGTGGAGTGTTCTGTGATGTGCATCTAAAATTATAAGCCGAGTAAAATGACTTTTAGCCGGTATAATCATAGGATGTCTTGTGTCATAGGCTATATCTGAATGTGTTATACGGCCGCCAACTCTTAATATTCCATATTCATCCAATATAGGATAAAGAGTGCAGAGATGACTTTTCTTAGAAACCACTCCACGCGTCTTCAACTGTTTTATCTCCTCATCGAAACTATAGCTTTGTGTTTGTTCTACACATAACAGTAAAGCGTCCTTTATCTCACAAGCTGTAATAAAATTAGGATAATTTATACGCAATTCTTTGGGTACCTTAAAGTTTAAAAATCTTCTGCAATATGATATTACTTTTAGTGTTAGTCGTAAGCTTGAATACTTTGCCCATATCAACTCTCTCCCAACTTCGGAAGTAACTGCTAATATATTAACTTTCTCTTCTTCTCTTGTGTCTTCGTTAGGAACTTCAACTATAAAATCTTTTTCTGTTAACCACATAGGACCTGACCACCACACGGTATTAATTATTAGTTCTTTGGGAGTTAGGCCTCTCGACGCATGATCAGCTGGATTAGTTTCAGAAGTGACATGACCCCAATGTTCGTATTCTAAAATATCTAAAATCGTAGTTACTCTGTTACTTACAAATGTAGCCCATCGACTAGGACCGCCCTTTAGCCACGCTAGTACTATGGTTGAATCTGACCAGCCATACAAATCTTTTTTAGGCACATTAAGAATTTGAGACACTTCAAAGACAAGTTTCGCCGCTAGCACAGCACCACAAAGCTCAAGTCTAGGAATAGTAATCTCTTTTAGAGGAGCAACTTTGGTCTTAGCTGCAAGTAAATGCACAAATACATTATCTCGTTCATCAATCACACGTATGTATACTGCGGCTGCGAAAGCTGTCCTTGAGGCATCTGAAAAGGCGTGCAATTGAATATTGCAGTTTTTTGTAGTATTAATCCACCTGGGTATTTGTAATTCTTTTAAATGTGCTAATCTGCTTCGGAACGACAGCCACTCTTTCATATATTCTTCTGATAGTATATCATCCCATTCAAGATTCGACTTCCAAAGTCTTTGGATGAAAATCTTCGCTACGACAACCACGGGAGCTATCCAACCTAACGGATCATATAATCGTGCTACATCTGATACCACTTGTCTCTTCGTAAATTCTCCTTGCTCCGGTAAATTGAGAATGTATTCAAAGCTATCTCTATCTCTATTCCAGCCCACACCAAGCACCTTCATCACGTCATTAAATTTTACTTCTGTTGTTTGAGCTTTACCTTGATCTGTTATACCAAGTTTACTAAGAACTTCCTTATCATTACTACTCCACTTCTGTAAAATAAAGCCCCCAGATTTCATTAGACATTTCATCTCCTCACATATTGTTACAGCTTTTTCCTTGCTTTCAAAACCGGTCATTAAATCATCCATATAGTAATCTAACTTAGTTATTTTAGCTGCTAATGGATAGCGTTCCTTTTCATCATCAGCGAGACGTTGTAAGCATTTCACAGCTAAATATGGGGCACTCGCAGTTCCAAATGTAAGGCGTAATAGTTTATAGTGTTTTATTTCTTCATTTGTATTAAACCTCCATACGATCCTCTGAAAATCTGTATCATGCTCATCTACTTTAATCATTCTATACATTTTTACAATATCTGCAATAACTACCACCTTGTGTATTCTCCATCTCATTAAAATATGTCGTAGATCTTGTTGTAGTTTGGGCCCAACTAAAAGGTCATCATTTAGTGAACTGTTGTTATCACCTTTACATGACGCGTCAAATACTACTCTGACTTTTGTCGTCGTTTTGTCTTCTCTCAGTACTGCATGGTGGGGAAGATACACAGATTTTGTATTTAGTATTGTAGTTTCAGGAACTTCTATGAGGTGATTTAAATTCAAATATTCTTCCATAACACTATTATACTCCTTTTTCAACTCAACATTCTTCATCAGCCTTTTTTCCTGAAGTATAAATCTCTTTAATGCTATTTCTTTCGAATTGTTAAACAAACATTGTGGATTGTCTGTGGAAAAGGGTAGCCTAACTACGTACCTTCCTTCTTTATCTCTGACTGTAGTCCTTTCAAAAAACTCTTCGCACTTCTTCTCATTCGTAGTAAGTTCTCTGTTTAGATTTTGTGGCTCATTTTCCAACTCCCAAAATTGTCTAAGAATATCATGTTCCGGCGTTATACTTACATGCATACTAACAATACTGCTAGAAGCAGATAATTTGCGTGAGACACGGCCAGAAATTATCCACCCAAACATTGTATTCTGAGCGACCATGTGTCTCGTAGGGTGCTTCAGAACTCCATCTAGTAAAATCTCGCTGTAAACATCTGCTCCTAATAACACATCAATTTTACCAGAATTATTAAATGTACTGTCAGCCAATGGTAGGCTCTCAATATCTTGCCAATCAAAGGAGTCAATATCAGAGGCTGGTAAGAACGAAGTTAAAGATTTCAAAACAAACGCAGTAATTTGAACTAAGTTATTAGGTTCGTAACAAGATTCTACTGAAAATGAAACCATATATTTAATTTTAGTACGACCATCTCCCAGACCTGACACCCAGCCATTTACTGGTTTCCGTGTTAGACCTAACATTTGTACAGTAGATTCTGTAATAAAGGATGCCTGTGACCCTTGGTCAATCAGGGTTCTTAAAACATATTTACAATTATATTTTGAAATTACCTTTACATTAGCTGTTGCTAAAAGTACAGGGTTGTTTTGAGAACATCCTTTAGAAAAGGTCGTGACCACGTTTACCTCTTCTTTTGTACATGTCTGCACATCACTAGAAGGTGCACTAGTCTCTTTAACAAATGTAGGTACCTTGTCGAAATGTAGAAGCGTATGATGCCGGCGACCACACTTCCTACAGCTCACCTGATGACGGCACTTCATCACGGCGTGGGACGGGGCAAGACAGTTGAAACATAGTTTGTTGTTTTGTACAAAGTCTTGACGTTCCTTAGGTGTCATTATACCAAACTGCTTACATCCGAAAATGTAGTGATCTTCTTGACACATAGCACACTTAACATTTGTTTTATTTGGCACAGTGGATATATGAAACGACTTAGACTTGACTGCAGGTTTCCTTTCATATGCTGTGCGCATGGTATTCGAATCAACCATCTCTAAAGATCGAAATCGTGACTCTAAAAATTCTCTTAATTGATTCCATGTGGGTAACTCGTCGCTTCGCATGCTTAACATATGTTCCCATTGCTTGACGGACTCAAGGTCTAATTTAGAAACTACAATATACACCGTCATGATACCCCAGCTATCGGTTTCAACCCCCATAGTTTTTAATGAATTCAAACACGAAGATGTATTGTCTAATAACTGTTTGATTGCACTCGCCGACTCTGTAGTTATTATCTTCTGAGCAAACAAATTTTTCAACACAGCGTTACAATTGTATCTTTTATTATTATAACGGCGCACTAACTGGTTCCAGGCTTCCTCATAATTAGCCTCGGTTGTAGTAAAATTACGTATTAGTAACTCAGGCTCACCTGTTAGATTGCTCTTTAAATATTGTAACTTTTGAACAAGCGATAAACTTTTGTTACTATGTATTAACGTCGTAAACATATCAAAAAACGTTTGCCATTCTTCGTATTTGCCCGTAAAAGTAGGTAATTGAACACGCGGTAATCTAACATCACACTGGTTATACTTCGTAATTTCATGGGTACCGGAAACCGGTGTGGATATTTGTTGTTGAAGAATAATTGCTTGCAATGCCTCTCGCAATGCTGATTTATACTGTATATAAACTTCTTCACATTTATCGTACACATTGTTTGTGAAATAAGCATGTTCTGACTTCTTTTCTATAGCCAAGGCAACAAGTTTACGGTGACCCTCTCTAAAATCATTCCACAATTGCTCTAATAATTCTAATCGTGTTTCTACATACGCTTGTTTGAGTCGTTCTTTTGGCGTTTTCTTATAATTCTTCTCGGCTTTTGTAATGCTTTGTAGTAACTCTTCTTGATAACTTATTAACACAGAAAACTCCATCTCGTTATGTGTAGATGTATGTACGTATATTCCCGATAAATTTAACACTAATTTTCGTTAAATAACGCTTGAAATTGTATCTCAACTCACTCACAGCTCAAGTTTTATAACGTTATAAAACATCAATTAGTTTAAAGTCAATAAAATTGCACAAATAGACACTCGGTTAACCCTTATCGGTCAGGTATGCGGGCCGCTATTGTTCTCGCAGGTAGCAGACCGCCACTCGTCGCGCTGGGTCGTATCCGGCTCGAAGGACCAAATGTTTAAGACGATAAGGTTGTATTTTGATTGTCGGGAATTTTCTATTGAAACAACGTATGATCTCCTCTGTAGTTTATTTTACACTAACTTTTATAATAATGTATCAACATCGACACCGCTCATCATGAATGTTATGAATGGGGTAAACATCCCGCCCACCAAGAACTAAGTTCTTAATATAGTTACTTACTAATTAAGTTATATTTCAGAAAACTTATACATACATGTATTCAAAATTACCTAATAATCTATTGTCTAATTTATTTAACTTAATAGTACAAGTTGAATTCATAACTGTGTTAAACAAACATAATGAAAGATAACAATAAAATTGTATAGTGGACTGTATAAAGAATCTTATTATAAGAAGACATATTATCTAGTGACATAACACACATATTTTGTTTAGTGGACGTTTGTAAATGCCATTTTTGCATTTAACTGAAACAACTCGGGTTATGTTATCAGCACCTGGGTGTTTATTAACAATTATTCCTAAAACCCATTTTGCTGGTGGTACGTTGTCCTCCTTTAAAACTACCACATCATTAATATTAGGTTCACAGTTTTTTGTTTGCCACTTGTACCTTTGATTTAGAGTAACCAAATATTCTTTGTACCATTTATTCCAAAAATCTCTAACCATTTTTTGAGTCAATTTCCACCTATCTAAACCTGTAATATTTTGTGAGCTATAGTCCTCATCAGCTAAATTTACTAAAGGTTCACCAATGAGAAAGTGACCTGGTGTCAGTGGGAGAGGGTCATTTGGATTATTACTAAGAATAGTAATTGGCCTCGAGTTCAAACAACCCTCAACTTGCGTTAGGACTGTTGACAATTCCTCATATGTGAGAGTGTGAGTACCTATGATTTTGTACAGATGATTCTTAGTACTACGCACGCCAGCCTCCCATAAACCACCAAAATTAGGAGCGTATGGAGGTATAAAATGCCAGGTAGTTCCTTCTAACGCTAGAGACTCTGCTATTTCCGCTGAGAGTGACGATTTATATTTATTGAACATTTCTCTAAGTAACTTATCTGCCCCAATGAAATTAGAGCCGTTATCGCTGTACAGATCCTGACAGCGACCTCTCCTGGCTACAAACCGTCTAAAAGCGGCTAGAAATCCCTTGGCTGACAAGTCGGTGACTACCTCTAAATGTATTGCACGGGTTACCATACAGATAAACAGACATATGTATCCCTTGTAGGATTTTGCTCCGCGACCTGGTGAAAAACGAATATTAATTGGACCCGCGTAGTCGACTCCAGTAGATTTGAAAGGTTTACTTGGTTTAAGCCTCACTTCTGGTATCTGTCCCATTAACTGGCTGCTGGATCTCGTAGAGTATTTTCTACACGTCACACACTCTCGAAAGATTTTCTTTACTTCAGACCTAGCTCGAATGATCCAATATTTAGTTTTAAGAAAATTTAACATTATTTGTGGACCGCCGTGGAGTGTTCTGTGATGTGCATCTAAAATTATAAGCCGAGTAAAATGACTTTTAGCCGGTATAATCATAGGATGTCTTGTGTCATAGGCTATATCTGAATGTGTTATACGGCCGCCAACTCTTAATATTCCATATTCATCCAATATAGGATAAAGAGTGCAGAGATGACTTTTCTTAGAAACCACTCCACGCGTCTTCAACTGTTTTATCTCCTCATCGAAACTATAGCTTTGTGTTTGTTCTACACATAACAGTAAAGCGTCCTTTATCTCACAAGCTGTAATAAAATTAGGATAATTTATACGCAATTCTTTGGGTACCTTAAAGTTTAAAAATCTTCTGCAATATGATATTACTTTTAGTGTTAGTCGTAAGCTTGAATACTTTGCCCATATCAACTCTCTCCCAACTTCGGAAGTAACTGCTAATATATTAACTTTCTCTTCTTCTCTTGTGTCTTCGTTAGGAACTTCAACTATAAAATCTTTTTCTGTTAACCACATAGGACCTGACCACCACACGGTATTAATTATTAGTTCTTTGGGAGTTAGGCCTCTCGACGCATGATCAGCTGGATTAGTTTCAGAAGTGACATGACCCCAATGTTCGTATTCTAAAATATCTAAAATCGTAGTTACTCTGTTACTTACAAATGTAGCCCATCGACTAGGACCGCCCTTTAGCCACGCTAGTACTATGGTTGAATCTGACCAGCCATACAAATCTTTTTTAGGCACATTAAGAATTTGAGACACTTCAAAGACAAGTTTCGCCGCTAGCACAGCACCACAAAGCTCAAGTCTAGGAATAGTAATCTCTTTTAGAGGAGCAACTTTGGTCTTAGCTGCAAGTAAATGCACAAATACATTATCTCGTTCATCAATCACACGTATGTATACTGCGGCTGCGAAAGCTGTCCTTGAGGCATCTGAAAAGGCGTGCAATTGAATATTGCAGTTTTTTGTAGTATTAATCCACCTGGGTATTTGTAATTCTTTTAAATGTGCTAATCTGCTTCGGAACGACAGCCACTCTTTCATATATTCTTCTGATAGTATATCATCCCATTCAAGATTCGACTTCCAAAGTCTTTGGATGAAAATCTTCGCTACGACAACCACGGGAGCTATCCAACCTAACGGATCATATAATCGTGCTACATCTGATACCACTTGTCTCTTCGTAAATTCTCCTTGCTCCGGTAAATTGAGAATGTATTCAAAGCTATCTCTATCTCTATTCCAGCCCACACCAAGCACCTTCATCACGTCATTAAATTTTACTTCTGTTGTTTGAGCTTTACCTTGATCTGTTATACCAAGTTTACTAAGAACTTCCTTATCATTACTACTCCACTTCTGTAAAATAAAGCCCCCAGATTTCATTAGACATTTCATCTCCTCACATATTGTTACAGCTTTTTCCTTGCTTTCAAAACCGGTCATTAAATCATCCATATAGTAATCTAACTTAGTTATTTTAGCTGCTAATGGATAGCGTTCCTTTTCATCATCAGCGAGACGTTGTAAGCATTTCACAGCTAAATATGGGGCACTCGCAGTTCCAAATGTAAGGCGTAATAGTTTATAGTGTTTTATTTCTTCATTTGTATTAAACCTCCATACGATCCTCTGAAAATCTGTATCATGCTCATCTACTTTAATCATTCTATACATTTTTACAATATCTGCAATAACTACCACCTTGTGTATTCTCCATCTCATTAAAATATGTCGTAGATCTTGTTGTAGTTTGGGCCCAACTAAAAGGTCATCATTTAGTGAACTGTTGTTATCACCTTTACATGACGCGTCAAATACTACTCTGACTTTTGTCGTCGTTTTGTCTTCTCTCAGTACTGCATGGTGGGGAAGATACACAGATTTTGTATTTAGTATTGTAGTTTCAGGAACTTCTATGAGGTGATTTAAATTCAAATATTCTTCCATAACACTATTATACTCCTTTTTCAACTCAACATTCTTCATCAGCCTTTTTTCCTGAAGTATAAATCTCTTTAATGCTATTTCTTTCGAATTGTTAAACAAACATTGTGGATTGTCTGTGGAAAAGGGTAGCCTAACTACGTACCTTCCTTCTTTATCTCTGACTGTAGTCCTTTCAAAAAACTCTTCGCACTTCTTCTCATTCGTAGTAAGTTCTCTGTTTAGATTTTGTGGCTCATTTTCCAACTCCCAAAATTGTCTAAGAATATCATGTTCCGGCGTTATACTTACATGCATACTAACAATACTGCTAGAAGCAGATAATTTGCGTGAGACACGGCCAGAAATTATCCACCCAAACATTGTATTCTGAGCGACCATGTGTCTCGTAGGGTGCTTCAGAACTCCATCTAGTAAAATCTCGCTGTAAACATCTGCTCCTAATAACACATCAATTTTACCAGAATTATTAAATGTACTGTCAGCCAATGGTAGGCTCTCAATATCTTGCCAATCAAAGGAGTCAATATCAGAGGCTGGTAAGAACGAAGTTAAAGATTTCAAAACAAACGCAGTAATTTGAACTAAGTTATTAGGTTCGTAACAAGATTCTACTGAAAATGAAACCATATATTTAATTTTAGTACGACCATCTCCCAGACCTGACACCCAGCCATTTACTGGTTTCCGTGTTAGACCTAACATTTGTACAGTAGATTCTGTAATAAAGGATGCCTGTGACCCTTGGTCAATCAGGGTTCTTAAAACATATTTACAATTATATTTTGAAATTACCTTTACATTAGCTGTTGCTAAAAGTACAGGGTTGTTTTGAGAACATCCTTTAGAAAAGGTCGTGACCACGTTTACCTCTTCTTTTGTACATGTCTGCACATCACTAGAAGGTGCACTAGTCTCTTTAACAAATGTAGGTACCTTGTCGAAATGTAGAAGCGTATGATGCCGGCGACCACACTTCCTACAGCTCACCTGATGACGGCACTTCATCACGGCGTGGGACGGGGCAAGACAGTTGAAACATAGTTTGTTGTTTTGTACAAAGTCTTGACGTTCCTTAGGTGTCATTATACCAAACTGCTTACATCCGAAAATGTAGTGATCTTCTTGACACATAGCACACTTAACATTTGTTTTATTTGGCACAGTGGATATATGAAACGACTTAGACTTGACTGCAGGTTTCCTTTCATATGCTGTGCGCATGGTATTCGAATCAACCATCTCTAAAGATCGAAATCGTGACTCTAAAAATTCTCTTAATTGATTCCATGTGGGTAACTCGTCGCTTCGCATGCTTAACATATGTTCCCATTGCTTGACGGACTCAAGGTCTAATTTAGAAACTACAATATACACCGTCA
The DNA here is from genome assembly GCA_963859945.1 of Euplagia quadripunctaria. NCBI lineage: Eukaryota > Metazoa > Arthropoda > Insecta > Lepidoptera > Erebidae > Euplagia > Euplagia quadripunctaria. The sequence goes on from OY982561.1 coordinate 11,768,393, forward strand.
TGATACCCCAGCTATCGGTTTCAACCCCCATAGTTTTTAATGAATTCAAACACGAAGATGTATTGTCTAATAACTGTTTGATTGCACTCGCCGACTCTGTAGTTATTATCTTCTGAGCAAACAAATTTTTCAACACAGCGTTACAATTGTATCTTTTATTATTATAACGGCGCACTAACTGGTTCCAGGCTTCCTCATAATTAGCCTCGGTTGTAGTAAAATTACGTATTAGTAACTCAGGCTCACCTGTTAGATTGCTCTTTAAATATTGTAACTTTTGAACAAGCGATAAACTTTTGTTACTATGTATTAACGTCGTAAACATATCAAAAAACGTTTGCCATTCTTCGTATTTGCCCGTAAAAGTAGGTAATTGAACACGCGGTAATCTAACATCACACTGGTTATACTTCGTAATTTCATGGGTACCGGAAACCGGTGTGGATATTTGTTGTTGAAGAATAATTGCTTGCAATGCCTCTCGCAATGCTGATTTATACTGTATATAAACTTCTTCACATTTATCGTACACATTGTTTGTGAAATAAGCATGTTCTGACTTCTTTTCTATAGCCAAGGCAACAAGTTTACGGTGACCCTCTCTAAAATCATTCCACAATTGCTCTAATAATTCTAATCGTGTTTCTACATACGCTTGTTTGAGTCGTTCTTTTGGCGTTTTCTTATAATTCTTCTCGGCTTTTGTAATGCTTTGTAGTAACTCTTCTTGATAACTTATTAACACAGAAAACTCCATCTCGTTATGTGTAGATGTATGTACGTATATTCCCGATAAATTTAACACTAATTTTCGTTAAATAACGCTTGAAATTGTATCTCAACTCACTCACAGCTCAAGTTTTATAACGTTATAAAACATCAATTAGTTTAAAGTCAATAAAATTGCACAAATAGACACTCGGTTAACCCTTATCGGTCAGGTATGCGGGCCGCTATTGTTCTCGCAGGTAGCAGACCGCCACTCGTCGCGCTGGGTCGTATCCGGCTCGAAGGACCAAATGTTTAAGACGATAAGGTTGTATTTTGATTGTCGGGAATTTTCTATTGAAACAACGTATGATCTCCTCTGTAGTTTATTTTACACTAACTTTTATAATAATGTATCAACATCGACACCGCTCATCATGAATGTTATGAATGGGGTAAACAATCAGTAGTTTCTTTATTTCTTGTTTCTAAAGTGATAATAAAACGGTTATCCCTTTAGGTTATGGGTCTCAGACGATATTGGAACCAAGTATAAGTTATTATAACCATAGAAAGCCAACCAACCTAACCTATAGAATATTTAAAAAAGTATGTAAGCTGGTTGCATTTCTTGGGTTTACTTCTAGGTATAGGGGAGTATGACCTTTAGTTTTTGGTCATGCTCTATGGACACGAGTAAGGAAATATTCCCTATCAGGGGTAATTGCAACATTTGCATGAATGCGACTTCATGATAGATTATATGCTATGCTATGCATTTTGTGTCTTTAAAACCAATAATAAGGATTAACATACCGTAATTATATATCCTCCCTAATTTAAATGCAAGTCCGATGTTAAAGCAATGAGTAAACCTGTGATCAAGTCTGTAGCCATCTGGTCTATAAGTGAGCATTCATTTTATCCATCATTTGGTTCATGATAAAACATCAACGGCAAGGCATTGCTAAACTAAAGCAGTTAGTTAATTATATTACTTAGAAGATACAAAACCTTAAGTACTTTTTAAAACGTTGATGAGAAATTACATGTGTTGCAGTACTTAAATAAAAAAAAATGCTTCAAAATTATGGGGCAATTGTTTTTTTCATTTTTAATAATTTTTTTATTTACCTATTAGGTAGAGTCAAAATTGAGTAAATTGAGTTTTGGAAAAATGAATGACAAACAGTTGTGTTTAAGAAGACGTTCTCTCAAATATTTCCGTTTTGATTAAAAAATTGGTCCGAAGTAGTCTTATTTTGGTATTCTTTCTGATAAATCGTTTAAATATACTTCAATATTACTGCTGGTTATTTTTCTACCCAGCTCATAATATTTAAATGTATAATAAGGCTGTTACTGGTTTGAAAATATAGGTAGAAATCGATATTTTGATCAAAAATCATTACACATCTCAGTGTAACTAAGCTGCTTACATATTTCTCAAGTTGATCGTTTGTTATGTATGTATAGATATATATCTTTAAAAAATGGGCTACTGAATAATTGTTTACAGCCTAACTTCCCAACAACGCGGATGTATAGTACAGGCAGATTTAGATGCAGTTACAAAGGCAACCGAGCTCGCTATTACGCGGTCGGAGCGAGCGACCGCGCAAAAAGCGGACCAAATTCTATTACCGCCCGATATGCAACAAAGACCGCTGACCCGCCCGCTTCAAATTGCTTTAGGCTACAGTCACAATATTTACTCTCACGTACGTACCACAATATTCGTACAAATCTAAATTCAATTTCAAATATTACTCGCCAAAACTAAACCGACTGTGCTTTACACAGAAACGTCGGATTTGTAGTCGTATTTTTTGTCATGCCAATATCAAATGAAAACATGTAACACAGAACACAATTTATTTTAAAAATACAAACAATCTAAACAAATTATTTACAATACACTACATTCGCATTTCGAGCTTCACGCTTTTGATCTCGTGTCGCGTCGGCTCTCTTACGCATTTACACATTTTAATATTCATTATGACTTATTAATATTCATTATTATGATATATTCAATATATTTAGGCAGTGTCAAAGTGAATTTTGTGAGAAATTTTAAACGCAAAATTAAATATTTTTTCAATGTAGAGAATTTACATTTCGGTTTTTAGAGAAGCATAAAGCATTATTTTTTTAAAACGATTAATGCTTAAATGGTGGAGTGACGTACGGCCCACATGTCTGGGCCGTTACTAACAAACAGAGGGGGTAGACGGCTCTTCTGCGGCCCATAAATTGCGGGGACTACAAATTAAATTAGGTAATACACGGGCGTGACGAGATGGGACAAGCGGCGTGCCGGCCGCGCCGGACATGGAATGGGAGTGTCCGCTCTCGCATCCAGGCCTTCCGACAACTTTTTGTTATAATTTCAATCGTGTTTTATTTAAATAAAATTGCTTAATTTATTACAGTGATGTACAGGTTATTTTCAATGGTGCTTTAACCGTGACGTTTTTGCTGTCAATGTTTCAATGTAACTTTATTTATAACGTAGTTAACATCCCTTTGTATAATTGTACTACAAATAGCAACAGTAAATTAATACCTAGGTAGCACAGCAAATAAGATAGATAGCTCTATGATATCAGACGGTCCAGCGTAGACTCTTATAACAGTGAAGCCTTACGCCTGTTCAAAGTGCTCTGGGCTCCTAGTCACCAGCAGGCAAACTACAATATTCGAGTAGTCTTGTTAAGCTGCAGTTATTAGCGGAGTGGAGGTATGTACTTGCCTGTACTGATTCAGTGGTAATTTAAAAAATCTAATAAGTTTAAAAAAGGAATTAGTTATTAAATAAATAATTAATTTGATTGTAAAAAAGCGTGGGGACTATAAAACAAACAATTCATTGAAAAACTTTTTAGTGCAGTTAGGCTCTGCTTCCAACGGCTTAAAGTATTTTCAAGAGAAAAAATAATATTGCAGGCGGCGGGTTGTCAATGTTTTGCAAGTATAAAAACAACACTATGAATATAGTGAACAAAGATGTCTATTAATCTTCACTTCACTTTTTAAGCAACCATTCACAAAGCCATTACCAATTCGATTTCTCGCCCAATTGGTTATTAATTAATAAAGTTGTCAACAATAAACAAAAGAGGGCGTGCTTGTGGTAGCAGCGGTGGCTCTGTTGGCCCGCTGAGGTGTCAGTTGCATCAAGCGGCCCGCAGATTTGTGGTCAACGCTCTAACGCCATACCTACGTCTCGCGTCACCTCTCGATGTCTTTGGCTTGACCGCAATATTAATGGGTCCCTATTGTGATCGAAACCATGCAAATTCACAATATTAACCCTGAACTCAACCGATTTTGTAATATTATAATACAATATAACATGTCGACTACGTCACCTTGAGGGTGAGCTGACGTAGTTACGTAGTATCTACATTTCATAAGTAATGTTTTAGTACCAGTTAATAATAGACAGTGATAATAAAAATAGACGCAAAATACAGACAATAAAATATTTACATGTATAATATTTTATAATACACTAGGCAAAGTTTTTCTTTTGATTTTAAGTCGATTAACTCAACTTAAAAATGAACGGGGCTCGAATACAAGTGATCTAAGAAAATTCCTATATTTAAATAGATTAACAGTGTTAGTCATAAAACAGTTGTGAAAAGTAAGCTTCAAAACATTTTTTTTTCATTTATATATTTCATTATAATGTAAATACACTTACCCTTCTCTAGTTTCGGCTAGTCTTGAAAAGCCTTAAGATGTTTTGCTCAATGGTTCTATTGGTGGAAACGGAGCAAAACATCGGAGCAACTACAGGGAAACAATAATTACTATACTGTGCCGTGAAGCAACAACATATTGCTTGCAGTTATAGTATATGTATGTTAGCTTAATGTATAATGTTTGCCAGTGCTTAATGTAAATGCCCCATACCGAAAAACTTCATCCGTTAGTTATTTATGTAACACTATTTCAGTACTTTGCTTTTCTCTAATTTTCTAATGCATACAAAATAAATAAGAAATTATTGGAAAATAAAGAAATATTAAATATGTGACAAATTTTAAAAATGTTGTATATTTATGAGATATGTATTTTTAAACCAATCAAACATGTCAATACTTTTGTACAATAAATACCTTCTCAGTTCGTAGCTGTTTGCTACGAATATGCTACGATTATCTTAACTGGCATTGAAAACACTTAATCCCACTAATATTATAAATGTGAAAGTTTGAATGGATGGATGGATGTTTGTTACTCTTTCACAAATAAAAGACATGCACTGATATATATATATATAATAATATGATTAATTTAATAACACATTGAATTAAGAATGTAGTTACCTTAATAAGTTTAGAGTTTTAAAATGCTGCAAATTTTAGTACTGTATGCAAAAGTCTAATTTTTATATGTTAGTAACTTAGGTATGAATAAGTCAAAATTTATAAGCATAATGATGTTTATTAGTTTGGTTTTAACTTGGTATGGGTGTTGTTATTAGTATATATATAAAACATCTACAAGGCAAAAAATATTAAAATATATGTATTGTAACATAAATATTCCAATAAATTTCTTACGAAACCAGTTTAATACCTTCATAGCCACCGTGCTCTTGAACTTCTTGTAACGTTCGTTGTAAAACCTACATCTATGTTTAATAAGTTTTGGGTCAAAGTTCCTCGTCGAACGTGGCAACTGTCTCATCGGGTGTGATTGTCTATGGCCGATGACAGGAGATTTTTGGGAGTAAATAATTTTGACGTTGGTAAAAAAGGACTTCACTGTTACATCCTTGAACTTCCAAATTGTCTTTTCAAAGCTCTATGCAACACTTATAAATGTCATAATTGCAGTTATATTTATTGCCTGCTTCAAAAATCAATATAATTTAACTATGTTATAGAGCCACAGACGGTCCCAAATTCGGTTTGGGAATAGACTAGGGTTGGCTGTGAACTGTGTAAACCCGACAACATCAGGGATAAAGGCAGACATCCGTAAAATACGCCATCGCTGAACATTGAGTGGCGATGAAATAACCCACCTAATATGAAGGTATCAACGACCCAAAGGACTAAATACCCTTAAAATATTGATATATCAGGCGATCCGGCTGACACCCGGCGCCTATTATTACTCGGGTTAGTAGGCGAGAAGTATGCTACTGAAGAATCCCCGGCGGTGCGTCGTCCGATTTAGTAAATGCCATTGCCCACAAAGATAAACAAGGATCATCTTTACGCCCCAAACGTAGGATCGGGACCTGGAACGTAAGAGGGGTTACAAAACCTGAGAACCTGACAGTTTTGGACACAATGTTTCTTCTGGGTATGAAGCGGAGAGCAAAAATTCTGAACTTCTTCCCCGATGGCACCTTTTGTTACTGGATATAACAACGTTACCGATAGAATAATACCTATTCGGATAAACTGCATCTTGCTCCCACTTAGTATAATACAAGTTTATGCACCAACTGCTCAATCAGCAAAGGCAGCTCAAGACATTGACAGCTTTTATGGCGGTCGAAACCACTATAACGACCATTTCAAAGCGTGAAATTTCAGTCATCCAGGTCGACTGGAAGGCCAAGGTAGGACATACTTTGAATGATGACCACATCCGTCACACACTCGGAAGTTCAAAATAAAAGAGGTAAGAAGTTCATTGATTAAGTACTGTGTAAGCCGCAACCTAACGATTACCAACACATGCTTTAAACATCATAAGCGTAAACCAGCATAGACTGGAGACCGCTATCGTAACCAGATTGACTACATCATAGTAGCCGGCCGATGGAAATCGTCTACCACGAACGCGAGAACATTCCCGGGTACAGATTGCGACAGCGACCACCAATTATTAGTTACAGATCTGTGCTTGAGGTTCAAATCGTTTCGTGAATATGATTACTTTCAAAAACAATTAGAACCTAAATTAGAAGATTAAGTGGAAGATTGGGACCCAGACAAATCATGGCAACATTTAAAATCTATAATCAATAAAGTGCTCTAGCACTTACTGATTATGATGCTCTTCGTGTTAGTATTTGAACCATAGAGTCTACTCCATGGTTAAAATACTAACACGAAGAAGGCTTGGATGTCTAATAAAATGTAAACAAACATAGGAAGAAGGAAAGAACTAAAGAGTAGCACAAAACCTGTTTTCTTTAGGGAAGAAAATACACGCTTGACCAAGTTATTCGAAATCTATGCAGAAGAGACAAGAACAAATATCTCGAGGGCATATGTATAGAAATCGAAGCTCACACCGATAAGTAACAATCTGCTGATTTGTTCATATTATGACGAAGAACTTTAATTGCCAGAAGGACGGAAGACACCATTACCATGCATCATCTCTCCCATACTTTTTTAATATATTTGGGGAATACATAATGCAGCATACCTTAGAAGGTTGGGAAGGCGGCGTTACATAAGGAAGACTACTAATATTAAACCTTCGCTACGCAGATGATACCACCCTTACCGCATCGACTGAAGTGAAGACGACCGAACGTCTAGTCTCAAACGGCTCAAGACAACCAGCATTAATGGAAGTGGAAATTAACTGAAAAAAGACAAAACTGATGATAGTCGACTACATAGCGTACCAACCTTTTTTTTATTGTACGTGTGTAAACAACCTCGGGCCGTCCCCCAGCGAACCAAAGATACGCCAACAAATCGGTATGGCCAAAACAGCGATGACCCAACTCGGCAAAATATGGAATGAAAGAAAAATCTTGAACTGGATTAAGATATACCTCGTCCACACACTCGTCAATTCTATATTTCTCTATGGCGGCTTTGGGTATCCAAGTCTTACCTACCAGGATACTCAAAGCTGCCATAAGGTTTTCGAAATGTGGTGCTGGCTGGCTGGGACAGCCCACCGCACAAACGTTAATTAACAACAACAGTTTAATGTGTAAAACTTGAGACAGTCGTTTCTGTATAAAAAAATATTAATTATTTAATTTTAATACAAATAGATAATTCTTGAAATAATTATACACAAATAATACATGAAAAATTAATGGCAATGCTTAAAGTCAACATTATGGATATTAAGGTGTGTTTTTTAAAACGTATAAATGTATCTGGTTTTAAATACACCAAATTATTTCACTTAACAACCAAATAGTTGACAATATCATATTACTAAAATCAAGCGCATCTGACAATGAAGTGGCTCAAGTGGGTTTGTTAGCGACGCCAACAACCATCTTCTGCGGTGATTAGCGATTGTATCCAGATTACGAGTAAGTAGCATTATTATATTATTGAGAGAGGATTGGATAAGGGCATGAGTGTATGTATGCTACCAATACCAATATAATGCTACCATGTGACGAATGCCCTACGTCAATTTAGCCCTAAATTTTCAATAAGGGCATCAACTGTGTGACAACAAACACAAATGCCAACATTGGTTCGGAGCTGTATTTCTAAGGCTAAAAAGTATATTTTCTATCAGTATTTTCACTTCACACTAAAGCAGATTTCAAGACTAATTCACTTGCCAGTTTTAGGTCCTTATCAAGAATTATAATATAAGCTATAGAGAATATTAAAATAAAATATACATACATACACGTTCCATGTAACACTTATACTGTCTTAAAATTTAAAAACGAAGCACTAACATAAAACCCATAAATTAATGATTATTTATTAGGCTTAAGCGTAAAAAATAAGATAATCAACTCAAATATATTTTTAAAACCATAAAATCTCGACCGACACATACCACATCTGTGCAGAGTGTTTATTAAAAATTGCGATTTAACGCCATAAGCTATGGTCTGGTAAAAATCCGCAACAAAATAAAGCGACGCAAGAAGAATTTAAACAATTTTTAATGTGCACAAGCTTGGAGGGACGTCGTGGTAATAATGTAGCTAACAACATATATTTCAACAACGAATTGATACAGCTATATGATAAACACTAATATATGGGAAATATTTGATTAGTAAAAGGGACCACCCCTTTTCGGTGGAGCATAACGCACTTACAGTTTTCGGTCACTTATTAACTTCACCTAAAGCGCTTAACTTTGCGTTGAAGAAATTTTACCGTTACATTATTAATGACCTAGATAGATAGACCTATTCAATGTTAATCAATATTTTTGGTGGGAAAAGATACGGGTACAGAATTCGATATTATGACTGTCCCGGAAGTGTGCAAAAGATCGCTTTACTCATTGATACACATGTGAGTAAAACCGTTTTCTAATTAAACATACACATTACAGATATTCATAACAATGCCATACATTTCGATTCACAAAATATCATCCCCGATCATGATACAACTACGTACTATTAATGGATTAACAATCGCAAAGCGGCAGTCTATCATTGTAATTACCATTGTTTTGTGAAGCACATTAAGCTTTCCGACTGACAAATTGAACAGGAACGAATAATGTTAACACTTGCCCTAAAATCAACATTTGCTTGTTGACATTGCAACATTAGATGAAATTGAATATTATTTTACCCAAATGCTATTTCTGTTAGCGTATACACATAGTCATTGAAGTAGGCACATTATGTGAACGTATAGTGCATTGTTCCGCACACGACATGCCGAAACAATATTTCAATTCGATATCGGACGGACAATGGTCGGAAGTGGGCGAAAATAAATGGACGGAAAGGCTTGCGCCTATCGAATAAAGGGCGGTAAAACAAATGACTATATCGAGAGAAACCAAAGAATAGCATTTCCTAAATAAGTTAGTATTTGGTACCGTAAAGGCTATTCTTAATATATTCTGTCCATTCAATTATTTTATTTTTGAGTTTTCAGTTCAATAAATAGTCAATTAGTGATGGCCAAAAATGTTACCGAATCGATTAAAAATAACAATCGATTGTATTTAAGAGGAAGTTAATTAAAATTAATTAAAAGAAATTAATCGATTTGAAAAAAGTGAATATTTTATTTTAGCTACAAACACTGAACTAGTTTAATAAATTATACTCGTATAACCCACGTTTAATATATTACACATAAGAAATAATTATTGATATTACAAACGACTCAAATGACGAATCTAGTTTGATTATGTACAATAACTATACAGAAAAGGCTTTTTATACTAATTATATATATATATATATATATATATATATATATATATATATATATATATATATATATATATATATATATATAAAACAAACATTTGTTCACATCACCACGTACTATTACGTAACTCGTTTTATTACATATTCAGCATCATAATGTCTACGAATTAAAATAGATACGAATGAAATCGAAATAGATAATCTATATATTTTTCTAATAGCGCGTTTAAGAGTTTAATTTTAAAAAGTCTGTCATAGTTAAATGTTCTCAAGCAACTGTCAAAAAGAAGATAAACAAATGGACAGAGATGACAAATATTTAATTCTTAAGTAGTAGTTATCACCCCTTTTCTGAAAGGAGAAAAACTTATTACGTAGTCCGACCGATAAAACCAGAATCTCTACCACAATTTAATTTCAAAATTAGTTAAAGCTTAAAGCAATCTAAGCGGCTTACTTCAGTACCAGTAGAAAAATATAACTGGCATTAGGCAAAAGGTAACAGTATACTTTTTGTCATAAAATAATACGAACACTTGCAAAAATTAAAAACAGTGCTTTTAATAATAGAGACTACATTAGAATTTTTGTTAGCATGGGGCTTCCTGACATGTTTTTCAAATAAGCTATTTTTCTTTCAAGTCTTAGTTCTAGTATCTAGTTCAATAAACATTAAGTATACGTATTAAAAGGTAAATTCATGTCCGACATGAATTTGTTTACAATACATATTTCTAATAGTAGGGCAAGTACATAAATTTAAATACTGTCACCGGCAAAGGATTGGGCTCATTTTGGGCCTACTGTGGTAACGACTTTTTTGAACTATTGCCTATTACCATTACTTTTGTAATCTAAAATTAAGAATTTTACGTACATTCAAATGAGCGCCACTGTAATAAATTGTATTTTGTTTATTAAAGTATTTTTATTAATAATATCAAAATGAGACCATAGCTAAATGTTGCCAGCACTTAAGAAAATCGATGCCAATAATAATATAATATAATTATAAACAAATACGTGGAAGACTTAAGCTATGCAGTCAAAAACTTTTTTAATAAAAAGGTTTATAAGCATAACACAAGAGTGTTTTATTAGTAAAATATAGGTAACGTAAATAAATTCATAAATATCGCGTTTTTTTTTATATTTTTTACAATGCACTTTTCACTTTCGCTAAAAAAAAATATTTATCACTTGTTGCTTCCGCAAAATCGCACCATTTTTTCCATCATATATTAATGGTAATTAATATTCAAAATAACTAATAACTTGTTTTTTTCTCAAACAGCAATAAATATAATTAAGTAAAATGTACTAGAACATATTTTTCGTAAAGTTTAACACATTAAGTACAAGAACAATGAAAAATACTTGATTCAACACATTTTCATATGGAAATATCCTCAAAATTCATAACGTTTTTTTATTTTTTCTAGTCTCTATAAAACAATGACGATACTTTTTATACATGTTTTAGATTTCTGAAATAATAAAATTCTAAAACATAATTCTCACCATTTGTCGTTGTCCATTCTGAGCCCAACACACTTAACCTTTTTTACACGTACACTATTGACAGTACCTAGTAAAGCTATCTTTCTTGCAGGTGAAATGATAATAACAAACGACAAATACCAGATGACCGAGATCAACAGCTCGGCATACAGCGTGCAGATGCGGCTTGTTATCCGGAACATACAGGGGAGTGATCTCGGGGGCTACAAGTGCATATCCAAGAACTCTATAGGCGACGCTGAAGGCAACATTAGGTTATACGGTAGGTTGAATGGTGGCTAATCCCTATGAAATGACGTGAATGAGGCTGATTCGAGCAAGTCCGTCGTTACTAATTGATTAAGATAGAATGGTGTGAGTTTGAACTCTATTTTTAAGTAGTCTGAATAGAAAGAAAAAACTTTAAGGACGTACTATGATTGAAAATTCTTAGCTTAGGATTAATATAAGATAAAAAAAAATTGAGGGAACAGCCTCAGAAGTCAAAATCGCCTGACGAATCATGATGCGAGGGTAGTTTATAATATTTGGAATGAAAGGAATATAGATACACCTACGCTAAATTCCATAAAACTATGTAACATTTTACGTTAAATTAAATTAATAATCTTGCAATGTACTTCTTTATTAAAATGCAGAAATGGAGTTGCCAAACCGCAAATCACGTGATGAGGACGACTACGCCATCGAGGAAGCGAATGACGTTCGCTCCAGTCTTCAAGGTCCACTCCGAGAAGGTGGGCTACGGGAGGAAGACGCAGGTTTCCTTGGCGGCGGCAGGCCGACCACCAGCGCCTCCCATTGCTTTCTACCATACACTACCTTTGTGATAACAGCTTTGTTATTTACCGCATGCTAAACTTTTTAAACGAAGTCATGTGCAAAGTTAAGGCCGTAATTTAACAAATATCCGTCTTTGACCTGAATCTTCCGTTCGAAAAACTTCCATTTATCAATGTTGAATTCGTCACGTATTTACTCTCCGTGAGATAATTAAACTAATTTTTCGGCTCGTCTTAAAATTGTGCATGGCTTAGCATTGTGCGGCAATTAGAAGTGTCTGTGTCTCAGTAATTGGACGTTATATACTAAAGCAGTGTTTATCGTTAGATTAAAGACTGTGGTACATTTTAGTGGTTAACGGTGAACGGACTCGTTGTAACAGTACATATTAGTTTAGCATTTTATCAAATGGCAGCTTGTATCCATGCTTGATATTGTATGAAGTTAATATGTTATTGGGTTACACATAATAGCGGAATTTTGTTGAACGATTTGGTAACAAAACAAACAAAGAAATGTACGCAATGTGACATATAAAATTATTCTTACTTCAATAAATTCCTGCTGATATTTATGTTTTAGTATTATCATTATATGCTGTTGTATAATATTTTCAGCTAAAATACAAACATCTCAGCGTGAGGTAAAGTCCGCGTGTAACTAATATGCGTCATGAATGTATATCTAAATATAAACTGTTAATGTAAATGTACATAAATATAAAGTAGCTATGCGGTTGTAAACGTTTAGTATTTATTTTGCTCATTTAAAAAAAGTATATTTATATTGTTTTAAATCAAAATTTTATAGCTTATTTATTATAAATGTATGTAAATCAGAAATGCTATAAAATAGGTGAAAATTTTGTAAATTGTTAACGTTTTTAACATTGTTGAATTTATGAGAAATAATTTGTAAACTGTATCTAAATTATATGTGAAAGTTTCGTAGTCATGTGTTACGCTAATAATATTATGTTTGTGTATTAACATTTTAGTTATTAACTGGTAAGTCATGTATCTATCATAATAGCCAGTATTTCTTTGATTATATCGGCCTTATATGAATGTAAAATATTGCCTGCGAAACAAATATATAAACGAAGTAAACTATTTTAGTTATTTTTATTATACCATTTTAGAAATAAATAAGAAAGTACGTCGTCACACAAATCCACCAGGTAAACATGCGACATTTTGCGACATCTAAGTTACGTGAAGTAGATGTGTTACAATTTTGAATGTAAACAACTGCTTTTAAAGTTGATAAAAAAATCGGTTAATAAGAAAGGCTTGTAGTCTTTGTAATTAAACATCTTTGTATCGTAACACCTCCCTGGTATATTTATGATTCTCTAAATAAAGACAGCAGCATAGTAAGTATACTCTAATTAAATTATCAATTAAATCTATTATACCTTCAAAATTTCTTCGGTCATTCCTACACTCAAGCTATGATACGCCGATAGAACCTTAATATTAACACTTAGTCAAAATATACACGCGAAGGTCTACAATATACTGTCTGTCGACCCTCTTAATAGGTACCTTCGGGCGAAGCCTCTGTAAGTGCGATGTAGATAGGGTGGTAACCACTTGCATTAGCGAAATTACCTGAGGCTTTGTTATTTTCATTGCGACAACCCTAGCGTATATGTTGAGGCAAAATGGGAACTCGCCTACTAGGAACCCAATGGTCTCGTAGTCACGTAATACATGGCTCTACAAACAATGAAATGTGCTGAGTTTTCATTGAATAAATGTTGTACACAAGGCAGCCCTAACGTTTGTGGTGGTACTGAGTATAAATTTCTATAATTTTAATAACCGTCCGCTGTAAAATATATAGGACATAAAAGCGGCATAAATCAGTTGTTATTCTAAATTTTTGGTACAGTAGTTAATTTACAGTGAACTTCATGACTCTTCTCTTTTAATTATTATGGCAAATAAAATGAAAGGATGGATAGATCATAGCGAAACTCCTCGTTCAAGATTTGAAACTGGCCGAGTCCGAAAGCATATTCTACATAAAAAAAATATATATATACGGGGGTCACTCTGAAAGTTTTTAGAAAATAAAAACGGAATGACATAGAAGCCTGTTAATATTTTTATTGTTTTTCGAAGTTATCTCCGTTCCTTTCTAAGCACCGTCGCAAGCGATGAAACCATTGACTGAAGCAGTGAGCCCATCGTTGAGCAAAAACTTTGTCTAGTCAAATCCATTTCGATGCACGACAGACACTTTTTAAATTGCCGCCAATTTGTAAAAACAAATGACATATATTAAGAAATCATTATACATCTACAGATTCCTACAGAGTTCTTAATTCGAAATTTACATAAATTTCTCAACGCCTACTTTTCTTTCTGTAATTACTTCCAACTGAAACCTATATCATAGTATTAAAAGCTTAGGATGATATTACTAATGATGACGGTGCTGGTGTTTGGTCTGTGACACCACCTCTGTTCCGGTTCTACTAGTCCTATCTAAACATGATGCCAAATACCTCGCTACCCATAATTTGTTATCAACCCTTTAGAAAAAAAAATGGCACGTTTGAAACCGCGCGGATGTGGTTTTAAACTTTTAAAACATGGTGGACAGTTCTAAAAGCCCTGGTAAAAAAGCACATTATCTAATGACACTGCGGTGAAAACCAAACGTAGGTTCGAACGCCTAATTATCTGTCTCAAACCAGACACACCAATTATACAAAAATCCTTACGAAACGATCACACAAGCATTATATTACCTGTGTAATCGTCCTCTATGCATCCTTAAATTATTATCTTTCAAAAAATTAACTGACTTTAATGCGTCTAATTAAAATATGCCCTACTAGCAGCGCCCCGCGGTATCACCCGCGTAAGTCCCAATCCCGTGGCAATATCGGGATAAAAAGTAGCCTATGCATTAATCCAGGTCTCCAGCTATCTACATACCAAATTTCATCGCAATCGGTTCAGAGGTTTTTGCGTGAAGGTAACAAACATCCATCCATCCATCCATACATCCAAACTTTCACATTTATAATATTTGTGGGATTCTTCATTTTTTAACTTTGGAGCTGGAATATTTTCTTCAAATTTAAATGGGTAGGTATAACCTTGAGTATGATTAATTAAATTAAAAAAAAACATTTATTGAAATCTGTGCACAATTGATGAAGATACCGCGTAACATGACACAAAGGAAAAGAGCATAATTGAGCACCTTCTCCTTTTTTAAGGGCAGTTAACAATTTAGTTATTTTTTTTACAACTCAAATATTGTAAAAACCCACACCAGAACAGGTTTTTCAAGCTTACAGTGTATTGAGAACACTTTCTAAATAAGGCCTAATACATGATTTTTTTTTGTTAATTTTTATATTATATTATTAGCACAAATTATCATACATTTTATTGTTAGTAAACTATTCGAATATGCAATTAAACTGACTGAAGCACATTGCACAAATACAGTTCAAATTATATTTACTTAAGCCAAACTAACTTCTAACAAAGACGCATTTGTCAGGAAAACTATTTGTAATCTAGCTAGGGCATTGAATAGTTGTACAAAGAATAAAAAGGATATAAAACCACGTGGATGTAACCAAAGCATTTTATTAATGGTATACCCTTACTGAGGTTTGCTTTGAAGTCTTTGTCCACATTTTCAAAGGCGCGGTTTAGCCACATGCCAGATATTCAGCCATCTTTGTTCGGAACAGTACTCACTAACACAATATTGGCACCATACATTTCGAATCTCCCTGGAGTATAACGATTTGGATGTCACTGTTTGCATCTTAAGTGCTGAGTGTCTATGTACGTACGTCTACACGCTATAATAGATGCGAGTAGGTTCTTTTATGACATATCTACTTCTCCCTTTGGGGCTCAGGTAGTTTTAGTTTCGTAAATAATGATTGAGTTATGCCTTATTGTAAGGTTTACCTTTTATCTTTTCACTTTAGTTTAAGACAGTTATGTCCCACTGAGCATCTAAACTTTAATACAATTTATATTAGGTTTGGCTGGAGTTGACAACCAAAATTCATAAGAACGCAATGTTTTCTATGTCAGTCAAATGTGTATGTAACTTTTATTTATGATATCATTCATTCACAAACGGATAAATATAGTTTTAAGAAAGTTTGCATACGGGAAGTGATAAATAATAGGCACTCTCGACTGAAATTGAAGGCGATCAACTGAAAAATATCTTGACCGTAAATATAATACAATTATAAGTAAACCAACTCGTATTGTGTACACAAGTTTACAAAAGTCTCCAGGGTTACTCAAGAAATCATTTTAAGCGGGCCAGATAGAAAAGTAATTCCTATTCCTGTAGTGTAGCACTGTGGTGCTGTATCAAATTTCACTGAATATTGTTAAACTATCTGGTGATTTAAAAGTGTATCCGTGAGTTTGTTTGCCCGATTTCTTCTCACAAGGCTCAACTATTTAGACACGGGTTATAGATCGACTGGCAAATAACGATCGTAACTACATATTTGCAACACGGTATTATTAATTTATATATATTAATTGTTTTACTTCGACAAACCAACCTAATGTTGCGGTGACATTGTATTTATCTAGAATTATTAGTTTAAAGAAAAAGATGATTTCAAGCAATTTCTAAGGAATTTTATGAAATAAAAATACCTATTCGACTTTAACTATGGCCGTTCACCGGCATCCATCCATTTTACTTCCACTATATATTCTCTTCTCTATCATGACAGGGTTGAAGTTATACGGGTATGCCAAGTTTCAGTTTTACAAATGCTATTTCTTATTTAATAGCTCTGTCTACGAGCGATACGTCTTAATTGTGTGTCTAAGTCTAGATAAGAGCGAAGCAAGTTAATTGATATTGAAACCTTTTTTTATGCACATACATTATTACTAAGTTGCAGGAGCGGCTGTGTCATAAGTGCACCAGATTTTAATAGGTTAAGAAAAAGCACAAAACGTTTAATACGTCTCATTACCCAACCGAATTGATAAGTAATGAGATGTATCCAACATTTTGTGTATGAATGAAAAGTATTAAATATTAACAAAACATCACAAAGAAATGTAAGCTCTTTGCTGTCTTGTAAACTATTAAGACTCAATTGTTTTAAAACTTTCGCGACTTTGATTCAATCATATTAGATATGTAACTCGATACGAGTTACATATCTAATATGATTGAATCAAAGATCACACTTAATCACGATAATATTTAAAAGGGTCGATGAGTTCACTCGTGACTACGATCGGTGCAATTCGATCGAAACGTCGGGTAAGCAAAAGGATCGCCTATCAAGAACTTGAATAATCGTTCTCACCAAACCAAACTATCTTCTACCCTCTAACAGTCACAACAACTATCAGAATTTGCAATTCCAAGAACAATTAGTAACGAACGGATATTATCGATGTATAGTTTGTTTGCAAACATCTCATATTGGAGGGTATGGCCGCCTACGTCCGGCCACAATCTGCATGACAATAGTGTTCATAGTTATGCGCTCTCTAGATGGATGCTAATGCCCCCCCATTCATAATTCATGTCTTAATGAAGTGGACGAACGAGCTGTGGCTATAAGATGTCACGACCCTTTGTTTGGACTAAGCTTAATATAATACTCTATAATATGATTGTCTGGTGGTACACATGTTAGGAAACAGGGTAATGTAATGGCAGTTGGAATTTATGAAACGATACCCTTGTAGTGTGGTATTTAATTAAAGAGTGTCTAATCCCATGAATATAAATTGAAAACAAATCCGTCTTAAGCAGTTATGTGAAATAAGAATCAGTCATTATGTCAGTACTTTTGCATGAAATATAATGAGTACTACTGAAGAGATATCATTATTGTAAGAAGATGAGTGTACTTTTTTTATATTACGGTTCTTACATACTGTAACTATTATGATAAAATAATAGCCTTTAAATATTTTTTGTCAACTGGTAAGGCATTCGATAAATTGGCAAAGTTGCATCATTCATTTGTATACAGTCAAATTACGTATTGAAACCATATTAGTATTGCTTGACCAAGTTACTACTTATAGACTGATAAAATTACTATACATAAATTCATAGAATAAAACAAATTTCTTTATTTTTGTCAGAACAATGTCAGAACAATCACAAATGCTAGGTACTTTCTAAGGCGATCTTTCCACAGGGCAGAGGTAGGTGACATATCTAGTAATTAAATGGTTTAGTTGTTTTTTTTAAGCAAAAGACACTGCAATTACTGTCAGCCTGTGGGACACCGATATCATCATCTGCATACCCTTTTAAACATTCAATTTGGGGTCTGGGCAATATGTTTTCTTCTTCGTTTGTTCTACTCTATTATTCGTCACTTTACTGGCTAGTCCCTTCTAGGCATATCCTCTGTCATGTAGTCCATCCATTTTTTCTTTGGTCATCCTTCACTCTTGTGCCCGTCAACTTCCATACATAAAACTCTCTTCTCATTCACTATCTCTCCTCATCATAGTTCATTCTACTCATCTCTCCGCATGATATGTGCATACTACGACAACCTATTCCTCCTTAACTTTTCGTCCACTGGCGCTACTTTTAAGCTCCATCTAATATATTTGGTCTTTACCTTGTCAGTTCTAGTGACATCACACATCCATCTCTACATTCGGATTTCAGTTACGTGGAGGCATCTCTCATCCGTTCATATTATGGGCCAAACTTCTGATCCATACAAGACGGCAGGTCTGATGAGATTCTTATCGGTCTGCCCTTTTAGTTTGACAGGAAATCTGGGAAAAACGTTTTTCCTGTTACCTGCCGCCACTTCATCTATGTTATATTGATACGATGCTGTACAAGCAGAAACACTTGAAATTGGAGCAGACTTGTTTTGCTATTCCATCCAGCGAAATGGTATCAGGACTGGAAAGATCGCCGGAATTACAGTACGTGTACTCTAGGTTCTGCTGATTTTCAAGCCAACATTCTCCAGTCTTTGTTGCCATTTTTCTAGTCTGCTTCGGACTTCCAACCATCCACCGACCAATACAATATCGTCAGCAAACAGCATGAACCAAGGTGCCTTCTTCTGTATGTAGATATCAGAGCATCCATTATCAAGAGGAAGAGGTATTGACGTAGAGTTAATCCCTGGTGCAAACCTACAGAGATTAGAATTGTTCGGTGTTTCCAGCAACCGACTTTACATGAGTGCTAGAGTCACTTACATAGCATAATTCAATTTCACATATTTAGCAGGTACTCCTTTCTTTCAAAGCCCACCATTAAACCTCTCGGGGTACCCTATCATACACCTTTTCTAGGTTAACAAACACCATATGCAATACATGAGGGAAAAAGTGCCTATCATCATTAAGTAAGGTTATACTTAAATTATCTTTTAGAGATTACTGGTCATGTGGTCAAACATTAATTTGTGCTGACTGAATACGCTGCCACAAACATATAACTTAGCAAGAGGACTTAAATCCCACTTAGAATGGTGGTATTTTAATCCCGCAAAGCCTCAGTCGTGAGTCCACTGCTTTCATTACTACGTTACCGAGCCGGTACTAGATAGATCCTCACGCGGGTAGGTCGAGCGATGGGTGAAATGAAAAAATGAGGGTAACGCCTCATTTTTTTGTTCATAATTACTTGCCTTTAAAACAAATTTAAATAATGTTCAGGTTTGTCATGAACACTCGTGAAAGTAGGATAGTCAATCACAATCGTCCGGATTTAGACTATAAGTTCTATATTCCTACTAAGGATATAGGTATGAGAAGAGACGTTAACACTCCATGTGTATTCAATTATCACATTAAACAAAACCTACAAGAACAAGTGGTATTTGTATATTTTTTAAACTTTTTCTTCTATTAGATTATTGAGACGAGACTTACAAAGTTTAAGCAAAGTTGTGAACTGAAGAGAAAGCAGCTGGCAAGCAAGCAAAATCATTAAAACTCAACTTTTGTAAAAAAGAAAACAATACTAAGAATAACCCTTTAAACTTATTACTTTTTTTGACATTTACGTACCCATC
The DNA here is from genome assembly GCA_963859945.1 of Euplagia quadripunctaria. Lineage (NCBI taxonomy): Eukaryota > Metazoa > Arthropoda > Insecta > Lepidoptera > Erebidae > Euplagia > Euplagia quadripunctaria. Next base: position 11,788,552 of record OY982561.1, read on the forward strand.
ATCATCATTTTCGGATATACTCATACATGTCCTCTCGTGATCGTTCTCTCAACCCTTAACGTAATCAATATCTAATTCCAAATAAGAACTCAACTTTAAAAAGGGGAGTTGGCGGCGATGGCGATGAATGGAGATAGGAAAACACATTACATACTTACTACAAAAAATGTACAACAATACATGGATGTAACAATAGGAATATTCGTACTTCGGTCCATTCTAAAACTGCTACAAAATATTGGACGTAACATCCAATATTCGATAATATCAACCAAAATTTAAAGCCTGGCGTACATTCTGAGATATAATCGATAACATATCAATCTAAGATATAGCAATCTAAAACATAATTATGAACGAAAATTATCCTACACATCTTACTTCAGCATTTCTTAAAAAATACGCAAAGAAAGTGCTCGGTATTTTTTTGTTTTCTTTTTCTTCACCTATCCGACCCACGATAGCATTACACAATTCAGACCTTTTCTAGTAAAAAGTGGTTTATTGTGTTCTTAAATAAAGTTATTCAGTTTACTTCGCAGGCGTATTGTGTATGCCCATTGTTAAGGCCCCAGGTGCGGCCGCCCTTATACATTCACTTACAATAACGGTATGAATGTCAAAAACACGTTATTTTTATTTACCTTAAACGATGAAATTGTATTATTATGGCCGATAAAGTGCTCAGTACACTTAAAATCATAGTATAGTATGCATTCATTGATTCAGTACATTAGTGTTGACAGTCAGTTTCTTTGAAAGATATGTACGTGGGAGACTCGGAAAATTTAGCGAAACCTAAAAACCCAATAAACATATTCTACGTACTCTATTTTTATGGCAAATCACTATTTATGCAAAGTTTTATGCGTCCAAACCAATTTTCAAAATACTCTTTCCAATCCACCACAGACACTTCCCCCACCGGCCGAATGCAATGCCCGAAGCCACCCCATGTCAAATTGGATAAGCAGGATGACCTAGAAGTTTGACAGCTGTGCTGTCCAGTCCAGAATTCATGGCACCATTCCCCGCAAGTCTACTTCTAAACGTCGTCTTCGATCAAATTTTTTACTGTTTACTTTAATTTTCTTCAGGAACAGCCGACAAACGATCTTCTTTCTTCTTCGACAAAAGTTTACCAACCTCACTTGAACTTGCTGGAAAATATGTAGACAGTTGTTTTATTTTCTTTGTTTTACTATTATTGGTTATATTGTAATTAATTTTGAAGCATTGTCTATGATAACCTATCTAGCCTGAGATGTAAATTTGAAATTCAAAACACTCAGTTTGCTCATAGTTTTTTTATGAAGTTCCGTCCCGAAAGTTTCCAATCTTTTAAAAATTAAATACTTGGTACTACTATACTAGAATTTATCTCATAATTCGGCCAGGTTATATAACGCACTGGTTAAGTGCGGCCACGAGGCTGGTCCGAACCTGAAAGTGTCTGAATCCATATGATATTTTGACACAGAGGCACATAATCCGGGGGCGAGTACTGAAACTATGTTCCTATATCGGATTATGAGATATGATTAGTTTTTTCAATGTTCATTTTAATGTAAATACGCATTTAGATTGTTTCTACGCTACGATGCATAATAGATGCGGCTCCCTGGTGCGCAGGGTTCGGGAAAGCACAACAAAATTATGGTTTGCTAACATACCTTCCTGTGTTGATGGAAGCGTTCCAATGGTGAAATGACTGACATAAAATATACCTACCAGTTTATCCTCATCCGACAGACGCGTTATATGTCTATACACATTGTATTCTATATGAAGAATCTAGTATATTGATATTAGGAAGTGATAGGGCAATTCTATAAACGGTAAGCAACAAAAAATCGCAAAGAATGTTTATCTGGATGCCTGAATGAAGTAACGTGATATGAAATCACATTATTTCAAGCTGGATTCGGACTAGAATGTGAAAAAGATGTAAATACTACACCAGCGCAAACATGCATGCGATGCCAAAACTTATACTTCAACCTTTTCATGTAACGACCAGATAAAAAGTATTGTTGTTAAATTATTTTTAGAAATGAATTTATTTTTTGGAACAAAACGTTCAAGGTGCGAGTTTAAAACATTGATAATGACTTTTTTGGCAACGTCACGAATTCCTAAGAACAAATTAAACTTGGCTGTTTTCCCTCATCTAATTAACTTCTTGGACCACACTTTAAATAAACAACCTGTTGGGTCCGCTTTCAAATTTATACAGTAGCCTTAAAATTGAACCGAACCTCTTACCAGCCATGACAGGGTTTTAACTCTTTTTATCGCAGTAGAAAAATATAAACTCTCAGAAAATGTAACGACCATGATGATTATTCACATTGATTATTCGTTTTATAACCATTATTTAAAAGGGGATTGCCCATTCTCCTTAGCGTCTTGGGCCCAGTATGGACAGACCAGAATAATATTTTAGTTGTGTTTTTTTATAATTTTGACTATCATGTTTTACTTGAATATAATCAATGGATTATAAAAAAAGTAGTTTTTAACTTTTTATGCATTATATATTGGTTTTGGGGCGTAGCGTAATCTGAGTAAATATGTAATTTACGCCCCACGATTTCGTTACTGAATGATTTTTCTAGCCTTCAGTGCATCATTAATATGTTTCTTTACAATAAAACCGTTTAATTTAAAAATTATCTTTTACTTATTTTATTTTCAAGTTTTTATTCTTTTATTTAGTTACTTTTTGTATGATTTTTTATGGTATACTGTTCTACCATCCAAGCCCTTTCATTTGAAAACCATATTTAGGGGATTGTAAAAAAATATGTAGTCCGACATTTTGTTGCGGCAGCTATCTTGGATCTACAATGATACTGAATACACAAAGTTGTTTGTCATTAGAACTAAAGGTGTGTACCAAATTTTAGACTAATCGGTCAACAGGAAGGGGGTAAAATTTCAATTACTAGATTTGACCTATTCAAGATAAGCTAAAGAAAACAGTTTAATAATAAAAAATGTATCTCAACCGGCGTATCAGGTATAAAGGTGTAATCAGACGTTTCACTCGAATGAATGATCAATCGAGTGAATGTTTTATTTTTCTTTCATTCTTCTGCTACAGGGCTCGAAACAAAATGGCTGAATCCGAGTGAATGTTCTTTCTGTGTGCAGATTGTTCATTTTTCATTCCTTCAGACGGTCCAACATTGTTAGATCAGTTCATTAATGAATTTATAAACTAAATTAAATAGTAAAGAACGATAAATGAACCGTCTAATTCCACCTTAAGAGTATATCAATACCTACAAGACAAAAACAAGAATGTACTGAAATAAAAAAAAATAGTACATTATCAATTGTTATTGAGGTGCAATACAGCATTTATCAAGGACACGGAACATCATTATAGACGTAATCGTGGAATAAGACTCCAGGAAACAAGATTCAATTATCATTTATAGACGTTTCCTATCACTGATAGTTTGCGCTTCAGGTGCTTCTTCGACCGATGTGGACGACTGGTCCGGAAACGTTCGATAACTGAAAATGTATCGTACCTCCTAAATATTATCGCGATTAACTCCTGATTTAATATGTGCGTAAGTCGCGTAAGTTTAAAAACAACAACTACAAAACGACTTTCTACTATCGTAAAGTAAAGGTAAAATAAATCACCTCAAAATTGCCCTTTCTCCGCAAGATCATACTTCTTAAAAATGGTTTCGGAAGGTTAGCGTATCATTTGAACACTAGAAGACGAAAATTGCATTGAATTTGGTTGTAATTGTGTTTCACACCTTAATGACATTGGTAAAACTGCGATCAGTGATGAAAAGTGGCTACTATCAGACAGCTAATTGAAAAAAGCCGACAAATCAAATCACAAATCTTTGATACACAGTCCCAATCAAAGTAGCACTTAAAACTGTCCCGAATTGTACATAAGTACTTATAGTTACTAGAGATCGCGTGGTGGTCGAATTTCGACCATAGTTTATTTCAGTGGCCAATATTACTTGACTTGTCATTGTATAGACTTTTGTACCATGACAGGTCAAAATATATACTGGACACTCAAAGCTGTATGTACCCGTTTTTGCATTTTTTTTACCTTTGTAGCAAATATTATATATTTATACAAAAAAAAAATTGGTTGCCTGTAAAGTCGGTATACGGGCGAAAGTTTTACGTGACAACGACTTTGAGTGGTAAAATAATTTTAAAGTGAATATTCATTCGTATAGTAGGAAGAAGGATGAAATAATAGTAACAATTTAAAACATTTATTTATACAAAGAATTATATTTAAAACGCGTGCCTCTCACTCGCTCTCATTGTGAGCGCATAACGTGAGCGGAGCGTAACGCAGTTTCTTGAAGTGTCACCCGGCAAACCAATTTATAAGACGTTGTCACGTCAAAAATGTTATGATAAACGGCCACTGGTAGGACAAGGAATGAGTAGAGTCAAATTTATTTTTATAGTTGTTTAAATTAACATTATTTTTTTAAATGTGTTTATGAACACTTGTTTATTTTATCTGTAAATAGGTTTAGAAATTAACTTTTACACATTTATAATCATTCGTTTAACTACAATAAAAAGTAACTAAATCTAAAGATCATATTATATTTTAAGCAGGTATATAATATAAACGATCAAACACGACTATATCACAAGCACACCCAAACAACTCGGTGGGTGTTCATTTGGTGACGACGTTTTTGGCATTGATGGTGTATCTAAGGTTTTTATATAGGTAACAATGCAATTAAAAAAAATAGTAGGATTCAAAACTATTATTCGTTTTTGAGAAATATACAGACATTTAGTTGTTATGGTTACTTCATCAACTCGCATCGTAACAGAAAAGGGATTATGTTGTTTGGTGCAAAAATGTTGCTATCGTTTTAATATAGTTAAATAAAGTGGCTAATGTCACAATATCATATGTACAGTACATGACATTGTGACATTAGATGCATTGCACTTTTATTGTTATGATCTAAAAAGAAAATGGCAATTTTGTGGAGAAAAAAAAGCAATTAAGATATGGCAATAAATAGGTGAGTACCATTTCTAAACGTTGTGTGAATTCTCTATCTAAAACCCGTATAAAATGTTATTAGAAATGTATCAATTACCGTTATACAATCAAATATAGAAAAGAAGTAAACGAAATAAAAATAAATTATTAGACTTTCATTTTTTTAAAGAAAATTATCAAAAATCTTTATAGTATCGAGTTTCGAACTACAGATTAATTAGTTCAGGTAGACCAGGTAGACCATTGTTTTCTCTACACTTGTATGACAACTTCCTATAACTATTATCGCAATAAACCCATGTATTACGTTTATTTATTTGACGTAAGACATACGTACTATATATCCTTTTAAGCTAAAGCTTTTAGCTAAGCGAAAAAAATTGTGATTCGTTATTGGCTGTCTGTTATCTATAATATTCAATTTACTTGGCTGTAAATCTTCCATAGAAGGTAAACAAATAACAATCCATTGTCGTCTAATATATTTCAACATTGTAAAACATTTATTCTTACTAAAAAACTTATTAAAATATTTAAATTACTAAAAATAAGCTGCAGCAACATATTTATGGTATACTAAGTTTAGGCTACTGACCGATACGAAGAGCATAATAAGTACATGACAAGCAATCATTGATAATAATCTTTAGTTTCTAGTACCGTTACTAGTTACAATATATACTATATTTTATAACTAAGTAAGTAGTTTTAGTATATATTATTTAAAAAAAAACTTTTTTAATGATCAATTGAATGTTGGTTGTTTTCCTCTTAAAACAGGTTTTTGTTTTAAACGGCTAAAGATTATATAGATCCAGTCACAAGGTATACGAGTTATTCTGATGCTGCGGTTATTCTGATAAAAGAGGAGCACTTTAATGACCCGCCAATTAGGTGCCGATACAAAGTTTAAAAGCATTATTATCCGATGTCAAGGCATACAGACCGCAACGCATTTACGTAATTAACCAAATATGGCTTTATTTTAAGAGGTAAAATATGATTTTCGTAGAGGACTTGTTAATTTATTACACTGAACGTCAACAGGAAAATCCATATATAATTAATTAAATTAAAAAAATACAATAAAAGTAGTTTGTTAGGAGTTTACAGTTTACATTTCTTTCATTTTCACAGTTTACAGGTTAAGATACCTGCACCAATAGTAAATTTATTTTCTTTAAAACTTGTTCAATTTGATAAAAAAATATCAAAACATCCTACCACATAGGCAAGAGATAAGACAAGATTATGTAGTTTAAAGCAATTATACAAATTCAAAATCATCCTCTAGACAAACAAATGAAAAGATAAACCGATGAAGCCGGATGATATAGATGTTAATATAAATCCTTGGAAAGTAATTGAAAGTTGCGTGGGATTGAAATACACAAAGTTCTTTTGTAGACGGTAACTGCACACTGCACAGCACCGCAACGTAGCGGTAGGTACGCCGACGCGACGTCGCGCCTTGTATTCCACAGTATACCGTACCGCGCACTCATGGCTTCACTTGAAAAAAATCCATGCACTTAGCGCTGAAAATAAGCGAGGCTTTCGACCGCATTCACTTTTAGCGATGTAGTTTTTCTCCTTTTACACCCTCCACACCCATTCTCCCATCTAGCATCCCCCATCTCACTCCAACTTCGCATCTCTTCAACTATACTCGGTTCGCTTTAGCGTTCGTGACACAAAGCAATATGTGAGTTAACTTCAGTGTAACGGTTCTTGTTTGAGTTGCGATTTAATGCCTCCTTAAACTGAGATGGTTTACGGGTTAACCGGGTTGAAAAGGATAAAAGTATCCGTACTTGTTTACTTTTTGGATCTGCGTCGTTTCAATAAAAACTTTGAATCCGTTAAAGGCAATCGGGAGTTTTGGGCATATACGCTTTATTATATTGAGATTTAGTAGAACTTTTCGAGCTGATGAAAATTAAATATGGATCTAGTATATGACTTTGTGGCAAACTTACTAAAGTAATTAAATGTGTATTACACCATTAATAACGAGGTGACCAATTAATATATAAACTTAGTAGTAAGAGATCAAAAGGAAGTTTTCAAGTAAAATTTTACATATATGAGGCAAATCTGTACCTCAGTATTAAATTAATTTAATTTTAATAGAGTTACCTTCCATGTTCATACCCTCGTATGCGAGAATTACAAAGGTTACTTGACCCGGACAACCCCGTCCCGTTCTGAGGCGTACCTTTGTTCATCTGGAAACAATTTTATGCTAGAATTGGTTAGATTAAGAGCTAATCTATATTTACCATTGAAACAAGCATCAGTGTCGGCCACAACTTGTCTAATTTACATGACGAAGGTGGCGATATCGCAAAAGAAAGTTTACGACAACTTTTATCAGATCCCAGCCCTCTGCGGCTGATGAGTTGGCACTCAACTTTATATACTGATACGACGATTCAATTTAATGGAGACGGAAATCTATATCAATTATATCCACAAAACATCAAAATATAGTAATCTTTTTTGAGATGATTTTTTATTGTTCTTTTGCACGACTAACAAAATTGAATGCAAATATTTTGTACTGCAGTAAAAACGGTTCTGCCATTAATATAAAAATGAATTATTAGTTTGCTTAATAATAATTGGTACGAATAAAATTATCAATTATAATAAAATAGGCAAAATATCCACAACTTATAAAAACGCTTGCTTAGTTAATTGCAAACACAAATATAAAATCTCTCTCCACTTTTGCAAGCCGATGCTGCGACTAGGGAACAGGCTCGGAGAGACTGGGATTAGGCTCTGCCTACAGCCGAGTACGTATTAGACGAAGAGATTTAAACTGAATTAACCGTTCGATCGTAAAATTGGAATGCCACACAGATAATTACCTGACACTCACAGAAAAGGAAGTCGCTTAGAAAAGGGATTCAAATAAGCGTGCAGGAAGGACCAAGTGAGGCGACCGCAGAGATTTGGCCCGAGACCCGATCACGAGAAAAATAACTGATACCGCGATATCAGAAAGCAATCGAACGGAACCCGACACTAAGCGATTCAATTGACTCGAAGCTGTGCCCGAAGTGTTTATGAATACTAACCAAATCTTTTTTTTTCTTTTTTTCGCCCTTTGCAATAAAACCTCGCAATCTCTATGACTGAGATTTTTTAGTTTAGTTGCCTTTATGAACTATTAATTACAGATAGTTTTTGGTCTCACAATACTTCACAAAATCGCTTAAAAACATGGCCTGCTATATAATCTACAATAAAAAAAAAACATTACTGCTTCTTTGTAAAATTTCATTACTATAATAATAATAAATCTTCTTTATAGCCCAGTCAAGGAACTAAAATACCTAAATTTTAGATTACTACGCATTTTTATTTTTGGATAAATAGTAACAAAATGCGCTGATTAAGAATTTCAATACCCGCAGTCTGGACAACTGGGGCGTCATATATTTTTTTTTAATTTAATGAAAAAAATGACTTCTTTTTACATTTCGTGTGATATCTCGTTTCCAGTACGTTTTACATCATATGTGCTCAAAGCATTTTTGTTCTCGCGAAATAAGTAGGTACGAGCAACCTCTGCAATGTCATAGATATTCCAATCTTAAACAGGTGATAATACAACAAAGATCCATATAAAAAATTAAATATAATTATTTTATTTTTTACTGAAAACCCATTTATTGCACAATGTCTTTTCATACTTTTATAATATTAGTTTGGATTATATTATTCTAAAACAGACAGCGATTGTAGTAAAAAAATTAATGCAATATTTTCTTTGACAAAATATTAATAATTATAAAAACCGGATACATTATAACATGGACAGTTGTGGTTGACATTCTTTATCTATTGTCACAAATGTAATTCAAGTTCAAGTATTAGTCGCAGTACCCTACTGTACTAATACAAGTTGTGAACATTTTTATTTGACTATTAAAATTCATTAAAAAAAATCATCTTTACTTTCTCATCCGTTCCAATCCATATTTTATCCCCTCCTTGTACTTGTATCACAGACGAGACCTCTGAAGTCGAAGTAGCAATACATCTAAACAAAGTTTTAAGGGCCTTGCTCGTATTAGAAGCAGTCCAACATTTGTGTGACTGCACCTCTCACAAAAAATAAATTAATATTGGTTGGTCCGATAAACATTATTCTTTGGAAATTTCAGAAACATGTGTATTTGTTTAAAATGAGCAAACTCGATTCAATGCTTGTTGCAGGAACTCGAAGGTACTAGGAGTGCAAATATGACAAGTTGAAAATGTTTTAGTACCTATTCCATATCACCAAGCATTTGAGGTCATCTACCAACAAATTTTGAAAAAAAAAACGCTTAAGTTATCTTCCCATAACATCAAGATTACATTAATCTTAGGTGTACTAATACCCGGATCCTATAATCAAGAAACGGTTCGTTTTGCTTAAGGACTGTAATATTTTCGTTGAAAATTAAACGAAATCTAAACGAATGGTTTCTTGATAATAGGAACCGAGCATATAGGAACCGGGCATTTGGAACCGGGCATATAGGAACCGGCATAGCTGAAGATATCGACGACCCGTATGCGTGACGTTTGCTTACAGTGCCAGTGGGCCAATTTCCCAGACCTGTGACCGACACACCAACAGCGGCTGACATATGACGATAATTCACAACAAGCAATACATTTAAAACCAGTGGTGCGCACAGCTCGATGAATCGAGACTTTGTCGATTACAGACACAAATTGAATGAGGCTAATAGGCGTGAAATATTCCCATTGTGTTGTGATTCTGGTTGGTAATGTACATGTTATGTACTGATGTAATATCGATAAAAAGTCATCATTCCTTAAACTGTGTGGTATGCTGTACTGGACAAGTCCACAGATATAGTAGAACCAAAACCTATGAGATGGAATAACGATACCTTTATATAGGTTCTAGCAATTTAAATCTATTTGATGAAAGATTTTAAATATGCAATTATATTGGAATATAGCAACTACATATCGCATGTAAAGAAAAATTACATAGTACCAACATATTGGGAGTTCTTGGGGTGGTCACCAATACCCCATTAGGGAGACTACTATAGAGTGAAGCCCCTAGTTTTGTAAGTGTTCTCAGGCTAAAGTAAGTAACCACCTTGTTGCTACAAAAATTCTGCATAAGATACAAAAACATAACAAGAGATTTATAGCACTACACTAATAACAAATATTAAAAGTACTGATTTTTAAAAATACCAATATTTTATGAAGAGTACTGAAATACCTTAATAATTACACAAATTTCTATCATTCCGGGCCACAAGTCCTAATTAAAACAACCCATAACTTTATACAAAAAACTACACATACACTACCCCACACAAGTTTCGAACACCGCACAAATAATATGTAATCATTGATATGTTAACAACGAGGCATATTAAGTTACAGGGAGTATACGTCTGACAATTAAGGTAGTTAGAAACAAGTACTTGATTAGACGGATGTCCGTCGTCCTCGCTCCCGGCGACTTCCAGATATTGTTGCAAACAAATGAACTATGCAGGATTTAATAAGCAGAACACGTCCCTGTCTATTAATATGACGAACTGGGAAAGACGAAAAAGGTAATACATCCACTCAAACGACATTCAGGCAGGTAATGTAGACTCTAACTAGACTGGGATAGTTGGTATTCTTTAATCATAAAAAATATGAAAAGTTGTCAGTGTGCCTTTAAATCCCAGGCCACTTCTTTGCCTATTTAATGACAATCGCGCATTCATAATTCAATAAATAAATAAAAAATTACTGTGTCAACCACAGTTATTATTTATTTATTTATTCACCAAAAAAACATGCAGTTATAATAATTACTTTCTTAAAATGAATTAATGCCAGTCTGTCGTGACCAAGAAAATCTACTTTATTAGACAAATACGAAATATCAACTTCGTGTTTAGGGTTCCGTTCCTCAAAAGGAAAAAAGGAACCCTTATATGTTCACTTTGTTGTCCGTCTGTCTGTCCGTCAAGGCCCTTTTTCACAGAAACCAGTGGAGGCATTAAGTTGAAATTAACATCAAATAGCCAGCTAGCGGTTCCTCGAAGACGCGATCAAAAGATACAGCCATTAAGCCTTAGGTTTTAACAAATTTAAACATTTCTGGTAAATCAAAACCTATAGGATACTTCCCATTGACCTATTATCATAAAATTTGGTAAGAAGCAAGGTCTGTCAGTACAACTGAAGTAAAATATCCGAAAGTCATCAATTTGTTATTTTATCGCATAAAAAATAGTTGTGATTACAAACTTATATTTTCCGTTAGGAAAGTTGACTTTGTCGTACATCGATGTATAGGAGAGTATTTTTAAACCCGCAAAGTTAAGTTTGTCTTTCGGAACAGACTGGCAAAAATCATTGAGAATTGATTCCCGAGATAGACGCACTATCTACATACAAGTTAGTTTTGCTTACGGAACCGTCGTTGCATGCGTTGGACTTGCACTTGACCGGTTTTTTTTTAATATAATATTTACCTAAGAAATGCGGTGGCCCATCATGCGTTGCAATATCTCTTGTGATTTTATAAAGCCTACGCTATCAATTCACCTTACTAATATAATAAAGCCGGAAGTTTGTCAGTATGGATGGATGGATGAATGTTTATTACTCTTTCACGCAAAAATGGCTCAACAGATCTGGATAAAATTTAGCACAGAAATAGATTATGGTCTGGAACAGCATATAGCCTACTTTTATCCCCAAAAAAATGTACGGTTCCCGTGGGATGGATTTCACGGCCAACAGCTAGTAGTACATAATTGGTGATTTGACAGATATTTTCACAAAATAAAAACATAATGCATATCTACACATGAAAGCAAAGCACAAAGCATTTAGCAAAGAAAGATGTATCATTCTACTAGCTTCCTCTACTTCTTACTAGCAACCCGCCCCGGCTTCGCACGGGTACAAATTATACACTAAACCTTCCTCATGAATCACTCTCTCTATTAGTGAAAACCGCATGAAAATCTATTCAGTAGTTTTTCAGTTTATCGCGAACAGACAGACAGGCAGACACGGCGGGGGACTTTGTTTTATAATATGTTGTGATGATACTGCACTTATATATGTATAAATAACAATGTTTACAAAATATTTTGATATAAATACATATAAAGCCACACCTATACACACTGGGGTCACACTTGGCTGGACAGTCTTTGGGAATACGCACAGAAATGCTTTCTTTTGGTAATATGTAAACTCATAGAATAAGCGGTTTCTAGTTTCGCCTCTGGGATTGAATATCAATTTGAATAACAAAATCACATAGATCGACGGAGTTAGAAGCCTAGTCCAGAAACGGAGCGTCTTTGCATCACTTGAATAGGATCAGTAGCGGTAGCCAAAATCTAATGAGGGTCGGTGTGTCAGTCACTACGTTGCAAGTACACTGTTTTTTCAGGTAAAAGATCTGATAAAAGAACAGAGACACTATAGCTTCAGACGGTTCGACTCAAACATAATCGATTCATCGCGCCCTCGATAAAGGTGATAAATACCCGAAACTTACCAAACGAAAAAAAAATGGTTTAATGGCTTTAACTGATGTTTTTATCAGACAATCAGTTAGTTAACGTTTTTATTTACTTATATAGCAAAATAGTGCAGACTTTTAAATTCTAATAAATTAATTATAACTGGAAACGATAACAAGCGTAACACTGAAATGAACGCAAGTTTCTTCAATAAAACAGTATAATAATAATAACACAAGTGCAGGCTGTGGAAACGCAATAAACAGCTTATACGAGAGCTTAACGGCTTTAGAGTTAAATTTTATTTGATTGCGAGCCTCCACGCGACAAGCTGATTGATGTATGGCCCACCGGCTTCCATGCTCAAAGATTACTTAATTGATGCATCGAGCTCGCAGAAATTCATATTGGGTAGAATATTATTACAACGCGGGAAAAAACTGAATTTTGGAAATGTTATCATGTTTGGCTGAAAGATAATAAAAAAGAAATTCCGGCTAAACTGAAGAAATTAAAGTGTCTACAACTTTTGTATCCACCAATTTCCAACATAACCTCAAATTTATGGAGAGAAACTCAAAATACCGATTTTTACGGTTTCGATTTTTTTCTGCAACAAAAATGCTAGTACAGCTACAGTAGTTTTTTTGAAGCGAAATATGAATTTTTGTATCTTTTACGAGTTACAATTGAAAAAAAAGCCGAATTTTCAAACCAAAAATTTGGTTTGTAAAATCGAATTTTGAACTTTACCGTGTTGGATTTTGGATAGTAAAATAATAAAGAATACTTTCTACAAACTTTGTTTTAATAATGAATTGCAAAAGTACACCATTACATTTTTTCCTTCCTTCGCAGAGACAATATCTTGTCATTTTTCCATAGATAACACATACAACGCTAAAGAATTGGATTGGTATACAATTAGTCTTCAACATACCGGTGCTAATTTTTTTATTTGAATTGAAAAGGAATTGTTTAAAACGAGAAAATCTAAAAAAAAAGAACTTTTTCAATATAATTTTTTTTATAAAAAGTAAATTTCATGTAATACTAATAAAACTTTACTAAATTATACTTTTACTATTTTGGAAAATTCTGTTAACATTGTTTAAACAATAAGCGTTATTTAAAACCTTCAGGAAATGAACGCATCAGGTTTTTATTTATTTACAGTCAGAAATTTATCGAAAGTTCTCCCTACCTTTTTTACATGTCTTATTCATATTTCAGTAATGTTATAGTAGGTACTACTTTATGGTGGCGTATGAAATTACGGTGGGTAGTCGGTGTGCCACACTGTCTGAAACCCGCATACAGGTCGGTTTTTTTTTCGTCTATGTTACTTTGCCAAGAACCCCCATGGCCATAACCTCCAAAACGCCGCAGTTTAATAAAATTTGAAAGTTACCGTGATTGTGAATAGTGATTTTTTTTAAGCATTTTCATATATTTTTTTAACATTTGTATAGCATATACACACATCGAGTATGCTAGTAATAATAACTGATAATAGTACACTGTAAACTGTCGTTTTAAATCATTGTGTGCACGTGGTAGTTCGTTTTCTAACTTAATATAATGGAATCGATCACCAGTTAAACAGTGATGAATGTGTTGTTGAAGAAACACAAGACAAACATAAGACATTTGAAGAAGAATATTCCTATTCATTTTGATGTATTTATGTCTGTGCAATATATATACAAATATACGTGTGTGTGTGTGTGTGTGTACATGTGAGGGGGTGTGGGTTCGTGTATGCGATAATTTGAAAATATCTCTAATAATTCATTTTATTTAATTAGACGAACTTGAGCAAATCGGAAGCTACACCAGCTCGAATGATGGAGGTAACCCTTCAAAGAAAATTCCATTTCAAAATGACTTGCAAATCTTAATCATTTACTGTTTACCGTGTGCAACTAATCTAATTTAAAAATACATATTGTAATAAAGCAAGTTATATTTTAATAGAATATTTTTATTAACAAAGTGAAAAGATTTTTTAAACATTTTCATGAGCTGATGCGTTCATTGCCTGAATATTTAAAATAACGTTTATTTTTTAAACAATGTTGACAGCAATTTTCAAAATGGTTAAAGTATAATTTCGCAAAGTTTGTTTGGTATTAAATGAAATTTACTCTTTTGCATTACTTTGAACCAGTATATGTCATAAAAAATGAAAATTGATAGCATTTATTAAAAAATTTATCGTTTTAACATTTATATTGTTTTAAACATTTTTTTTTTAACACAAACATTTTTTTTTTTTTGAGTTAAGTTAAAAAGAGAAAAGTTCAAAATTGGAAATTTTACCAACCAAATTATTGTAAAAGATTAAAAAATGAATATTTTGCTTCAAAAATATTACTTTTTGTACAACAAGTGAAACCTATATTTTCAGTGATTTTCATCAAAGTCGAATCATTTTTGTTGCAGAAAAAAATTTAAAACGAAAATATCGGTTTTTGTAGTTTTTTTCTGTTATGTTGGAAATTAGTGGAAATAAAAGTTGCGGATATTTTAATTATCTACAACTTTTAGATTTAACTTTTTTCCGATAGGAGGTGCAATTTAGCCGGAAATCGTAAAAATTATTATTGACCGCTCAAAACGACCATTTCCCTACCCTTCTCTTTCGGAACTTTCACCTGGTTCTCTCCATTTATTTTCATCTACTTATACTAATTTTTCCGACCAACCACATACTGCTAAGATTTTTTCTTCAATTCGGATTTTCAAAATCGGTTTGGTCCTGGTCGACAAATGTATTGCCACCAACAAAACTATGTCCGACAAAATTATTTAAAAGTAGCCTCTCACAACGCAATTATTGTTTCCTTACCAATTATTTATATGGCAAACTTAATTCTTATCTAAATATCTATCCTTTGATGAAGGTCAGGTGTTAGACAATACTCGCTTCATTTCTCAATTTAATACTCTGTTTGCTTGCAAAAGGTGTTGTAACTTTTATCATACTGTTCTATGGGGGGCCTGGTGATCTGTGTGACAGGGTATCCTTTTGTCGTGTCCGTCGTTGTCCTAGTGTCGTTTTTGAATATATATTAATGTTAATAGCCATAGCTTTAAGTTACCTATGTGGAAGAGGAAATAAATCATTTTTTTATATTTATTTATTATTATTATAAATTCATTCAATACTAAAATTGCCTCTTATCTGGTTATGACCAATGACTAATATTGTTAGACATGAAACATGTTGCATCCAATTATTAGGACATTTATGAAAAAACCTTATTTATTATTATAACTGTATGTTTTTACTGACAGCACTCAAAGCAAGAACTTCTAATTCTTTCTTGAAGACTGCATGTCGATGGGTGTGCTCTCTCATATATGAGTTACATAATTTTTTTTTTTAATGGTACGTCACAAATCGTCTCTTCAAAAACTCAATGTGCTTTCATCGAATACCACATTTACACTGTAATCAATGAGTGGATTTGGTGAACTACGAGAAATCGACGTATCCTACAGTTCTAGATACTTTGAAACAAAATCGTATCGACTGGTGATACGTCTGTGTTGAGACGGTCATACGAATTACCATTATGGCGATCTAGCCAAGAATTAGCAGACCGACCCCAGATAGATATAGGGATGTTAGGACTCTCAAACTCATTATCAATGCACAGTAGTATTGGAAACCCTGGATTTTACTGGAAGAAGAACGAGTGGAAATGATGGTTTTCAGATACAATTTATAGTATACAAAACTTTATAGTGTCGGTATGGTATTGTGACGACTCCTCTTAAAAATTCCTATAATAAACATTGTCAGCATAGGTATCTTCCATTCTACAGTAATATGGTTACTGCGTGTTGGTCTTGGCATGAACTACATAATGTGCGTTTTGTGTTCAAAACCAAGATTATGTAGTTCAATGAACATGTTATCCCGATGCCAAATGATTTAGAATATCTACTATATGCAACTCGATAAAACAACTTCAAGAAAGAATTCACCAGTCCTCCATCTTTTAGACAGCGTTTACCCCTGATTTTCTGCAGTGACTGAAGACGAAGGGTTTCGAAAAGTGCTATCTACCTGTTATGACCTGGGTGCTGGTACGTTGTCATTATGGGTAAGACTAGTCTTAGTTACATATTTAGAGGAACGCAAAACAAAAGGTTAGATTGCCAAAAAAAAGTTTTGTTTATGTTTCATCATCATCATCATTTCAGCCGTAGGACGTCCACTGTTGGACATAGGCCTCCCTTAATGACTTCCAAGAAGACCGGTTGGAAGCGGCCTGCATCCACTGACGTCCTGCGATCTTTACCAGGTCGTCTGGCCACCGCGATAAGACGTACTACGCTGCGCTTTCCGGTCCGTGGTCTCCATGCCAGAACTTTTCGGGCCCATCTTTGTTTATGTTTATTATGCTTTTATTATAGTAGACTTAGTTGAATTAACTTTTTTAAATAAAGAATTTTAAAATTCACTGAAAAAATCAAATTACTGACAGTTATCTCTTACTGACGTAATGTGAGGAAACGGAAACCTCTCAACTTATCATATTGAATACCAAAACTTTATCAAATGGATGATTTCTTCTATAATGTAATGTAACATAAACACAAGTGCAAACTAACATTAAGTACCTCGTGTTACCTCCTCTCGCTGTCAAAACTGCCCGTCTCCCGTCCCGTCCTGTCCGCCGGTCTCGTTTCACATTGCGACAAAAAACAGACTTGGAAACTAGTAACATTTGAGCCACTTAATTTTAAGTGTAACCGTGTTCGATTAAAGTTACAGCGTTAGGTACTTGAGCTATGCTGAGATCCGGCATTATCATTTCAATCTTTTGAATGGTCTGTAAGTAGCACCACGACAATACATTTTTGTGAAATAATAAAAAAACTGAAAATTGTCACATATAACAAAAATATATTAATTTTCTTACAATACACAATTATTAAGTTATCGTCCAGCAGTGGACGGAGATAGGATGATGATGAAAAAAAACAAATGAAACTCGAAAATAAAAAACGATTAAAATCTTCTTTTTTCAAGTTACATAATTCTGATATAGGTCGCCAGTGCGTAAGGAGAACATGATAAAGATAATGATACTCATAATCGAACCTTTTTTTGCGTTCCTCTAAATATGTCCATGTGTATATTTGTACTATCTTTGGTGTGTCCTTCTAATCATTATCCGATTTTGATATATTACAATATTGTTATGTATTTCAAAAAATATTTACAAAAATACATACTTACACAATATTGAAATCATTGAACCTTCGTATTAATTAATTTCATTTCATTTGCGTCACTATTTTCTTCGTGAAATGTGACTTCGCAATGAAATGATTATTACGAAAACCCTGAACATTATAGTATCTATTAACCTCCGCCAATAAATCAAAACACGCCACTAATCATTACACACGGCTACCCGCGACACGAATCCGCGATTGAGATAGCGAATAGCGCCCCTTTCATACGACATTAGCTACGTTAGACACGCCACATTTCGTAACAATCTGCACCCTGGCTCAGTCGCGTGTGAATCCTCAGATACAGACGCTCATTTCCTCTCACTCGCGGGCTGAACGTGAACGGGCGAAGCATCGTATTTGGGAAATTATTATGTTAAGCTATTAATAAAGTTACGATATGTTGTTCGATTTCTTGCTAACGAAGAACATGTATTGTTTGTTTTTATGTGTAATATTGTAGTTATATATTTATATAGACTATGTATTCAACCATAATAATCAAAACATATACCTTTTCAACCATTCCTTTTTAAGTACGTTTATTCCTATTTCTTAACCCCTAAAGCTTATGATCTGAGAATGACCTGATACTTTTTTTTTTTTTTTTTTTTTTTTATCGTGTGGAAACCCCCACGGGTCATCACCTCACCGGAGCTAACGGTAAAGTGGTATGTCGGAATCGAACCGACTAAAACCACACGGTGTTCCGTCACAAGTGGGTCTATTGCAGGGGAACCCGGGCACACCCCAGGAAGGAGTCCTCCGGAAACCCCCGCAGACCCCGGCCGCCTTTAGCAGGCGACCACACCACGGGGTACGGGGGGCCCAACCCCCCTCCAGATCAGAGAGGTGCGCGTGGAACACGTCGCGTCCCCGTCTCGGGCCTGCTTCTGCAAGGGTAACGGTCAGCCCGACCCCTTACCCCCAGGCCAGCGCTCATGGAGGCCGGAGATCATTTTGCGCTCTCCGGCGCCTGGTGCGTCTTCTGCGGGATGGGAGAGTACTTATCCTCTCCCGTTGCCGTTCCGCCGCCTCGAGAATGACCTGATACTGCGTTCGCACATTTAAAGTCTCTTGTTAAATAAGTTACTGTTTGGGGTACATAGAAATAAAACACTGATAGACTAAGATAAAGTAAAGATGAATGTTGAAAACAAAGATAAAGAATATCTGCCATTTTGTATGGGGTATTGGTACCAAGTTGTACAATTAGTGTTTGAGATCAACATTGAACTTTATTTAACTTTGATAGCTAGTGGGGTTTAAGAAATATGTTAGTTTAAATATTACTTAACAGTCACACAGAATCATAATAGTAGTTATTGGCTGGTAATGGTAATTTCTTTATTTTCTGCTCATTTACTAATAGAATAAAATAGGCGCCGAAGAGCGCATAATGATCTCCGGCCTCCATAAGCGCTGGCCTGGGGGTAATGGGTGAGGCTGCCCGTTACCCTAGCAGAAGCAGGCCTTAGACGGTGGCGCGACGTGTTCCGCGTGCGCCTCTCTAAATCGGAAAAAGGGCAAGGCTCTCCGCTACCAATGGCGTGGCTGCCTTCTATTGAGGGCGGCCAAAGTCTGCTAGGGTTCTCGGGGAGTTCCTTCCTAGGGTATACCCGAGCCCCTTGCGATAGACTCACTTGTGACGGAACACTGTGTGGTTTTAGTCGGTTCGATTCCGACATACCACTTCACCAATAGCCATGTGATGTCCCGTGGGGCTTACACACGAAAAAAAAAATACAAATAGTACGTCTTTTTTTTTGTTATAGGGGGCAAACGAGCAGACGGGTCACCTGATGGTAAATGGCTACCGCCGCCCATGGGCACCTGCAACTCGAGAGTCACAAGTGCGTTGCCGCCCTTTAAGGTGGGAGTAGGAGAAGAGGGGGAGGGGGGGAAGAGTGTTAAGAGGTGGAAGAGGGGAAGGACGGGAATGAGGGAGAGGGAAGGGTTAGGACCTCCGGTAACCTCACTCACGCGGCGAAATGCAATGCAAGCATTGCTTCACGGCCGGTTTTCTGTGAGGCCGTGGTAACAAGCGGAGTCGAGCCGGCCCATACGTGCCGAAGCATGGCTCTCCCACATGTAAACCTCACAGAAATTATGGCCTATTTATATGATTTTCGTTCATCTAACTGGTGAGAATATAAGTAAGCTACGTACTTTTTTTGCAGATTTTTATTTGCACACTTTTTGATCACCCCTCGTATAGTGACTTATAAAATATGATAAAAAAATACTTTGCCACTACTTTTACAATACTTAGCTACTACTTTACTCGTATATCTTATATCATAGTAAACCGCTACCGATGACTAATATAATTTATACTAAATCCATTTGTGTACAATTTAGTACCGTATCTCCTTTGGACATTGCAAATGCAAATCGTCTTTCGATTGTACTTATTTCATGTTTATGATTAAAATATATTTATGATTACTGATAACCGCAATACCAAAACAATATAAAGCGCTACATAACGTGTTGCTATAACCTATATCATAACTCCTACTGAACTTACCTGACCTGAGTTACATTTTGAAATGTGGAGAATTTGTTCAATGTCGCTAAATTGCTGTTAAGATATTTCTTCCGCTGAAGATTTAAGTACGTATTACCCCGCGTGTTTCCGCCTCGTACACGGCGAAAACGTGTAAAATATGGTTTTACGGATATTCCCGTTCGTGGGACGATCGTAAATTTCACATTTTGTTTCGATGTACACTGTCGCATTTGATGTCAAAGAAGTCATTTTGTAAAGCATCTCCTACGCCCGATACGATAGTTATTGCAGGAACGTTTGCATTGCTGTAACGTATGTGAATTCCGTGAAATTTTTAACAGAAAGAAATAAAATTTCATAGCTTTTCTCGGTTGGAGTGACAATAAAACTGCATCTCGATTCTGATCACACTCGTTTCAATATGTAGATGCGACTGAACACCTGAGACCTGGCGCCTGCTTGAAAAATGCTTATTATATTGCTTTCCTGTAAATATGTGTACACACGTGGTTGAATGGGGGAAAAGAAACGACCCAATTATCATTAATTACGTAGTTTCGCACGTCGAGCACGTTGGAAATGTTTTCACAGACTAGTTTTGTAAATACACAGGGTACAGGAATTTGGTAATGGTTTGTTCCGATGTTAGACGCTTTATTAGAGATATTTTTGTTTGGAAACGTTAATGAATACAGCCAAATAATGCATTAAGAGTCATTGACGCCAAATGCCGTTCCATAATTGACAGATAAATATTGAATAGACGCAGTGAAGAGTGAAGACGTGCGCTTGAAGGCTTACTTCATTCGCTTCACAAGGAGAGATGGCGCTCGATACAAGAACTATGCAATTACATTAATATAATTAATTTTATGTTTAATGGTGACTATTTTAGTACTTTATTGTTGACGACCTCTCTATTGAAATGCATACAATAAAAATAAACGCAATAGCTCTTGTGTGAAGAGACTGTGTAACTAATTTTCTCTTTTATATTTCAAGTGTACGGTTTGTATGCTAAACCGTCATTGAAATAATGAGATTGAGTTTACAAAATTATACAGTATATAGTACTGGTAGTAATTAGCTAAATAGCGCTATTGTAGGTCTAAAACCACTAAACAGATATCTCGTTTAATGGAGCTCACTCTGTAATTCCAAAGTTGTAGCAGTTTAAATGAGAGCTTTTCCAGTAGGTATAGCCCACTTTCTATGAGTTTTTTTGACAGTATTCAACTCAACTAACGACAATAAACGATAGTTTGGGATGACCACCGGGACCACTTTCAATTCCAATGCTTCGTTAAAGGTATATTGTATAGCACTGCAGCCACCGATGGCGAATTTTGTTTAGGTATACTATAATTATTTCAATATATGTGATTAGTTGCTATTAAGTATAGTAGCACTCTGGCTTGTTTTTGAGTCGATTGGTTTATGCTTCAGTAACAACAACAACAAAAAAAAATATTTTAGTGATTTGGGACAAGAGAGCCGCGAATACGTTCCATTAGATTTACAGTTTTCTTCTGAATGGTATTATTTACAGTTTATTTTATTCTTCAGTTCAAATGTTATCTTATGATTACAAAACAATTTTATTGACAGTACAACTAATTTGGCTACAAATCAATCAGGCCCCTTCAAAACCCGTTTAACCGTATGGTTTAAAGGAATAACACGAATTAAAATTCACGCTGTAGAGATGGATGGTCTCAATAATCGGCCAGTCATCAAGTGTTGCGGTACTGGTATTGACAAGGTTTTGTAGTTTTTAATCTCCTGCTTTATTATACATTCCGTACACGCCTATTCCTTGTTGGGCCCGGGTGCGTTTCACTTGACTCGGTCGGCGTAAGCTGAAAGCAAAGCTAAACTTCACCAGCGCAACTAAGTTTTTGGATTTTTATTGCTTTTGAACAACGTGAGAGGAAATATTATTTAAAATTGTAGTCGTTCTCGCTGGTATTTGTGCTAATAATTATAATTATTTGCACAAAAAGCAGCGAGAACGATTGCAATTATAATTAAAGTTAAGTTTGGTTCACAGCGAGGAAAAAAATTAAATAGAACCAAAACCTTTATAAAAAAGTTATGCAAATATCTAATCTAATTTAAACTTTAAGCGAGTAATTCTTGTATATATATATACATACCTATTTACAAACCTAATTACATTTGAAAGCGGTGAGGGCAATGTACCCGATTTATATTTATCTATGCTCACGGGAGTGCTCAGGCAAGTTCTTGAGTCCAAAAATATGGTAGTGCTATATTTACACGAATCATTTCGGGGCCATTTTCAGACCGGACTCAGGAGCGGATGAAACTATTGAAGTGATGGTTTTATACGCCGTAAGGGCCTTCTTTCTGCATCATGTTTAAACCTCCAACCTTAGCAGTTGACATAAAATAACGTCTGAAAATCATACATTTTCACACCAATCATACAATCTTGGTTCGAGTTATCTATCATCGTACATGAACGCCACGATCCAATAAATTGCGAGCGGAGCGAGCTGCGTGTCCCGTTCTTAAGTTCAGAATAACAAAAATTTCTAAAATCAAATTAAAAACATTAATTTCACATTAATGTCTTTATATATTCACTGTAAGGACAAGTTCTTTGTCACTAAAAAATGAAAGCAAATCAGAATTTAGCGTCAAGTTGAACCATGTTACAATGTAAATGTTATGAATTGTTTAACATGAACTTGGGTAGTTTTTTGTTTAAGAATAGGATATAATAGAAATAAACTTTATTGTACACCAATTTTATTATCATTAAATTAGAAGGTAATCACAGAAACAATATGCACAATGGACGGCCTTAACGCTAAAAGTAATTTCTTACAGGCAACTTTTGGATAGACAAAGACGACAATAAATAAAAGATTTATTATGTACATAGGGCACAATGAAATTTCTGCGCTCTTGGCCGCTCATAAATGTTTAAATTTCAAAGGTAATATTTTTTTAAACTTATGAAACTCAGTTATTGATTAAAAAAAAATTGGGGGAAATCGGGTGTCAAGTGTTTTTTATGGGAAGGAAGCACCTCATTTGAGCATCGTAAGGCGTTGGTACGCAGAATTTGATCGTGGTCATGTTTCTCTCCATGATGAAATTCCTGAAGGTCGGCCCTCAACTGCAATCACTGAGGAAAATATAGCTACTGTCAGGCAACTAATTGAAGAAAACTGGCGTATCACCCATGAGGAGATTCGAGGACATTTCGGGATTGGTATGAGCCAAATTAAAAAAATCTTACATCAACATTTAAAAGTTAGAAATCTTTGTTGCCGCTGGATTCCTCATGAACTCACCCCAGAACAAAAACAGACTCATGTTGATTGGTGTAAAAAAAAATTTGTTAAAGTACGATCACGAACGTTGAAATGCTGTGTGTGGCATTGCGACAGGAGATGAAACATGGATATATTGTTATATGCCGGAAAGAAAGCAACAGTCTTCTGTATGGGTGTTCAGAGGTGACAGCAAACCAACAAAATTGAGACAAGCGAGAAACGTCGTCGGTAAAAAAATTATTTCCTTTTTTTTTAGCCCAGACGGGTTCTGTCTGCACGATCCCACTTGAAGAACAAAAGACAGTTAATGCTGAGTGTGTGAGAGTGTACACCACCATTTATTTGACCAGTGTCTTTGAAAAAGTTAGGGAAAAACGACCAAGAAGTCGCATCCTATTTCACCATGACAATACTTCGGCGCCCACCGCGAATAATACATTTTTGGCTTCTGAAAAGGTACAGATTTGATGAGAGGTATGATATTTACGAGGTCGGAAGAGACCGTGATAGCTTTCAACCAGCACGTGAAAAACATGCCCTTAGACCAATGGTCCTCATGTATTCAAAAATGGCTTAACCAAATAAAAAAGTGTTTAAAATGTAATGGAGAATACTTCCAAAAGCAGTAAATATATTACTTTACATATACATTGTTATAATAATGAGTTGCGCAAAACTTTCAGTTTAGGGACCCCACGTAATAGGTAGTTTTTTATGTAAGAGAGGTGTAGTAGGTTTTTTTAAGGAATTATACTGTAATAATCATATATGTACAAAGTAAGTACATAAACTTACATGCATAGATACAGTAGGTACATATATAAATAAATTATATAAATATATTTATAACATATATAGCTAATGAGAGCAAAGTCATATTAAACAATTCACAAGATTGTAACATGACGCTAAATTCTGATTCTCTTTTCCATTTTTACTGACAAAGAACTTGCCCTTTGATTTTAATTCCGATAGCTAATATTTTAATATATAATAAATAAAATAATATTTAATTTATATTAAAGGTTTTCCATCATAAATACCCATGCATGATGATGTAAACAAAACACTTTTATTACTCCTTCCATTTATTATATTATATATCCAAGGCATTAAACGATACAAAAAAATCTCGTAAACATAGTACGGTGTGAGCTACATCGCGTCGTGAGATCATTCGTCTCCGCAATCCGTCTGTTCGGGACGTGCGTCTACATACTTTCGCTAAAAATGCAAATTGTACGTCGAACTGACACCACGCCCCGAGCACGAGGCCCGAGC
This sequence comes from Euplagia quadripunctaria, assembly GCA_963859945.1. Classification (NCBI taxonomy): domain Eukaryota; kingdom Metazoa; phylum Arthropoda; class Insecta; order Lepidoptera; family Erebidae; genus Euplagia; species Euplagia quadripunctaria. Next base: position 11,813,473 of record OY982561.1, read on the forward strand.
CGAGCTGACTTAGGGACCTGAAGGGCAAGGGGAGCACAATTTTTCACGAAACCAAAATGAGCAAGACACACCCCCAAGACTCGTTGAGCCGTTGAGTGTCTACGGTGCCTCGGTATTTCATTATGCGTCATGATTTTGATGGACTTTGTTTATATTTTGTCATAAGTTGTTAAAAAACGAATTTGGTTGTATAAAGTAAACTCCGTTTTGGTATGGTCGCTTTAATGAAGAGGAAACTCAAAATGTAGTAATTTTATAATCAACTGAAATTTGAATCTTGACGGCGACAGTGAGTTTGTTTTTTACACTTACATGCCCTAACTACACAACTAATCATCATCAAGTTTTGTATACACATTTTCAGTGATACAGAAAAAGTAGTTTTTAAGTAGTTTTCGCGAACGTAGTAACGTGAATTTTGGAATATTTACAGTTTATATAAAGAAGTGCAGAAAGCTAAAATTTTTAAACAATATGTCTTACAACTTTAAAAATTACCTGAAAACAGCTTAGTGCATTACACGCGTCCAGTATATGTGATTACCTGTCATGGTAAGTAAGTCTATACAATGACAGTTCAAGTTATACTAGCCAATGAAAAAACCATGGTCGAAATTCAACCACCACGCGATCTCTAGTTAATATTATATCTTTTTACATTTAATTATTTCTATTAATAGGACATGCAGAGGAGTATAGAATGTTGCAGACACATAATAGCGTGCCAATCTATTGCCGTCTATTGGTCGCGTTACCTCATCTTGCTACTGATACTTTTTTTGTAAGAAAAACCCATAAACTATTAGCTCAAACCTCTCATTCGGAAACACTTGGGCACAGAAACGACTCTCTTCGCATTTAGTTTTTTTTTTATTTCTGCTACTATGGTGACATATTGGAACCTCATTTCCTATTCTTTGTTTTAAGTATTTGTTACGGGAATTGCGAATATATCACATTGATGGCTGTTAAAGCAAACTTACTTGTATGTGACCACCATTCCATTTCAAAAGAGAGTAGCAGTTTGGGTTTGTGTGGAAAGTTTTAACGGCAAAGGTGAAATTTCCGCTTTAATATCACCAGATCTAAAATAGTTCATGTATTGTTGCCAAGCTGCCTATTTTCAAAAGGATTCCGCGTATAAGGAAACCGTCTATAATAAAGAAAGCTATATATACCCTAGCTATCTGCAGTAAAAGTCCCGTGGAAATTGGTCGTTCTATTCCGGAGATTGGTTAGAACAAACAGGCAGGCAAACAGACAAAAAACATATTTTTGATATAGGTAGCGTGTAAACACTCAGATACATTTAGTAAAAATCTGTTATTTTGACATTACAAACAGACACTACCATTATGGAGTACAGAATGGAAAGGGTTATCATGACAGCAAATCCTTTTCTAATTCCATTAAAATGATATATTTTAGTATTTATAGATCAATATTAGTCAATATGAGGTTAGATTCCTTCTACCAGGGTTTACATTGTTGATAATGCCTGAACGATATCTCTTGTGTTAAAAAGTCCATCAGCATATGCTCCGTGGTCCATTTAACGTTGACCACTAACATGTACACTCAATGTTATTAAAAAATATCGCTTCTACTTGTATTCATCATTATCGACAGTAACTGACCTATTCCATCAGTAATAAAAGAAATTGTAGCAAATGAAAGTGTATTAAGTAATCTTGCATTGACAAAAATATAAACCTGTGTCTGTCAAGCTATAGCCACAATGGCGTTACAAATTCAAAGACCGACCGTTATTATTAAGCAAAACAATCAATAATACATAAAATAATGAAATAGTATCGCAAATCTGAATAGAATTTAAATGTTAATTTTCTAAGCTATTAACACATTAGGAGTGCACAACGGACGCTATCGTAAATCAGAAGTGCAAACACTGTATTAATTACAAATGCAAACAGCGAGTGTGGTCCGCCGCAGCCGTCTCTATCCTGCTAATGATTTGCAGTGTAGCTGTGGCTCTTACACACACAGATGCCTAAAAGCAAATACGTGAACACAACACGAGTAAGGCTTAACATTCCATTATTTTTCTCCAATTCCAATGTCTTAAAATAATCACAACACCAACAAATGCTATCCGTTTAATCGAGATTCGAATGAGTACAAGATTCTGGGTGAATCCTTGTGACATGTTATTCTAGTCAGATGTTTTTACTAAACCATAAAGCTACTTTACAGAATACTCGTGGTATGACGGATTATTTTACACCCAAAATTAGCGTTAGTTTCCATGGTACATTGTAGCTAATTGCCAGTTAAAAAAATGATATATTGTTAATATTTAAAATGTTTTTTAAAGTTACTGAAAACTTATTTACACATTTATAAAGATTGCTGAGGCCTCCTTTTAAGTATGGAAAAACTTGTGTCGGGAGGCTGCTCTTTAATTTTATTAAATTTAATTTTATTATTTTTTTCTCTGTTATAATTATTAATAATATACCTATTAATAATTTCTAATGCCTTGTGTACGTCTGTAAGTTAAGGTGTGTGTATGTGTGCGCGCGCGCATGTGTATGTGTGGGTGCATTACAAAAAAACGAATAACACTATACTATACACTAATATTAAAACCAAAAACTAAATATACCAAACCAAAAGACTGTACCAGTGTCCCATACAAAAATAACATAAATCTCTACTTTTACATATAAAATATACTAACCAGATATCGTTTCAAGGCTTTTTCACAGCTTGCCATTAAATTAATATCTACATATGTACATACTCCGAAAACTAAGATTAATCCCACTAACACTTCGTAACATTAGACACAGTTAAATATTGCACAATACCCAGTATTCTCTCAGCTTCGTATCGTGTAATAGAGCCTCAATAGCCTAGCTTACCGACTTTAATCCATCGAACACGTGAAAATAACACCACTGCTTATAGGCACTGCAAACATTTAGTTTCTGCTCCTTTCATTTGAAGCCATCTAACAATAATACAACTAAAGATCGCCTGGTGGTCGAATTTCGACCTAATTCATTAAAGTTTTGCTTGAACTGTCATTGTATAGACTTGACATGGCAGGTCAACTGTTGACTTTCTGCAAATCTTCCATGTATACAAGTAAAACGAAATTTCTTTAAAACGGTATTCAAAGAATTCTCTTCGCATATTTTTATAAATATTTCTTCTGTGCGTGTGTATGTTCCTGAACTCCTCCTAAACGGCTGGACCGATTTTAATTGTTATATAGATGTTCTAACATTTCATGAATACTTTTAGAAATAGAAGTACATTGTTTATTTTATTACATACGGCTGCTGCGTGGTAGTAGGTTAATTTCATTATAACGAGTCAGCAATAAATATACTTTAACTTTTAATCTGTAGTCTAAGTACAAACCAGGCTTAATTTTGATTTTGTATTTATGTGTGTTGCGTAGAAGCGCCTACGCATTTAAACCACATTTGCGAAATTATTTTCTTTTAGTTACTTCTATTCTGTGCTTCTATTTCATCGCATTGTTTCTATTAGCAGAAATACCTACTGGTATATTTTCGAATAAGTTGTAAACTTTCGAATAAGTGTAAGGTTGTTAAGGAGACTTTCTTTTAACATATACAGCTAGGCTATTGACTTAAATGTATACATATAGCGTCCTGGACTGAGCTAAGAGACATACAAGCTTTGTGATCGGTGGTGTGATTCTGATAAACATAATATTACATATACAGCTGCAGTTTTAGGTGACAAGAGGATTGCTTTATCTATATGATCTATGTGACATGACTTTAGTTTATATTCAATCGAGTTATTTGCGAAACTACTAATAAAAAGCATTGATTATAGACTTCAATAACTGTGTCATATACGTACAAACCTAACCTCAATTATACCGCAACATAGGTACAATATACACACAAACTAAAGACACGCGCATATGTAGATATGTATATAGTGACATAATTATGTAGATTATACTGATACACAATATATGCATTGTGTACCAGGATAATATGATAATCACCATCGTGCCTGTCGTGTCATCTATTGCTGTTTATGAAAACCTAAAGAAATGCGAGCGCTCATTGCGCTGACCAGTCCGTGGTCGCGGCTCGAAATTTTTTTTTAAACGCAAATATAACAATAATAATAACTTGACACATGTTACACACGGCCTGCTGATCTCAAACTAAGCAGAGCCTGTACTATGGTATGCAGACTGCTGATAAAGATACTTAGGTATATATTACTATTGCTAAATACATACATATATTATTATGAATAAATTAAACCCAGAGACTCATCACACAATTATTTGTCCTGGGTGTAAATCGAACTCACTACCTCTGGCTCAGCAGTCAGAATCGTGAACCACTAGACCAACAGGCCAGTCAAAAAGAAGGAACTGACATGATACTTGCCATTAACAAGATGAAGTGGCAATGGCAGACCATATAGTCCGTTTTATTACATTTTAGGAAGTCGAAAAATAAAACAAGACTGAACTCTTAAAATAAGCAAATAAACATGAATATTTTTCCGTTTTCAAAATGAAAAGTGCAGTACGTACTTAAAACCACAGAGCGATAACGTAACGGCGAAGAAACAAAACGTCCAACTAAAAGCTTCATTTTAATTTCATCACCATAACTCAGCCGTATAAAGATACGGTTTTGAATGAAAATTCAAATAAAAAGTGCAGGTACAACGTCAAAACAATAATGTGCGATTGTAGTTGTTTTCACAATGAGACTCGGAGACATGCGGGTACAGGTACACGGCCGACGTAAAGTGAAATCGGTCCTTTCAAAACATTTTACTGTGTGAAGCTCGAAAAATAAAACGTTGAAGCACTATTCAACTACACACAGTGGTCGCGAGTAAAGTGTCCGCGATAAAGGGTCTTACAAAAAAAACTCGGTGGTATAAACTGGGCCGGTACGGGTATGGTAATCAATTTTTCCAGCTTGTGTTTGTATGGAGAAATTGAATGGGTTTTCGGTAATAGGTACACTAGTGGAGACGCTTGACGCCTGCTCTTTAAATGCTAAACTGATTTTATGTATAGACATACTGTTGACTTGTGGGACATAAAGTAAATTCATATATAAAGATGGTATATGAATTTACTTTATGTCCATCATGAAACTTGAGCAGAAATATAATTTTAGGGTAAAAGCTTTTTCTCTATCTATTGGGAACAGTTTTTGCTGGATAAAATGTATCCAATGTCCGGACAACGGGTATCCAAAATTGTAGGTTAGTATTGTTTGAGTAGTTAAATCGTGAAAGCCTAACTAACAAACAATAATAATATTAGTTAGGCTTTGCCTAAAGTGAATGAATTATATCTATGTTCCACCAATACCCACTACGTCGCAGGATTTACAGAGATAAAATGAATAGTATAACTACCAATCCTACCTTTGTAATTACTAGTTCTGTCCGCCGAGTTAACAAATCATCATCATCATCAGCCTTTCATCATCCACTGCTCGATCGTTAGCTCCCCTCATCCAGTTTTTATTTTTTTGTTTCTCTACTCTACTCTCTCGAGTAAACAAATAAAATTATTGAATGCAGATTAGGTACCCACATTCACTTATACGAATTTCCAATTCTCCATTCGGGGCGATGAAATATATAAATAAAGAAATGTATTCTCAAACTCTCGGTTTAAAAATACGTTCTACGTACTTGCCTCAACTAACCTGTATAATATCCTCGAATCGCTGGATCTCGAAATCGAGTTGGAAGTCTCGCAAAGAAACTGGGGTCACATTCACAGTCGCACGAATATTCCAATTCAATCGTCTCTGCCTCACTTGGCCTTAAATGTGGATAGTAAAAAAGTGTTTTTTTAAACATGTGATAGTGATAGACTGTATTACTGTTTTTCGTTTATTAGTATTGTTATTGGAAGTATTACTGCTGTGTTTATGGGCCTATTGCTAGAGCTAAAAGCTTATGCTGTACTATACTTTAAGCTTATAGATAATGCTACCAACAGCTCGGTCAACCATGTCTTGTATTATGTATTATTTACCCTACTATGTGATGTGACTTTGAGTCCTATAAAAATGTTATATTGTACAATTAATATTCTATGGTACCTTAACTTTCAGAAGTTAATAATAACACAACACGACTATATACTATATATATGTAGACGCCTTAAGACGCGTTTTACTAAAAAAATATAGAACAAAGTAGTTTCAGCTTTTTAACTCCTTCATATCACATTAAGTATTAATATTTTCACTTCAACTCACTACAAACAAAAGCATTTAGTAATATGTCGTCGCCACATCAAAAACTCTTATTTATTTAATTAAAAATAGGGACCAACTATAATACATGATAACACAGTTCACTATTTAATAAGAATAAGATAATAGACATTATTCTGACTGGTTATACCGGTAACGCAATGGTATTGGTCGATTGATAAATATTAATGAATAGTGGGGTTATAAAAGGGTAGGCATAAGTTCAGAACGGGGACTTGAGTGCGAATAGTGGTACGAACAACTTGGCAGTTACTGTTAGTAATTGATTTTCATATTTTATATCAGTGGTTGTGAGACTGTTTCTTACAAATAATACTACTAAATGCTTTTGCTTGTATCATCATTATTTTGTGATGAGTAACGTATTATGTTACTCATCACAAAATTATATCAAAAATCTCAGATAAAAAAGTAGCGGATTTGTTTCCACTGTACCTACACATAAACAAAACATCTGTACTACGAGGGCTACACTGAAAATTTCGGGAATCAAGGAAGTGACACAACATTACTATTTAAAAATGTATTTATTGCTTTTCGAAGTATTCTCCGCGAAATTAGACACATTTTTCCATACGATGGAACCAATCATTGAAGCAACCATTCCATTCGGAAGTTGGGGTCTCCAAAATGGCCGTTTTGTAGGCGTCCATAGCTTCTTCAGGTGATGAAAATCTCTGACCACGCAATTTATTCTTTATTTTAGGGAAAGTATAGAAATCATTAGGGCTTAGGTCGGGACTGTACGGCGTATGGTCTAATAATTCTATGTTTTCTTGCTCTAAAAACTCTTTTGTTCTGTGCGCGGTGTGGGAACTCGCATTGTCGTGATGGAGGATGATGCGGCGGTTGCAGTTCTCTTTACGGAGTTCGGAAACGACCTGTGGCAAACAAATGCTAGCATACCATTCTGCATTAACCGTTCTTTGTCCCTCAAGAGGAATAGTCGCAACATGGCCGGTTTTGGAGACAAACGTGGCCACCATTTTTTTTGCAACACTCCGTGAACGAACAATTTTAGTTGGCTTTAACTCATTTTCGAACACCCAAACTCGTGACTGGTTTTTTGTTTCGGGTTCGTACACGTATATACAGGATTCGTCACCTGATACAATGTTGTATACAGCATTTGAGGATCCTGCGTGGAATCTTTCGAGAGTTCTGACGCACCAAGTAACGCGAGCCGCTTTTTGCTCTTCACAAAGCAAATGCGGTATCCATCGGGAAAACAACTTTTTTACACCTAATTGTTCATGCAAGATTATTTGTATTTGACTCATGCCAATCTCTAAATTTGCCTGAATTTCGCGGTATGTCACATGTCGATCTTCCTCAATCAGCTTACTCACAGCATCAACGTTTTCTTGGGTGACTGCAGTTTTTGGACGACCTTGACGGGGATCATCACTGAGCTTGACACGTCCACGTTGAAATTCAGCAAACCAGCGATAAATTGTGGTTTTGGATGGGGCTTCATCACCAAATGCAGAAAGCATCCGGTCAACACACTGTTTTTGTGTTTAACCGCTTCGAAAGTCATAATAAATCATCGCCCTTGAATTTTCTCGAGTCAATTCCATTTTCTCAACGACTAAACAAGTTTGAGAAGACCTTGTGAGAAGACCGAGAATCTTTTTTTAAATAAATAAATGGTATTCGATTTTTAAAACCAAGGAGTTTTCAATTAAAAAGATTTTAATATGATAGGAATAGTGGAAATATTCCATTCCCGATACTTTTAGTGCAGGCTAAGTACCTACAAACTTCCAAACAGTATTATAACACTTCAGATACAATGTCAGTAGTTGCACAGCACATAATGAAAAGCCTTAATATACGCTTTATTCTCATTCATTAGCAAACGGAATATTAAAATACATATTTAAATAGCGTCGCGATGTTTTACTGGAATTTAATCATAATTCAAATTAGATAATGCCGCAGCTGGGCACTGGGTTGATTTTACACGACACTGAAGTAAGTAAATATCAACCTTGCTTGCAGAACTTATATAATTTTTGTATCTTTAGAAATATAAAGGGGTATCCTAACTAATATTATAAATTTGAAAGTGAGTTACTTTGTTTATTACTTTGCTTTCACGCCCTGACTACTTCACTGATCATCATGGTTTTTTTTTATGTGAAAACTTCTTTAGGCACGTTGGGCACTTTTGCTATGGGAAAAAGCACTAAACTCGCGTGCCGTCACGCTCAGAAACATTACAGATGTGTGTGTGTGTGTGTGTGTGTGTGTGTGTGTGAGTGAGCGCGCGCGTGTGTGTGTGTGTGTGTGTGTTTGTGTATATGTATTGTATATATTGAATATATTAAAATATAGTAAGTTATGTTTTCACTTTCGGCGTGCAGTCCTACGACTGACAGTTTTTTGTTGTTGACTGTGTTGACGTGTATGAAAATTTTCATGACAGGAAGGACATAGGGTATTTTTCATACAGAAAAAATGCTGTTCTCGAGGGATAAAAAATATAACTTATACGTGAGCAAAAACTAGATTTGTATGCTTTAAAGTTACGTTCTGACGACGAGCGTTGAACGCGCGTTTTGTTAACGCGCGTTGACGCGCGTCAAGTAAAACTCGCATTTTATTCAAGTCGTTCGCATGCTGCTAACACTCGTTTTGATCCAACGCGCTCTCGACACGGCACCAAATAGTGTTCCAAAGGACTCGAGACTTTCAACCCTTTTATAAGGCTTCTTTTCTTGGTGCCTAAGAAGCTGAAAGCCTATTAAGCCATTTTAGTCTCCAAACCTACTTTTTTATAGGATCTTTTTTATAGGCCTTGACTCTGAGAACTTTTAACCTAATTATAAGACTATTTGATTTCTAGGCTTAAATACTTCATTAAAATGGTCAGACTAAATAGAAGCTAAAGCAAATAAACACTTAAATAAATTTAACGCTCTTTTTTGTGTAGTGTAGTTAGAAAATGTTTTCGCGCCGCATTATTAGTTAAACACGATGCTTTGTTTTTTAAGTTTGTGTTAGTTTAGAGTACTTCGTTTTAGTTCTTAATGTAAAAAATTTTTTGTAAACCTAAATAAATAAATAGCCGTATATTTCGTGATTGTCCGGACAATTAAAGATTCTTCGGATGAATGAATATAAAATGTTTTTTATTTAATTCAACAAATCAGTTATATATTTTAATTTAAATGAGAAATTTATAACCTCTAATCATAAACACAAAACAGGTAAACAAACATGAAACAGACATGAAAATGGGATTTGATATAATAAGTATTATCCATACCAGCCACTAATGTTCCTAGTGAAGTATAGTTTTCTAAAACAGCATATTGTTTTAAAATGTTTAAGTAATAAAAGCATACGGTCTGAAGTATGCCTCTTGCATGCCTACACATTATTATTATTTCTCTTTATTCATCTTAAAACTTGTCAATTACATTTTTAAATATGTACAAAACAAAATAGTTTTATATTTAGGAACATAAAAAATAGTAGACCGCCGACATCGGGTACCGGGACCAAGAGACCGTGGTCAGTGATACAGAGACAGGAACCTCCTAACTATACGGGCCGTGTCGAGGAGAACTGCCTTCTGCATCAGTCCCTTGATCCAGCCGTCTAACGCGAGTCTCTTAAGGTGTTGATCGAAACTCTTGGCTATCCATTCAAGAGCAGATATGACAATCGGAACAATGATCGCCGAATCGACATTCCACATATCGACGATCTCATGAGACAAATCTAAATCTTGATTTGTTTTTCTCTTTCAACTTTCATGATGTTCTAGTCATGAGGAACAGCGATATCGACAATCATATATGCCTGATAGATTTACCAGGAAGGTGGCATGCCCTACAAATGTCCACCGTATCATCTTTCAGGATATATTTCCGATAGTTATTCGTCATAACAACTTCGTCCATAATTGCAAAGACAAAACCTTAGGTTTCTCCGAAAAGATCACCAAACTGTAGCCAAGATATATTATATATATTATTTAGGGCCCGATAAAAACGACCATGGAGCTCTTTGCCCTTCCATATCTCCCTGGGATCATTAGTACTAAGTATTAGAGGCTTGCGCCAGTTCTGTTTAGTCAGAGCGAGCGGAGTGAGTCCGTTCTTCACTGCAGCTACATTACAATGCACTCCCACATCAATATGAAGAAAATATTTTCTAAGGTTGTAAATCTCGCGATTGTGTAAGGTCTTAATGTTTAAGACCCAACGAACCCCAAACTTTCGCGCGATATACGACCTCATTACTGATGAATGTGAATGGTGCATCAGGAATGCAGTCAGCAGAGTACGGACTCTCATGTCAAGGGCATCTAATTCGGTCTGAGTCCATCTCAGTAAACCAAATGAATACATCAAAACCGGCATGACCCAACCGTTACAGGCACGAATTTTGTTACCCCCTGATAAATGACTTTTTAGTACTTTTTTCAGGCGGCCAACAAAACGCTAATGCAGCGCTTGTTTCATATTAGATTCAGGTATTCCGATTGACTGTGATATACCTAGATACTTGTAGGTTTCGATGGCAGACAGAGATCTGAGTTTTGTTGAATCTGTAAGTTTGACTCCTTCAGATTCTACTATCACACCTTTCTTTACATGCACACTTGTCCACGCCAAATTCCACCTTGACTCTATAAAGGTTACTAAAGTTTTCAGTCACATTCAGTAACTTTTAAACTTTCGCGTTCCATGATATAATTATGTATTTACGGGAATTAACGCGATCACGAAAAGGTATTAGTATTATTATAAGGGAGATCGCTCTCGACGACGGAGGGCGTGCACCGCTGAGCCAATCAGCCTGTGCCTACGGCCAGTGCAACCTGATCGAAACGTCAGGCAATTCAGAGGTATGTAATACCTTCTCGTAATCGCGTTAATTCCCGTAAATACATAATTACATTCTGTAACGCTATCAATTGCAAATTAGTGGGGGCAATAAGTTTCAAATCTTCCATGTACAGAAAGTGAGATATAACTCGATCATCTTTTTGCAACCTATAGCCTAGCCCTAAAGCCTCTAGCAAAATACTGAGAGGGTTCAATGCCAGGCCACCACCACCACAAGGGAACCACAAATGACTCAGACTATCACCTTCAAATATGCCACGCTCAATCTTTATTGGTACATCGCTTGCTGCGATCTGCCGATATCCATCATACCAAATCACGACCAAGGCTTCCTAAGTCAGAACTTTTTACATTTGATGGAAATATTGAAAATTTTAATAAATTTTTTGAGACATTCTGTTCTTCGGTTCATAATCAAAAGAGTATTCTGAAAACAGATAAATTCCATTACCTTTTGTCTTGCACAAAGGGTTCTGCACTTAATTTAAATTATTTTTATAAAAAAATTAAACCGCCTTCAAAACCACAAATAGGCACTCACTTACATAAATTTATTTTTGCTTTTAGTGCAAATCAGGTTTAAATTTAATAAATCCATTTACAAAATTTCATCTTTGCTGTTCGCCGTTGAGGAGTTCCACTATCCACCTCCTGACTCCCTCACCAGATCACCTCAATAGTACCAGATTATTGTATTGTTACCAAACTTACATAAGTATGCAATATTTTAACTCAGTCGGAAACCGGGAAGTAAGTCAAAATTGACTTCTAAAATTTTATTACATTGTTATTTAGTTAGTTTTTCCTCGATTTCCTTGAGATTCCATCATCAGATCCTGAGTTGATGATAATGGGACCACCTCGGGAGTATACCCTTTCAAACTAAAAAAGATTTTTTTAAATCGGTTCACAATTGACGAAAATATCGATAAACATACACAAAAAAAATACATACAGACGAACATAGAACCTCGTCGGTTAATAATTAAAAGCTACCCTATTTCGTCGAATAACTACGATGTTGTTTGGCAAAGTCTAATTGATAAATGTCAAGACAATAGAATGTTAATAGGAAGATATTTAGACAAAATGTTAAATTTCTCACCCCTTCAAAAGGAGACATCAGATAATTTAAATAAATATATAGAAAACTTTGATCATTCATAAAAGGCAATAGAAGCATTAAGTATTGAAAACCTAAGTAGTTACGTGGTGTGTCACAATGCTTTGCGGGCATTAGATCCCCACACACGTAAATCATACGAGCAAATTCGAGCTAATGCTGGGATACAACAAAAGAAACAAGTTAAAATTAATTATTCACACTTAACTTCTTCTCGTTTTAAGTTGTCATGTTTACATTGTAAGACAATCACACGATTTATAATTGCAATAAATATCGTTGTTTAACTACATCTGAACGTATTAGCCGTGTGTGAGATTTTGTGAGAGGCAATTATGGCATAACTTTAGTTATGCTATAATTGCCTAAAACCTAATCACACATCGAAAAAATGCAAAAGTGAATTTAAATGTTATTTTTTTAAACAGCGTCATCACGTGTTATTGCATGAGGAGTTTACCAATAATGTACCGGTATCTTATTCTACGCCCGCTGCTTCTGAGCATTTGCGGGACGATAAACAAGTGCCGCCGTTATCAGTAGCAATCACTTAACATCGACACATAACTGTGCAGTTATATTAGGCACAGCTGTTGTGCATGTTTTAGATTCTTTTAATAATTATCAGGCTTGCCGCGTTTTAATTGATTCTGCCGCGCAGTCAAATTTTATAACATTTGATATTTATCAAGGATTAGGATTAGGTAGATTCATGGTATGGACACTCCATACAATATTTATGGCCTAGGTGGCGAATTTGTAAAAAATTATTGTATGGCATCGTTCACAATAAGGCCGCGTCATAGCTTAACGCCCAGTTTTACAGTTTTGTCGTGTTTGACTTCTGACTTACCCACTGTTCCATTCCCAACAATTTTATCAAGTCATCTTGTTTCATAAAAATCACCAATTGATATAATATTAGCCGGTGATATATTACCATATACTCGTATTTATGATGGTAAAAAAATTTTGATTAGTCACGATGTGCCCGTTACACTTAGCAGCGTATTTGGTTATATCGTGACAGGAAGATTAGAGATGCAATCCACTAACTGTTGCCATGTTGTAGCGTCTACAACATCATTAGTGTCGTACACTGTTGAAGAGCATTGTTTGAATAAAACTCTCAAACGTTTTTGGGAAACGGAAGCTGTGCCGTGTGTAGTTCCTATTAGTTATGTTAGAAAAATTAGCGGAAAATATATTGGTTAAAAAAATTATCGTGACGCACTCGGTCGGTATGTCTCCCCAATTTTATTAAACCCTAAGCATGGTTCATCCTTGGCATGATAATGCCTTGAAAAAATTTATGCTGCTCGAGCGCCGTCTTGCTCGATCTCCAGACCTTCATAAGGCCTACGTCGAGTTCATGAGAGAATACGAGTCCCTCAGACATATGCAACCGTATCAGGGTATGGAACCGGCTTAATTTATTCCGCACCACTGGTTACTCCGTCCATCCAGTCCGCCAAAACTAATTCAGGTGTGTCACTAAACGATACATTTTTAACAGGCAGGAAGCTACATCCTGACATTTTAAAGATAATTATTAATTTTAGACTTTACTCTGACTGACTCTCAAAACTCATTAATTTTGTCGTACAAAATTTAAAAGATTTTAAAATTTCGTTAATCGGTTTTAGTGATTCAAATAACGTCTTAGCGTGGCTTCAAACACCACCGTATAAACTTAAAACATTTGTAGCTAACCGTGTTAGTCAGGTAAGTCAGGTGATAGACGTGGTCCCACCTAATTGTTGGTTTCATGTAAACAGCGAGAATAAAGCTGCTGATATTCGCGACGATAAATTTAATTTAAAAAATAATTTACAGGAAACCTTTATTAATTTATAAATAATTTAAGATCTAAAGTATCTGCGAGATCTCATGGACCGCTTAGATCCTCTGAGCTAAAGAAAGCTCATGATACCATCATTCGGGTGGTACAATTAAATAATTTTCAAATACGTAGCTTCACTACGTAAGCTCACCCTTCGTAGACTTGTACAGTCCGACCTACCTTATAATTTTAAGCACTCTGTGCTTTTACCTACATGTCACACGACTAAATTATTGACAGAATATTTTCATATTTTATATTTACAAATTTTGTTGCGGCAGCTAAATATTTAAAAGATATAGCGACATTTTGGAATTCTGAGGATAATTCGGATAAAAGAAACTTATTTTAGTAGTTTAGTCTTAGTATTTATTAAGACTTGTGACATTTTAAAATAATTAGACCTTTGAAGCCCTATTTAGCCCAGCACTAAAAAGGGCTCGGGAGCTTTAAATTTCGGGCTAAAAGACTCGAGTCTTTCGGGATACTAGCGCTTACGCCTACGGCGTTAACGCCCGCTTTGAGATCATTTGGCTTGACTTACAGTTGTCCACATGAGCGCGCGTTTTCAACGCGACAAAATGTGTTCGGCCGGTTAGTTCTGTATTCATTGAAAACGGGTGTAAAAACAGAAAATTACGATTGAAGAACACATGAACAAAATACATGTTCTTTTCGACAGCCTAATACGAATTTAAATTTTATCCAAGTATATTTATACATCTTTATTTTTTTATTGGGCGCTGACAAGACGTTTATCTTCACCCCCTGGAACCTGTATGGTCGCATGCGGTACGGTTCGAGGTTTTTCCGAGTGACTATAATATGGGGTTCTTCAAGAAAGGAGAGTATAGGTTTCTAAAGGATCAGTAACGCGCAAACGAGTCCCTGAAATTACAAGTGTCGATATTCTACGGTAACCATTTACTATCAGGCGGGCCGTATGCTTGTTGGCAACTGACGAGGTATAAAAAAATATTACTTTTGTTAGGTTTACAAAAATAGATATATTAATTTGATATAAATTCGAAATATTGTATTCGTTTGTTCATGTTTGGGGAGTGGAAACGAATGTAACGGGCAACACCGAATGTTTACCCCGGGAGAACAGTAAATTTAGGCGGGCTATTTGCTCGTGGCCAGCATCGAGTTCGGACGTGTGTTTAAAAGTGTATTGAAATGGAAGAATATATATATACCCTACAGTATTCACGTGAGTTTTATTGTACTGTCATTTTTACCTTTATTTGAGATATCTTACATTTCAGAAGTGGAATAGGCCCACTTTCCTCATTTTATTTAGATTATAGTGGCTAATTGATTTAAATACGGATGATTTTATTTAAGAACTTCGTATCTCCAAATGGTAATGAAAAAAAATGATTAAGTACCTTACTAATTATAAAACATAGACAAATAGCATTATTTACATATCTATTATTAATTGGGCTTATATTTGTTGTAATCATTATTTTTATACCTGATAAAATTATTAAATAAATGGACTTGCGTATAATTGTTAAACATGTGTAATGGATTTACTAAGTAGGTAGTTTTACTTTTGTAAATACAAAAAAAAACTAAAAACAATTTGAAAATACGAGTGATTGCATGGTGGTTGTTTCGGCATCATATACAGATGACATCAAAATTTCGAAATTTTTGGATTTGCGAGATTTGAGAATTAAGTCCATCGCTTTAACATTTTTGTTAGTGTTATACCTTTGTACGAAATGGTATAAGTTTTTAAATATTACATTACACATCTCAACATCTAGTTGCTAAACGTAGCGATGATTATTTCGGTGTCCAAAGAAAAAAAAAAAAATTAAACGTTAATTTGAGCTAGGGAGCGTTGCTTCCGAGATACCCTATAATTTTGAAATAACATCACAAAGCGTAATTTAATTTTATATATGTAACCGTTGGTGTATATCATCTGTTTGTTAAATTATATTGCAATATTCTTCGTGGTATCTCAATAGTTCAGTGTAAGCAATGAACCATGCAACTGCAAACAAAATTGGTTTTCAAAGGATCGTTACCGAAATATCACGAATAATGTTCAAGTACCTTGCAGAAATTTTAGTCTGAAAAAAGGAGTTTTTAATTATTTTACATAGCTCCTTGTACACAGCTCCCATGTATAAGTTTCAGAGTAATGATGCTGTAAGAAGAGTAGTTACTTCAAAGCGGTTAAGCACGCCGCCATCTATCGAAATATTGAGCTCCTGTTCGAATAGAAAAAGTCGCAGACAAACACGGGTTCTGCATTCAAGATAACAAGATGAAGATTTTCGAGACAGAAGCTTGCAACGTACACATAGCCCGTTGCTGCAACGCGAGCAAATGCCGCTTTATACACCAGGTCGCTGCTCGTGGCTGCTGCGACGTCGATGTACAGCGGCTCCGGGGAGCATCAGATGTCGAAGTCGGCGCATTGACTTCAAAGCTGAGTAAACGGTCAGACAGTCCAATTTTTACTTCGAAATATATTTTAAATCTAATAAAGTCATTAAGTAGTCGCAATGTACATTATGACATTTAACAGTAATGGTAAGATGAACCACAAACATTCGATCTGACTTTGACCCCTCGATTAAAAGCCAGCGCATAGATATTTCAATCAGAAAGTTAACCAATGTGCCATTGTATACAGTTGGGATAAAAAAAAAACTATCATTCTTCTTGTAATGCAGAAACTATGAGGATTAGCTAGGATGTGGCATGAGAGTCTAAACTCTGTACTATTCGGTCGAGATGAATATATTTGATGAAATGTTGTTAAATGTTTCCATTTGAGCAAAATTATGAATAAACCTTGGAGGATATGCTTAAGCGGAAAAGTTAGTTTGGTGAACCTCTGACTGAGATACTTGCTCAACTGAACGGATGTGATGTTGATGGTAAACGTACAATTAAGTGTTTCATCCAGGTGTTGAGTGATAAGCCCTGGATTAAACCCTTAGGTCTAACGCTAATGCAATGTGTTGTTCTCATCGCGAACAACTACTAAAAGTTTTAATTACTACAAAGATACCTTAAAAGCCACCGCCGTAAAATTTCAGAAACAAAACTTCGTACCGGTATAATGCGACAGGCATTGGCATATCTAACCGCCTGTTTTAATTGTTAAGTAAAGGACTACCTTTGCCTTACATGTCCTATGCCGTTGATTGTATGGGAAGTGTCGAAAGGTTTTTTTTCATAAAGCTGAAAACTGTGCCGGTGATAATGTAAACACTAATAAACCTGAAGATGTGCAAAGAACAACTCGTATATCTACGTTGGCATCCAATTCCAAATTTAATAAATAATGTATCGTTAATAGTATAACACTAAAGGGTTTATAGATTTAGGTAGCCGGGTAATAGTAATAATAAGGATCATTTATTTGTGTAGCGAAACTACTGTGGTGGCGTGTTCAGTATCTCTTTAATACTCTGTGTTAGTACATTGTGTAAGTATTTATACTTTAATATTAAACGTGTGAGCTAACATCGATACACACAACGAACAGACATTTCGATGATAAAGTAAACATGTAAATAATGTATACGGAAACTATATTCGAGTATACGCTGCTATTCAGGTGACATGCATATTATTGAGACTAATAATAATACGTTACAATGCTCTTACATTTGCATGAATATGAGTACAGAGTTAGACAATTTATTCATCATATCTGCTTGTTGGGCTTGTTGAAGTGTTAAGAGTCCACAGTATGTTTATTAGAACCGAGTCACGACAGCTCTTCTATACCTATGAAGGGTTTTGGGAAGTGCGTTTCACTCTCGAAAGGTAGTATTTCTGAAGACTTAAATATTTATAATGTAAAACTACTGTAACGTCACAAGTAATTGAGAACAGGTTTAGATAGATTCGATGAACCTAACCTTATCCAAATGTTAGATACTATTTACAAAATAAGGTTTAGCGATGCAACCGCACCACTCTTAGCTCTTTAACAGTTTGAAATTTCAATTTTGATAAAAAGATTGGGATGATAAAGTGGGTCATCCCATACCAATCCAATGGGGCATAAATAATATTAACCACAAAAAGATAGGACTCCTTCCGAAGTTATGTTTGGATTGAATATGAATGCGGAGATTGACCCACGGTTGAATGAGGTAAGACGTAAAAGTCACTAAAATTTGAATTTAGAAATATTGCTTAAATCCGTCAAAAAGAAAATATATATGTACAGCAAGGAAAATAAAAACGTGCATGTGACAGCAGCCGACCGTATGTTACCATGTCTTCATGTAGCTACCATAAACATAGACGATGATGATGACGATGATGATGACGATGATGATGATACAGAACAGGTAAAAGAATAGAAAAGTTAAAATATTCCGTTAACATTTGTATATGTGTGTGTGTGTATTTTGCATAGGCATAAGGTACCGAATAAATAATTATTTACCTATTGCACAGAATTCATAATAGTTCAAGTACAGAAGTCACACTTTGCCAAATAATTTAATTAAATAGCGACTCCTGTTCCGACATAATAAAGTCTCAACTCGGGTCACACAGCGCTAATTATCTGCAGGTATATTCAACTAGCAGTTGCCTCTTTCTATCGCGTAACTCTTATCTGTTTCGACAGCACCGCGATATTAGGGTTGTCTTTTTATTTAAATTAATTAATGTGAATATTTAGTTACTGCCTTATTTTTGTGAACAAATAAACCTAGACCAGGTACCAATAACTCGATAGTCTACATATGAAAGAATGACGCGACGCATATTGTGTGCTAAAGCATCAAACAAATGGCGCGCCGCATCCCACTGAATTTTGGCACGATTGGTCGAACCCGAAGTGTAATTGTAGCTTTATACCTACACTGCCAAGTAAACCTGGCATGCTTATTGTGACTGCCTTATACATTCAGCTGAATGCAATAATTATTGTCTATCGGTACAAACTGTAAATATGATACGGAATAATTGTATGAGAAAATATAGACTATTAGTATAAAATTAAATGATTTATCATAATAAGCTAGTTATATATTAATTAATAAGATGTGACATAACTATGCACTTACATGGATAATATAATATAAACAAAAAAAAAAGGCGAGACAGCAAAAAGAAATGATTTATGATGAGATATCACTACATAATAATGGAGCGGGGTCCCCCGCCGCGTCTGTATGTTTGCGATAGACTGAAGAACTGCTGGGCGGATTTTCGTGCGGTTTTCACTAATAGACAGAGTGATTCAGGAGGAAGGTTTAGGTGTATAATTTGTTAAGATTTTGTGTAAATTGATTGAAATATGTTGATGTTTGTTGAAGATGTCTCTGCTACCCGTACGAGGCCGAAGTGATGAATTACTAATTGTTGTCATCCGCCGCGCTGGTGTGTAAGAAGGAAGGTTCACAGCCAGTATGTCGCTTGTGGGAAAGAAGTACCATTAGTGACGTCTGCTGGTTTCTGAGAAGGAAGGTTCACAGCTATTATGAGATGTATGCCGCTTGTGGGAAGGAAGTACCACTAGTGACGTCCGCTGGTTGGTGAGAAGGAAGGTTCACAGCCATTATTAGATATATGTATGTCGCTTGTGGGAAGGAAGTACCGCAAGTGACGTCAACTGGTTTGTGCGAAAGAAGTATCACAGCCTTTATGATTATAGTTGTTATAGATTTATGTATGTACCTGTTGCTTGTGGGAAGGAAGTACCACTTGTGACGTCCCCTGGTTTGTGAGAAGGAAGGTTCACAGCCGTTATGAGATATGTCACTTGTGGAAGGGAAGTACCGCAAATGACGTCCCCTGGTTTGTGAGAAGGAAGGTTCACAGCCGTTATGAGATATGTCACTTGTGGGAAGGAAGTACCGCAAGTGACGTCCCCCGATTTGTGAGAAAAAAATTCACAGCCTTTATGATTATAATTATTATATATTTATGTATGTACCTGTTGCTTGTGGGAAGGAAGTACCACTTGTGACGTCCTCTTGTATGTAAGGAAGTATCATAATCATGGTTCTGACGCAAGGCACATACGTCCGTAAAATTGTAAGTCTGAATTCGATGCTATGGAAGATTACTATTGGCCGAGTGTTAGGTTAATACGGCTGTTTTTGCGTGCGTGCATGAGGACATGCACGACGTCAGGATGGTCGAGTGTTAGGTTTACAAAAATAGATATATTAATTTGATATAAATTCGAAATATTGTATTCGTTTGTTCATGTTTGGGGAGTGGAAACGAATGTAACGGGCAACACCGAATGTTTACCCCGGGAGAACAGTAAATTTAGGCGGGCTATTTGCTCGTGGCCAGCATCGAGTTCGGACGTGTGTTTAAAAGTGTATTGAAATGGAAGAATATATATATACCCTACAGTATTCACGTGAGTTTTATTGTACTGTCATTTTTACCTTTATTTGAGATATCTTACACTTTTATACAACTATATGAGCAAAAAAACTCGGTCCACCTAAGATAAAACATTACTGGAATCTATTAATTCCGTGCAACCAGCTCCTTTCTCTCTATTCTCTCAGCGAAAAGAAACAGCGCAACCCAGCAGTGCTATTTGATTACTATTTAATCAGCAGGTGAAAATATTAGCTTAGCTCTTTAAATCTATATTAAAGTGTACAGTTAGAAGCAGAATAAAAACATACACAAGATAAACTGGGTTTGGTCTAAACCAAAATTATGTCTTGACTGATTTATATGCAATAATGTATTACGTTGACCAAAAAACTGTGGAATTTACAAAAATATCCGAATATACCGGGAACACATAATGTAACTTGGCTACCGAAATGGCTTTTCTGTTTGCAAACTGCATTTGATATATTTTTATCTCGCGCATCTCTACTGTGTTTATCTTTTAGAAGCATCTACTGCACACAAGCGTAAAATTGAAAAAATAAATCTATCCCGTTTTTCTAACCACTACTACCTACATGCAAATAAAGTCGCATTGCGCTTACAAGGAAACTTGTGTGCCGATCTTTTTTTATCACTACTATTTTAAACAAAAACGTAGCATAGGTAAAATGGGTTTTTGTTTGCTACATTTTAAGTATAAAACATTTTTACATTCTCTCCTAAAAGTGTTTCAATACAATCGATCATTCAGCATCCCTTGCGGGTAAACAATATTGTTTCGTACAATAACATTACATACGTTTTTATTACCGTAAGTGCTCGATATGAAATTGCATTTAAGCCAATAGGTGCAAGTATTCATCGTCCGTCATATTATTTGTCACGAGCCGTCATCGGCAGGCGACGCCGAGCGTCGAGTGCGACCGACGCATAGCGTATATCCAATTATCCGTTTGCAATATTTTCTATGTGATGGCGCATGTGGAAAACACAATCAATCTAAAATATTTTGGAAAACTGAGTGACAGATATTTTACGATCGAATATTTACTTTTTTATGTGTGCATAGTATGTACATACATACATACCACGTCACAGCAAAATTGCTTTCAACGCTTGTTTTGCATAATTTCATTACTTATTGTTATCACTCACTATTTTTATTCATGTCGTTAAATTTGCATCTAGTTGAATCAAATAGTCAGAATAATAAAACCAACATATCTTTATACATAAAAATTTCCTGTCACGTTGTTTGTCCGCGATGAACCACTAAACTAATGAACAGATTTTAATGAAATTTGTATACTGTATGCAGTTTGGTCCAATTTGAGAGATGGGATGGTGTTTATTTCAATTTATAGTCGCTATATTTTTTATTGTTAATGACTTGCCCCAACAACGCGTGGCCTGGTAGCTAGTTATTTATAAAAAATATTCAGAAAACATGTTATTATAGCTGGACAAAGGGGTTTTAATTAAACGTAAAAACTGCATTTCCCTTGCAAAGTACCCGAGTTCAAACAAAAAAAGATCCGAGAGTTGTATAAATAGTAACTATCGTATTTCGTTCTGTATCGGTTTCTCGATTTCCTCAGTGAAGTCATTTGTAATCAGACCTCACCTCGTGATATCTTTCTATTAAAAAGGTAGGCAGATCCACACTGTAGTGTACTCCTACTAAAATTGATAAAACTTTAAAGTTGATAATTTTTTAACCTTTTATTTTGCTAATAGTATGTTCTAGTATTTATAACTCAAATGAACAAAAGCAGAAGATTAAACATGTTAGCTAAAAGCATTTGTGATATCTAGATTAAGGTGTTTCAACCAACAAAGTTTCTTGTAATTCTAATGACTAAAGATCGCCTGATGGTCAAATTTCAACCAAAAGTCATTAAGTTTGAATGTTATGTTTTATATTAATTACAATGGTAATTCAAAAAAGTTCAAGTTATAATGATAACTTGAACTGTCGTTGTATAGACATGCCGTACCATGGTAGGTCAGCATTTATACTTGGCCCCTGTAAATTTTTGTAGCCGTTTTTACATATATTTTAAATTTAAAACATAACACATATTGATTAAAAATGTTAGCTTTTTGCACTTCTTCCACCTATAAACTTTAAGTATTCCAAATATGACATTGCTGCGTGCACGATATTTGCTTTAAAAGGTTACAAAGAATTCTCTTGACGTATTAATATAAAACGATAATAATATTATATTCTGGTGCATATTACACAACATTATCCAGACGCAAACTAAGAAAAGCTACATCGTTGTATTGTTTATATATTTTACTGACATCAGTCACTTCCTGAGAAATCAATAATATGAAGTTTTCAATGTTCTTTACCCATACACTATTACTACAGTCATACATTCATTTTGACATTCAACAGTTCTCCTTCTGTAAAGCAAAATAAAAACGTTTACCTACATAATCCATAACATACCAATACTAACTCAAGTACTAATATCTTATAAACTTTCTGCCAAATTTTTAAACGAACATAATGATTCATAGCAAGGAAAACACGGCACATTAAATTAAACACGCAACTACAAAATAGTTTCTGGTGCCAAGCCTTAAAAAAAGTTACTTTTATACCTTGGATACAATCCAAACTTAGTGAAAAAGTAATCAATGAAATTCACACTTTATCATGTAAGTTGTTTTTTTTTCGTTCAGGGTAATGTGACTATCCTTTTACAGAACATGTCAGCTTACTTAGTTTCCACCATAGTATTGTATTATAATGTCTACTTAATAATATTTACACTAGTATAATTTGCAATGTAGAGAAATCTTGTTTGGGCGGAATCGAACCTAATCTAAATTAGTCATAGTTGTGTGTTAAAATGACAAAATAACGTTACTACTAGCTTTAAAGCAATATATGTATTCTACAGACAAAAATCTATATTGGCCCCGGAGCACAGCGCTTCCTTCATAACTACGCGATCGATAATGATCCCATCCACAAGTCATTGAAAGCGGTGAGTACCTGTTACAAGCTGGTAGAAATTTTTAAAAATCATGTGTAAGACACTTCATATATTGTCACTAATGAGCACGCGATGGCACAATTGTAGTCCAAATATACAGAAAGAGACACTAAATCGCTTACAGCTTATTTTTGCATGCTTAGTCTACGCAGCCAATTTTGATGACCACAGAAATATGGAGAAATGCTGATAAAGGCAGGTAAAGGCTGGCTTTGGCTGCAAGGAGTTAATTATTCTAAAATTAGACAACACGTTATCCAATGTCAAAGGTAGCTTCATTACGAAATTGAGGAGTGGTGACATGCTCGGCAACATTATACAAGAGCGAGTTTGCCAGCTAGCATGTATGACATGACGCGCGGCTTCTTATTTGTTTCCTGCAATATGCAGTCTAAAAGATCCTTCAGCCATACGCAGTACACTGAACTCAATTTCCTTTTTTAGTGATAACTTTTAACCCGCTTACGTGGGTGTTTTCGTTTTTTCAAGTCAAACACTAGCTGAACACTAGCTCCTCTGGTGACATGTCGACGACTGTTTATGCGTGGACAGACAACGTTGCCAAACAAATGTTCTTCGTTGATGTTTAACTTATGAGCAACATGTAGTGCGTCAATTATTACCCACTACACTACTGACACGCTATGGTGGCCGTTTTGATATATTACAATAGTGATGTGAAATGTCAATTTATTCTCCAAAAAAAATATAATAAAATCCATAAGTTTTTATTGCAAGTAGTACCTGGTTAATGTCAATTTGCATCGAGTGGTATGGGGCGTTGTCCATAATTATAATAGATGGTTCAGGGAGGCTACACAACATTGAGGTAAACCATTCAGTAAACTCTTGCCGTAAAAAAGTATATCTTGCCGCAAAAGGCATAAACAGAGTTCAAATTAACGAGCAATGGTCAACAGTACTGCAGTATCAATATCCGAAATCCAAAGCCAGGTCAAAACTATATCACAATCGCAGTGCACTCACAGTTTGTACCTACTTTTCGAAGCAACGTGAAGTCGAAACTGCTTTGTTTTGCATAGAGCATTGACGCGGGTTTGCCGGAGGTAGTAGTTGTGTGGCCAGTATTAAATTTCATTTTTTTATTTTGAATTTCAAAAACAAATGCCGAGTTGTGTGGTAAATAAGTACACCAATAATTATAATCTTATAAAAAGAAAAAAATTAAATGTTCGCGGGACCCTAATATATATAGTTTAGAAATCAATGTAATAAATAAATTTTGTGTCCTAAAATAATACATTCGATAAATGTTATGACTAACTGCACGTCATTATTGACAATAAAGAACAACAATTTGCTCCTTCAAATGTAATTACTAATTAATACAAAACTTCATGAGTGGGCAAACGTCAAAACGGCCATCATAGCGTGCCGGTAGCGTAGGTGTAAGGAGATTGGAGAGATTGAAGCATCTAAGTCAACACAATCAAAATATACGGTTCACTTCTGTAACATTTTTTCGTACTCGCGAAATAACGTTTTAATATGTCTAGAGTATTTCTCGTAGGCCTAGATAAATTTGTCAAGCACACAGACACCGTAATTTAAAAAAAAACGTTCAAGTGTGGGTCTGACTTACGCACCGAGGGTTCCCATAAGCAAACAAACTTGTATGTAGATACTACGTCCATTTCGGGAACCAATTCTCGAAGATTTTTTCGAAAGACAAACTTAACTTTGCGGTTCTAACAATACGATCTATAATAGAATATTATAACAATTCTAACATACATCGATGTGGTATAACAACAAATTAACAACTTCGGATTTTTTCCTTTACTTGTCTATCTATCTATATACTATCAGACCTTGCTTCGTACCAAATTTAATAATTCTAGGCCAATGGGAAATACCCTATAGGTTTTGATAGAACTGCGAAATGTTAAAATTTGATAAAATGTAAGGTTTAATGGCCGAATCTTTTGATTGTGTAGACTTAGAAGCTTGATTTTTTTTCATCTTCAAGGGACTCTAGACATAAGAATTGTTATTAATTTCAACTTGATGCGTCAACGGGTTCCTGAGAAAAAGAGTCTTGACTGATAGACAACAAATTGATCCTATAAGGGTTCCTTTTTTTCTTTTTAAGGAACGGAACCCTAAAAAACGAAACTAAGCTCGTTAATTTACATGAACATATAACACATGCGATACAACTAGAATTAAACAAAAAAACTTTTTTGCGGTTACTTTACGTTCGCTGTCAGAGCATGGACCGTTATGTACGTATATATGGGACAACTTTTTCCTTTTCTTTTTAAGTTTTGCTTTCAATTCGCCTTACCTTTTTCATAACTTTGGAATGACAGCTAGTTTTTTAATTTGGGGTCAGTAGGCACTTACCAAACTGCATTATTATTCACACGTTCCTATTGTATAGGAATAGACATTATCTTTATAAATTAATTTATTTTCATTCCTCATTCATATAATATCGTCATACCATCCAATGTATGCAACGCATTAGCAACCAAATTTGTGATATGTACAAATGCGAAAAGATGTTGGTTGCTTTGTCCTTTTTTTGCATAGGGACAGATCGATTTAACGTTTTGCACACGAATGGTTTAGAAATTTGGGACAAAGAAAATATATTTTGAGGTAATTTGATGTGAATATTTTATGTTTTTTATGTAGTAGTCAAGGCGTGAAAGACTAACAAACAAAAAAACTCACATTTGCATTTATAATAAATCTTAGTTAACATAATTAGTCTTTTGAAATTATATGCAAATAGATAAAAAAATTATTAAATACAAACTAACATTTTAGAATTAACCAGTTTATTAGATTTTTACCTTTTTACCTGTCAATAATTGCCACCCCATTTTCCTTCTGATTAGCAGAGAGTACAGTGCAAAAAAGAGAATAGGTGAACAACTTCAGTTACAGGACTTACAGGACAGGACACCCTGGATAGTTTCTGCCGAGGTCCTAAAGGATCAATGTTGCGAGGAAGTAAACCCGTATAAAAAACCCTGAGATGGTTGTGGTGGGACGGACTGCACACGTCTTATTTATTTGGTGCAACAGCACCAAAATTAAACGTTTATTGAAAAATAGAATGTAATGAAAGTGTAGTTTGTTTAGTCAATAAGAACGGACACGTAATTGCGTTTACTTAAAGTTGATCGACACTTAAGTAATTAAAACCAAACGTGAGTAATACTATGTAAATGCATTCACTCAAGTGACAGTGTTTAGACAATAACCAGAAACAAACAAAAATGAACAAAAGTACATTTGTAACACGCAACCTACATCATTTAAACTGCTTTAGATAACATTTGAGATTATGTTTTACCGTGCTGTGGAAGAATGTAACACCAATAACAACTGAAGATGACTGAACCCACAAATGACAAACTAAGTTGGCAGAAACGTCACGAAGACCGCGGACGAATACAAGAACGTATCCAGCTTTACTGTTGAGTTACTTACTACATACCAGCTATGACCGCCGCACCGCTGACGATGCTTCTGTTTGAATATTCGGGCTGGTTGTAATTACAAAAATAGTAAGAAAAAGTCTTACTATATATTATCAAGTAAGCCGAAGTTCAATCGGATCTGATAGAATAGTAATATTAAATTTACAAGACTTATATTCGGGCACTACTACCAATTTTAAACCCTGCAGAATCCTACGAAGCACAAGACTAATTACACCAGTCCAGTACCTTTGATCTACAGGAGTAACATAGAGAAAATACAAGGCAACCAGTCCAAAGCTCTGCAGAATGTTTCTTATGTATTTTTGAACGTACATGCGTAAGTGATAATTGTGCTTTATACACGTAAGCAGAATTTATAACACGTAACCTTCATTATTTAAAATTGTAGATGTTTACGTTACGTTACTTGGGATCACCAAGTAACGTAACCATCTACAACACCTTTCTCTCCCTCTTTTATTCTTTCTATTTCTAGGTATGATGTCGTCTTTGTATTTAATTTACCCAGGTTTAGTTTAAAAAATTGTTAATTACTTAATGAGCATTAAGGACGACGTAAGAAGCAGTGGCTTTGAATTCATATAATCGGTGCAATCAGTAAACCTATACGTTGTTGCTGTTTCGTCGAGCTACGCAACTAATGAAATCGTAAATCAACGCTCATACATCGACAGATTTTCAGGGTGCAAATATTTTCCTTTTCAACATAACTCTCAACACTGACGCCTTGTTAATTAATAGAATTAAAACCAGACGTGATGAACAGCTCAACAGCGTGCCAATTAAGCGAGGCATATTTTTTCTCTCTTTAATCTTAGTTAAATTTTTAACTAGAATGCGAGTCAAAAGAGTCGATGCTCCGTAATAATGTAATAAAATCATGAAGTTAGAACGAAAGTTGTGTCAAGTAGTTTTAATTTTATTGCAATTGAATATTTTAAACTTACATTAAGCAAAATAGTACGTTTATAATTCTTAAGATTTTAATACTTGCGGTGATAGTCACCTAAAAAATCGATTTCGGTTACCGGATCAGGTTATGCCTCTTTACGTGCTTTAGACGTCCGATGTAGGATCTCCTGCAGGTTAATATCCCAATTATTAAACTACCGACGGTGACGTGAACCTACTCCTAATACGGTGGCGATGGAGGTGTTTACAAGAAAAGCAGCAAAGTGTGAAACACGTTAATAGTAAGTTACTAGTAATGTTGCAGTAAGTCATGCAAGTTTACATTTTCTAATTGTCGTAGTAGCTTCCACCCGCTGCTACGTCCACTATGATCTCGGTCCCCAGCCAACCTGCTGGCTTGTACCATTGGCTTCGCTCGCGTAAAAGTTGCATTTTTACCTCCGACAACGTGTATACAAAATTTAGTAATAAATAATTGCGGTAAAGGTTAGCTTACGTTAAATAAAATTCGACTAATAATTTATTAAAATTCAACTGAAATATAGGTTAGCGGAAACGCTGCTATGGTTCGGTACACCATGGCCACAAATCAGACAACCAATTTCGTTCAGGTTTAAATCAACTATTCGCTGTACGATTAACGTTGTGGATTATTTATTCGGTATAGCTCTCGACCCACACACGAACCTGTCTGTCGGCACTCCGCCACTACATCAAAAACGGTGCACTCCAACTAATTGCATTTGCTATTGATGCGAGCCTATAACCACGATGCCCTGACTGTCCGGTTACTGGCCTTCTCATGTCGACTATTACCAATATAATTTCAGGGCAGCGTGTTTATATTTGAAGCAGCAAACTAAAGCAGGGTATTAATTTGCTGTGATTCGATTTGATGCATCAATAAACATACGATATGTCATTCATTAGCAAATTAATCGGCGCTTGAATACGCGGCTTTTGGTTTCAAAGCCTGAATAGAAGCAGGTCTTTTTAAAAGTAAGATATTATCATTTTAGGTGTAGTACTCCGAAGCTGTTGGTGTAGTATAAGATGTAGAATCAGCTACCTAATTCCCTTTAACTTATAACTATAACTTACACCTAAACCTATTTTAAAGCACTTGTAAAAGAACAAGTGCTTTAAAAGAGCACTAACGCTATAAGTGGTGTACAACTCTCTCACGTTGTGCAGTAGACTCCATAATAAGTAACTCCACTAAACTGTCTTACTAATTAATTATAGTGATTTCACTATTTATATGTATGTGTTTTCGGTATACATTTATGTATGTTTATGTGTGTATATATATATATATATATATATATATATATATATATGTGTAGATAGTTCACATATTCCTTTTCACCCCATTTTTTACTCTCAGGTAAGTCGTAATATCATTCGCTTTACCTTATTATTTCATTGTTCCCATTCTAAATATTTTTGGTACGCCACCAGCTACCGATTATTTTCCTCTGTTGTTTCCTTACAAAGGTCGTCTGGAAGACATCGCTTTTAGCGATAAGACCGCCCATTGTGCCGCCGCTTAGTATAAACTGTTACTATGTTTAATTTCTATCCAACTGTGGTGTACAATACAGAATGTGCTATCTATCTATGATATGATAGGTTTTTATACTATTAAAGGTGGAAGATAAACATGTATCCTGCTTGTTAGTAAGCATAAGTGCTAGCTTACCACCGGAGACCAGATATTAGGGTGACCTACAACTTCTGGACTCTTGCGTTACTACGATGTATTTCTGTTTTCTGTTCAACACGCTTGTTATATTATCCTCACTTGTCACTAAATAACTATGTAAAAATTCTTGGAAGTTCATTTAAACTTTCTTCTAATTGACGTATCGAAACGGAACGTTGTATGTAAAAGTAGTTTGGATGCCAATACTTTAATTTAGCATCTTGGAGCTGATCTGATGATAGAGCCAACAGATGAATAGTGGAACTTGTTACTACTTTTTAAGTTGATTCACGATTAAAGCGTGTTTTTTTTTGTTTTTTTAAGTTAAATAAGGATATACGGTTTTACTCACGTGTATTTTTTGGATATGCCGGACTAGCTTCGGACCCGACGGGGGCCCTTTTTCAAGTCTGGTACCTGCAACTGACGCGGTAGGATGCCTCACTCCTCGAAAAAGGACCCTCGTAGGGTCCGTTCATCTTTAATTAATATGAATTCCACTCATGAAAGTTTTTATTCGAATATAGTTTTTCTAAGGTATGGTTTATTACTTTAGACATCACCTACATACTAGGTTTATGGTACAAATACTTAACGTAACTATATAGATCACTCAGATATCGATAACATAATCGAAACCTATAATATAAAGGTGACCAAAAAAAATATGGATAGATCTGCCATATATATAAGTATGACAACGCGGCCATTGTCAAACTCGCAAGACTTAAAAAGTAACACACGATGAGTACTAAAAGGTACGATTGTGTAAAGAACACAAGGTCTTTCTCAATCAGACGTTGATAAGACAACTTGAATGAAAACAACGTACACAGTTAACAGAAATAGATCTTTTGAAAGATTTCTGAATATTTGGGACATCGTTAAGAGAAAGAGATTTCGATATTTCTTTCTCAGAAGGCAAACAGCGAACGCACCGCTTGATTGGCATAAAAATGTAAACAATTTGGGTCTTTAATATATAACTGGAACATTATATTCATAAATATCTTATTCTTTGCTAAGTTTGGGTCTAGATAGCAATGTGTAATATGTACCAAGATATTCAACATCCATATAATTGGAAAACTCAGAAAACTCGCACAAGCGAGATTTAAAATCTGTATATTACGTATAATTTGTTGTAATCGGTCTGTGGCACACTCATATCGTGTTCATATAGAAACATAAAAGGTCCACTAAACGGGACGCAATTCGTACCTACCTGCCCCTCAAATTACTTAGTTAATGCTTATTCAACAACCTATAAAAACAAAGAGGCGGCCGCGACACAAGGAGGGTCAGAAACTCTATTGTATATTAATGTAAGCGGCGCCATTCTCCCGCTAGTTTTGGCAAAGATGCAATTTCATTTGAATATTGTGCAAGTCGACTGTTATACTGCGTTATACTCGTAACTGAAGTACTTTAAATACAAAGTGCTCATAAAAGTAGTGCCTAACAGCATTAGGGTAGGATGGTGTTAATTGATATTAGAATGGTACATAAATAGAATGTTAAGAGGTAAGTATTAAGCGGGAGTTCGGTGTCGTATATTCAGAAAGACAATTAAAAGGAAATTTTAGCGCCATGTGAGGCATACATCGCGTAGATGTCTCTCATTCCGTGTGTAAGTACGCCTTCGCTCGTCACGGTGTCTCCACGATTTATATCCGCCGTATTACACGTCATTCTACACGTTGCCACGCTAACATCGAGTTAAGAAAATGGAAATTAAAGTGAGCTCATAAAACAAACAATTTAAATTTCTAGTGTCCTTGTTAGAGTTATAAATCAATTCAGGTTATTGAATCATCTTCAAATAATATTTATTATATTGTTTGAAAAAGTTTACACATCCACACAAGCACTACGGAGAGCTCCCAGACGCTGTACTCTCGACTGCTCCATATTTAGAACCGGCTCTAATAGGATTCTTTCGAAGCGGTAGATATTTTGGGACATAAATCATTATTCGCCACGGATAATTCAAAGTTTTAGGCGTAACGGGATATCAAACCATTGAATACCACGTTGTTTAAAAAATATAGATTAATCCTTGAACTTTGATTAACATCAAATAACGAGTGTAGTAGAAACCATCCACGTCTTTCAAAAGGTTATGCAGTTGAAACAGCATATTACGACTATTCATTCTTATAGTGAGTAATTACTTTTAAATATCTCTACGATTGCCTTGCCTTAAAAATACACTAGACATCACTATAAGACCCCAAAAGATATGTTTGAAACTTGATAATCAGAATTAGAATTTTTATTTGCCAGAAACATGGTTTCAGGTTGTTAAGTAGATTGTATAAAGTACGGCATGTACATTATTACACCGCAGTCAGTGCAATTGTGCAACATTTCTCAACATAATATGTGATTTTATGTATGCATTTTATGTTACCACACTCACATTAAACAATAAAATATCTACCTAATATATTGTTACTAGTACATAAAAAGTAATATGATAATTTAATAATAATATTATGTACGTTTATGAAAAAAAACAATGTCTGAAAAAGTAAAAAAAAACAATGTCTGAATAAATTACTCTACTTATTTTTACATGTATGTCAAAATATTATTATATTACATATATTTTTTATGCTAGAGAGAGGAGTTAAGTAACAGTAACAGCAGGCTGTGTTACGATTACTTAAAAATAATCAATTTACTTAAAAAAAATCCTTGATGTTACCTATAACATCAAGGATTTTAACCAAATGTATAAAACTTACACAAGCACCTGGAATTACTAGAAGACCGCGTTTAATCAACAGTACTTAAGTACTTATAAGAACATAATTTTTTATTCCTGCTAGAGGGTAGAGTCAGTAAAGCTTCGATGGATACGAGTGACAAGATGTTGATGCATTGAATAATAATAACTTTACACATCTCACACATGGCCGTCTCATCCACCAGACTGCTGATACACATACTTATATATTCCTAAATACATACACATGATACACATACTTATATATTTCTAAATACATTCACATAATAGATAAATTACAACCAGACACAGAACAAATGATCATGCTCATCACACAATTATTTGTCCTGGGTGGGAATCGAACCCACGACCTCTGGCTCAGTTAGGGTCACTAACCACTAGATAAACAGGCTAAGTCTTACTATAAGAACAAAATTATGTTGGTACAAAGAAAGTGTATTTAATCTGTATTTAAAAAGTTTAGGACGACGAAAAAAATACATTTACAGCATTATATAATTGCAGGAATCTATCCTAATTAAAAAAAAATCACACACATTGGTTTAAACACATTGACATTAAACAAGAAAGGTAAGAACAATAAAATTACTAGTAACAATGATTTCACACTCAACTGAAATATGTACTTGCCACATCCAATCCGCGAACAATTCACCGCTCCATGTCCCCCCTCTAGGATGATTGTGCCGCTTGTCTAATTGTTTCTTGCAACGTCGGTATATTAAGCAGTGAGATGCCGCTGACTTTATGACTTCTTGAATGAGTCATTAACTTGTCGAATCAATTCGTCTTCGGCCTCGTATTATTTCTGAAACTCGTGAGGGGTGAAATAATACTCCAGTAATTGTTTAACTATCGTCTCCTCGAATTTGTAAACGTTCACGTTAAACGGTAAAATATATATTAACTTGTTATGTGTAATGAAAACGTAGTTCTCTCTATTTCAGCTCAATATTTTTTTATTAAGGTTTGCCTAGACTAGAAGTTAATTATCATATTTAATGTCATGCCCATAAAATTGTCCATTAGTAAAATACTGCCGTAGACGTTTTGCTCTACTAATACATTCGTATATAACATAATATAAAAAGGATTTAATATAATTGAAATTGATTTCACTTCTGTAGGAAGATTTGTAGTTTTCTGCTAGATATTGGACCAAGTTCCTACAGGAGACCGTAATTAACTATTATTACCAGCACTGTGCTGGCTTTCTGCTCATAAAAATAATTTTTGGTTTACACTTTTAGCATGTGCAAATAGACAACACTAATTTAGCATTACATGAATATCCATTATTGATGAGTAACCAGTATTCTGTGGATGTCATACTAGAAAAGTTTGGTAGTCCACTACTGGACATAGGCCTCTCCCAATGTGCGCCATAGTGCCCGGTCCTCCACCTTCCGCATCCAGTCCCACCCAGCTACCTTCCTCAGGTCGTCGGTCCATCTGGCTGGGGGGCGTCTTACCTTCCGTTTACCGATTCGCGGTTTCACTCTAAGATCCGCTTGCTCCAACGGCTATCGGTCCTTCGGCATACGAGGCCAGCCTATTGCCACTTAAGCGTGCTTATTCTGCGTATAATCTAATACCTATCTAATAATTCTATAGTGTGTATTTCTAATGTCTATAACAAGAAATAATAAAAATAAACTAAAATTGAAAATTAAATAATTTTTCGGCACCCGTCTGCCTGTCAGCGGGATGTATATCATGTACCGTAATAGGTAGACCCAACAGGAAATTTTCATAGAATGTAATTCATAAAAATTAAAAGGGGTCACAAGAAAAGTGATTTTTAAGGGTTTTTATTCGATCTTGTACGATGTTATGGCACCCTTCGTGTACGAGGCCGACTCGCGCTCGGCCGGTTTTGGAGATGGTACACTGCTACTTTTATTAAAGGCTACGAATTTTCTCATTATTGGTTTAACTTTGAAAACATCTAACAATATTTAATGGCACTAAATAAGAACTTAAATATTACAAAAAATATAAATTCTTTACAAGTGTTTGAAAAGTGGAGAGTTATGGTGAAAAAAAATGAGAAACACAATAAGCTTTACACAAAGTTGAAATAAAGGTCTCAATTACCTCCAAGACGAAGAAGCTATAAGCGTCAAGCAAAATGTCAAAATTTTTGTTTACTGGTCTAAAGAAAATTTGCTAACTGGTGGAAAATTTTTCCACCAGTTAGCAAATTTTTTGTCCCAAAGTTATTTGCTTCAATAATGGTTGGAGGATGGATGGAGTCGAACTAAGGAGTTGCGAAATTTATTTTACTTTATTTATATATATATATAATATAATATTTACAAAATACTACTAATAATACTAGACTGCTCTGCTCAGCTCCTGGGCTCACATCGCGAACAATTTAAACCTGACTAGAACACAATGCTCCGGATTTCAAAACATCCTGAAGGCTCTTGGCTGGTTTTTTACTGAAAATTTCCAAGTGGAAATTCTCAGTTTGAAAGTAATGTTTTTATATTAAAATTACTAAGTAATATTAATTAACGGGACTTACTATACCGGCTTAAAATACGTAAGCTCTCTGTAACACTGTGTGTTTACTAAATTTAAAAAGTCTGAGATATGAAACGAGTGCAGAATCGCATACGCAAACAACTACTAGTGCTAATTAAAATTATCGGCTCCGACGTGAATGCAACTCAAGAAAAACAAAGCTAAAGAAGTTGTTAATATTCAAACTCGAGTCGGAAGAAATTTTAATTAAAATAGAACATTTACTACATAAATAGGAAGTTAAAGTTACAGCCAAGTAGTTGCGCAGTTCTGACACTAAGTTATTTGCTTAAAACTATGCAGTTTCTATTAACATTATTAAGACAATAATTTGTGATTTGTAACTTTTAAAAATCAATTTTGTCATAAGTCAGTATCATTTTATTTTAATCATTTCTATTGCTCTCTCTTTCTGAAGCGCAAGACCCACTTAATATACAAAGTGTTACGGAAAAATGTGTTCATATTTTGGACCCTTTAAATAATATAAAGCCCTAACAATATTAATAAAATTCGTGATTTTTAATACAGATATCTTATTTTGAAATTGACAAATTGAACTTGAAAATTGACTGCTGAAGTTATTATTTCGTATACGAAAGGGCTGACATGAATGAAATTATGGGTATGGGTTTAATACCAAGGATATAGATGGACTGTCCTGATTGTTCAGAAAATATCTGAATACAACATAATGTTGTTTCAAAACATGCTAAAAACGTGAAAATAAATTTAAAAAAGCTAAATCAACTATTTGTTGGTTACACATTATGCCAGTCAGCCTGCGACCACGACCAGTGTAACCTGGTCGAAACGTCAGACTTCAGAGGTACGTAATACCTATTTCGTGATCTCGTTAATTCCCGTATATGTACATAATTATAGGATGACTTAAATTGCAGTTGTAAGCCAACTTAAACTACTATACTTATAGCAACGTGGATCCCACATTACTTGTGTTCTTTGTTAACCCTTCAAGCTGTTATAAATGCTTGTGCCTAACACACGTTGTGTGTAGGAGTGCGTACACGTCGGCAGTGTGGTAAGGTTCCATCCCGCAACCAGTTGACCGTAAGTCTTATGCATTACACCACCGCTGCTTAAATAGTATCCAGTAATGCGTCCTTTATATAGCTGCGATATAAAAATTAATCAGATAAAGAATAGAAATTGGTATAAAATGCTCTAAATTATAAAACAGTGTCTAAAGCATTTATTTGATACCGGGGAGTAGGGATTAATAAAAACAGGGAGGGAGTTCATAAAGAAAAATGTCACTGCATTGCAAAGTAATGTTCTCCCGTTCGCGCGTTGGGGAACGCGAATTTTGCAAAGCTCTGTTCTTAGCTATTCAAAATGAATAACGACTTGTTTCTTTATGTGAAAGATTTAATAAAATATTAAATGAATTTAGATCGATTGTATTATATGTTAAACACTTAAATATTAACATTGAAAGATAGGAAACAGGTAAAGGGAAATTCTTTCAAAAATAAATACTGGCGATTCCTATTTCTCAAACTTCTGTAATTATATATGTGTCTCCCCTATATGCGATCACTGTGAGTTATACTGTTAAAACAGACCAAAAATAAATAGATTACAAACGAGATCTTGGAAAATACTAGATTTACATGTCCCTATTTAATTGTATGTAAACACCCAAACTACACATCATGCCTTATACGTATACATATTTATTATGAATGTGAATGAATTATTCATATAATTCCATTTTATCTAATGTTATATGGTTTAATGAACATTTTCTAAAATGCACATTTGACTTAATATTCAATTAGTATGACATATTCAGTTACTATAATATTCAAAATCTATAAGTAACGTTTAATATAATTTAAAAGCATCAGATACCATCTACTGTTATTGAATCATTTGGGTTAGGTTACCCAACGTAACCTAACCCAAACAACCAACACCCAACAGTGATTTTGGTCTGTTCGATTCCGACACACCGCCTCACCGAAAACCCCGGTGGGGTGACGGCCCGAGGGAGTTTCCACATGCACAAAAAAAAGGGTTAGAACAGTGACCACCATCAGTGACCAGATCCCCTCTATTGTTGGTGAATCATTTGGGTTAGATGTGGTCATAACAGTATGATGTTTCCTAATATTTACTTATTCATTCCAAAATTTTGGCTGAAAATGAGTAAATATGAAAAATAGGTCAAATGAACGTAATATAAAAGAGCATTATACAAATTGAATATTATATGAAATGAACGTTATACTAAATGTTATTAGAGTAAATGAAGGTTATATGAAATGTAACATTAGATGACATGAAATTAGGTTTTTTTTTAGCACAAAAGCAAAAAACAATTTTTTTATAGCATATGAAAATTATATCATGTGGACGTTATTTCAAGTGATATTATACTATCTTTTATTATGCCATATATTACACACTCCCAAGACTGACAGTGACAGGGTAACAGAATAAAAAATAAACATAATAGTACATATTATAAAATTAAGAATAGAATAGCCACATGGACGTCTCACCAAAAAAAAGTGTCCTTTCTGTCGCGTATCGTCCTATTTTAGTTAGTCAGTCGTGAATACTGAAAATGCTAAATGCTTTTATGTCTCGATAAAGTAAGGTCTTAATTAAATAGGTAGGCAATTTAATCGCATAACGATAGAAGGCATCTCTATTACAAACACGCTTTTACGTAAATTTAATCACCTATAAAAAAATGCACTCAAGTACTTAAGTTGGAAACCTGAATCTTTTAAAGTAAATTTAAACTGCACCTTATTTTAAAAGCACAAAGTATTCTACGTAAATACTATCTCAACTAGCTGAATGACGGTATATTGTTAATGTATGAATACGTGAATACGTTACAGCAAGTTCGAGGAAACAGTTTCGCGTTAAATTAAAATCTCCTTGAGGGTGAATTAAAAGCTGGGAAGTTTTAAAGCTGTACTAGACGCAGCGTTCAATGGTATTAAATTGTTGATTTATAAACCAGGAAGCTTTAAATTCACGAGCTTTGTGGAATAGTATAACAAGCTGAAATTAAAAAAGTAATTCAATAATTTAGGGTCATTCATTTGAGTAGGTACTCGACTTAAGAGACACAGGTGAGTGATGTGTACATAGTATGTCCATACATACATACTACAGTACACTGTCCATATGAACCTAGTCCTAACATAAGTATTTAGCTTAGCTGGTTAGGATAAAGAGAACGTTTAACCCACGTTGTTATTAAAATTAATTATACGTCTTTCCGCCATCGTTTAAGGCTACCCATCCCCATCATTTGGATAATTGGCACTCCACCACTGTGCGCTTCTCCAGAAATCTTTTCCCTTTTTTTTGTACGTGTGGAAACCCCCTCGGGCCGTCGCCCCACGGGGGTTTTTGGTGGGCAGTGTGTCGGACCCGTTCCGCCGCCTCCTTCTGCGAGATGACGTCCTCACAGAAGGTCGCGACCGCGGTAAAATTCCTGTCGCTACCGGCCATGGAGTGTATGACCACCGGTAGCGAGAGATCCCCTCCGATGACCGCAGTGAGGGCCCGACTCTACAGGCAGAGCAAACCGCCAGCGTGTGCTGAGCCGAGTCCCCACTCCAGTCGTAGTAGTGACAGGCGGGACTCAATTCACTCCTAGCGGCCGAGTGTAGGTACTTCTCGAAGCAGTCATGCGCGGAACGAACCTGCCTCAGTCGGAAGGAAAGGGTCCCGTGCTGCCGCCCTGCCCACTCGACGATGTCAGGCTGGAGTGCCTCCACGGCGGCAAAGACAACGCGTGGAGCGTGATGGCTCCACGAGCGGCCTCACGCCATTCGCGTACCTAATCGGGCGGGAAACGACTGCCGCTTCCCGCCCGGAACTCAGCCGTTCACCGATAATACTTCGGCGAGCACTTCCGCCTCCAAATCCCACGGGGCTGTCCCGCCCACACCGCTGCATCGTAAAGTGCCATTGACCGGACAACCCCCGTGTACAGCCGTCTCGTAGTAACGCTTTGTCCGCCCAAATTGAGCAAGAGTCGCCCAAGGGTGGACGCAGCGTCGACCAGCTTTGGAGCAAGCTGCAGGAAGTGCTCGTCTAAGCGCAACTTTCCATCAAGGATCAGGCCCAGATACTTGATGGGGCCCTGAACCGGTACGAGGACTGAGTTGACCACGATACAGGCGCCAGGGGGTGGACCAAGACGGGGCCCATGGAATAAAAGGGCCTCCGTCTTATCCAGGGCCACCCGCAACAGAAATATTATGCCTCGCATAACCAATATGTGGAACAAATTGTTGCCTGCGGTATTTCCAGACCCATACAACCTTCATACCTTCAAGAAAAGAGCCTACTCCCACCTTAAAAGCCGGCAACGCACGTGCCTCTTGAGTTGCAGTTGTCCATGGGTGGCGGTAGTCACTTACCATTAGGTGACCCGTCTGGTCGTTTGCCCCCTATTCCATAAAAGAAAAGTACATTCTTCTTCTTGAATTGATTGACCTTCCTACATCAACTAAGGTCAGGGGTCTCGGGTTTGATTCTCGCTGACTGTAAATGTTTGTATGCATGACTGGCAATTGCATGTCTATTTGCATTTGCACCTATTTATAAAAAAAACAACAGCACAAGCTTAGATTGGGTCTAGAAACCACTGTGTAAAATACAGGTGTAATATAGAGGGCATATTATCTAACGGTGTTCTTGTAATTTGCAAATACTCAAAATATTTTTTTTGTTTTTATACAAGTTGACAGTAGTAAAAAACTCAAATATTAATCAACGGGACGTTCAATTTAGAACGCGATAACCGGTTTCGAATCGAAACCACTCATCTGTATATCCAACGAATAAATTTGTTGCAACCTTTTACTACACACAAGCAACAAGCATAATATGGTTTAGTGGTAGTTTTATGCGATCCAACGAGAATGGTACATTATACAACTATTGTATTATACAGCAAAAATATAGAAATATACCCGATAAAAAACATCTCATCGACTTAGATATTTTGCTAATACTTTCCAAAAGCAGAAAAATAAAACTCGTTTTCTACATCTACATTTGTGAAATAAATTTGAAGTTGTTTTCTTACCTCCTATCCTCTTTTCGGAGCTCAATCGTACTCAACAGAAGAAATACAAAATAGAAATAAATAAATAAAAAATTTTATGAATAGTATTCGCAGCCCTCAGTGTCTGCTCTTGGGGTTCGTTACGGCACACGCTTAAGCTGAAAGATGTCTCTATGCGAAATTCAAAAATTTCTGCTAATTTTACAATCTACTCAGGTGAAGCAGCAACAAGCATCAACAAAATAGTGGTTCAATTATAGGTAGGGAGCCTGTAGCCTGTAGCTTAATTATTTTCATATTTTTCTGTATAGATTCAAATTTTACCAGTCAAATATATATTTTTTTAACGCCTGACCCTCGTAACCCAAAAGAGACACTAATATTCTAGGCTCTAATAGTTTTTTCGTAAGCTGGGATCGAGGCTTTACTTTACATTTTTTGTAAGGAAGGTTGGACTTTTGTAATCAGTCGTCAGAGTAGTAGTAGTAAGAACTACTACTACTCTCCCTCCACCTAATTTACGGGCCCCAGCAATTTTTGTGAACTCCACTTCATCTATTTTGTATAAATAAAATGAATGCTGTTCTTTTCTATGTTAATAATAGTGCGTATAAGGTTTTTAGGGGGTTATGGGGAAATTCGGGGAAAACTAAAAGCTTTTTCCTACAAAATTCAACAAATTTGTCAGGACATCTGTCAGGTCATCTAAAAGCGAATAAACTTTTTTTTTTAAGTATACCAGCAACGTGGGTCACACATTACTAGTAATCTTGTTAACCCCTCTACTTAAGCTAAGTGCTTGTGTTAGGAGTGGGTTCACATCGGTAGTGCACTGGGTGGGGTTCGAACCCGCAACCACTTGATCACAAGTCCGACGCCTTAGCCATTTGAAATTATAAATGCTTTTCGATCACACACGCTTCTTTTAGTTTTACCTATTTAACCCGCTTCGTACGATACGAACTGCTTGTCCGTAAACTAATTTAAATGCAGAGAACCTTACAACACGGTACGTATGTTAAAATAAGTTTCCTTCAAGAAAAAGGAACGTGATCAGTCGATCCGTATGTCATATCGTCTCCCCAGGCCGACAACAATCACATCACCGAAGGTTAATTCAAACAGAGCATATAAATTCAGTTTTTGAAAGCGTCTGCTTAGCGGTGTTGTATACGCTAGTTTATAAGACCGCCAGGGTTCGGGCGACGCGGTCGCGCCGTGCCGTATCTATCATCTCTCCGGCGCCGCACAAACACGCCGTTACCTCACCTCATTTTATTAGGGGCCCGTGCCGGCAAGCTGAAACCACTAACGCGATGCGCTAATAAAATTGAATCAGCCTTCTTTCCACTCCGGAAGCTGGAATAGTAATGGAATAAAATATCTTTGCTATTTTCGACGAATGTAATATACGAGGAGTGCTGCAAATGTTATTATGAAGAGTTATTGTATGTATACTTGCAGTTGTCCGAGTGCTTTCTGTGAGTATAATAACGTATTACCCGATCAGAAAGCAATTTTTAGAAAATAAATAACATAACAGATAAAATAACGTTTTGACAGACACTTGATCAACTGTTGCACAAAATAGTCATGTGTACTTCTATTATTGTATATCATATATCTTTATTTATAAGAATTTCGTGTCACGTTGTTTGTTCGCGATGAACTCCTAAACAAATGAACCGATTTTAATTAATTTTGCTTAATGTGTACAGTTTGGTCCAACTTGAGAGATAGGATAGTTTTTATTTCTTTTTTTATTACAAATTACCTAGTCACAGCAACGCGTGGCCGGGTAGCTACTATATATATATATATATATTTATATATTTGGTCTGTCCTGCCTTGCAGCATAAAATCGTCAAA
Source organism: Euplagia quadripunctaria (assembly GCA_963859945.1). Classification (NCBI taxonomy): domain Eukaryota; kingdom Metazoa; phylum Arthropoda; class Insecta; order Lepidoptera; family Erebidae; genus Euplagia; species Euplagia quadripunctaria. Next base: position 11,855,276 of record OY982561.1, read on the forward strand.
AATAATGATCATCTATTGCAAAAAAACATTGTCACTTTGAACAGATTTTGTAACTAATTTATCTTTCTACGACGTTAATATAATTTATGGGTATAAACAAGGAGTGATCTGCTCTAACAAAAAGAAGCTATCTTCAGCCACATAATAATAGTGCTCTCAAAAACATGACTGTTTCAAAAACTTGTAGTAAGAATATCTTTGATTACATATTTATTACTCTATATATCATATTAAATGTAGAAGTCAAATATTGAAAGAATTTCCGAATAACGCTAACAACCTCAAAGATGTTTTACATACCAAGATCGAGCTTACTACAGCAGCCAGTCCCTTGGTATAAATTTGAGTCATGGATTCGATCTCTATCAATGGAGTCATTCCTGTTGCGTAAATTCGTCTCCCTGTTCCTGCAAGCTTAACAAAAGATATCACATCAAATTACTTATTGATATTCACCGTAAATGAACTTAATATCAACTCTCATCAATTTACGTTATAAACACTAGTAAAAGTAGAGGCAAACTAGAGGCTTGTTGATGGTGATGAAGCAGTAAAATAACTTATATGTAATTGATTCTCATCTCATTCAGATTCTTATCATCCGCAGCGAAGTGCTCCAGTCGATCATTAACTGACTAACTCGTGAACGTTTATAGTACTTGAACACTTCTTTGTGCAAGACTTAGTATTGAAGGTAAATGGTGATAATAAAATAAAAAGTGAAAAATACCGCTTGATATTCAAATCAATTCAAATGTCAGAAATTTGTTTAAAAATAAACTAGAAATTATTTTTTGTACGTTCTTCCGTGTTCTACCGCTTGTATAATGAAGCCCATGGCCGCATTGTATCACCGACTAAACAGATTTTTTTGAAATATAGCTAAGAACACTCTCGATCAACTTGATTTAGTGAAGACTAAGAGTATTCTTAACTTTGTGTTTGACCTTTCAAACAAAAAAACGAAATCAAAATCGGTCCATCCGTTTAGGAGCTATATGATGCCACAGATAGACACACAAATACACAGATACGAATGTTAACGACCCTTGTTTTTATATCGAGGGTTAAAATAACATATGACGGCATATTTTGTAGTCGGTGCCAAGTAATAAAATGATTAAATTACCTACGTCTCTACGTAGGTAATTTAATCATTTTATTCATTTCCCTTCCCCCTTCTCCATTTCTACGTACATATAAAATTTAGATAATTAATCAGTTTGTTGTTTGGCGCCGAATCAAAATTAGGTTTTATAAAATTTGATAGTTTATGTAAATAAGTTAAATACTCAAGACTTAAAAAGTTGCTTTTTAGTTCTTTTCGTCAGTTGATTTTTTGTTAATTTTTTTTTTAACGAAACTTTAGAACTTCTTAATAAAAACCAAAGTCATACCAACCATAATATTAAATAATAATTGTTGGATTTTAAATTGTAGATATGCCTATTGCACAACAAAAATTCAGTCTTCTTTTTTTAAATAGTTAAAATCACATCCCTAGCTTTTTCATCTATGAACTAGTTCCGTTTACAATTACTTTTCTATTTCAAACTCGTTTATAACACAATCAGTTCTAAAATATTAAAATAGGCGGTAGATATTGTAAGATTCCTCATTCAAAAAACAACTACTCTCTAAATTCCATTTCCTACTTTCTATACACACAAAACGTACCATTGAAATGTACCCAACATAAAGCTCTGCTATAAAGGTACGAGTAGAAAAGTATCGGCTCAAATAACATTGAGGTGCAAGGCACCGCTGCAGTACATCGTGCACGAGTGAGCATCACCTACACCCCTGCTTCAGTGCCTCGCATCTAATACTTGGATCACATAATTTTTTGACGTATCGTCCCCTCGAGTGTACACCTTTTTCTTTGTCTTCCACTCCTCGTAAATAGGGTTGCTTATTTCCTTCACTGATCTTATCAATTTACTCTCCCTTTTTACTTGGAAGAAATTTTCTTTTTACGGTAATAATATTAGAATATACTAGTTATTATAAAAAAACTAATTAATATTTTATCATGATGTATGTACTGATCTTATAAAAAGTAGTAGAATACCTTGAATTCCACGCTTAAAAGAATCCGGACTGTCTAAACGATAAACCTATATTGAATCGATATGTTTGTATTGGTTTTGCGAGGTATCTACTGATCAGCAATTATCCGATGGTTAAGTGTACACAGCTCAACCCTGTAACGGCGATTGCGATCAAGAGCGGCTCCGTGGAAATGAGAACGGGCGGCCGGGGACCGAGTACAGATAAAAACTTTCACTTTTTCCGACAACTCTCCGCGGCGACATTCGGCGACAATAACGCCGGCTGCGGTCGCTCTTATTACGTTATTGTTTGCGTAATTGTGATAAACAAGTTTCATCATAAATGTGGAGCCGCCTTATATATTTGCTCATAAGAAATAATAAATGGTACGTGTGTTTAGTTTCAATACAGTGACTTGTAACATTGCCTAGAGATTCTACATCAAGTTTGCTCAATAAATTAAGACCAAATATTTGTTTCGACCATAATTTTTCAAACGGACTTCCTGAGGTGATAAGAGAAGCTTTCACATGGAGCGGACGTAGTTTACCGCGATGCCGGTTTTATTTACGATCCAGAGCAATATCTGAAGAAGGCAGCGTCGGGTATACTAATATCGGTCGTGTGGGGGCAACCGATAGCCGTTCTATAGAATAATATGACGGGCGCGCGACCGGCCCGCTGGCACGTAGGCAATAAGCTGCCGGCAGAGAGCCAGCGAACCGCCCGGAAAAATAAGATTGCACCCGGACGCTTTTGACCCACCGCGCGTGCTTCCACATGCCCGACGTTGCCCTGCGCTGCCCCACGGTGCACTGAGCCCGCTTCATCCTACCTAAAAGGGTAAGTAAGTAGGTACTGCACATTCCATTTCTGCCAGACTGTTTGAAAACATTTCCAACAATCTTGTTATAGCACAGAACGCGAAGCTTAAAATATTAACGTTACCATATTTTCATAGTTTTAGCTATTGAAAACATTTTGCCTAAATAAAAATGTTCTATAAAAGTATTCACGTTTTAAATAACTTTTGCACCACTTTTCAGTATACAAGGAGAACGAGTTCAAAGTCGTTTCAGCTATGTCAAATAAACAAGATAAAGATATAAAAATTTATTTAAGTGCTTATTTACCCTAAAACGTTCTAGGATGAAAAAATATGACATATGTGTTAAAGTGCAATAGTATCAAAAGTAAGGAATATATTCAGTGCGAAAAGTTTAACTGTAGACATGAGGAAATGAGCTAAGTCAAACTTTCACATTTTACATCCGTACGTGGGCAATGTGCCGACTAACGTGTAACATATTCAAAAAGAAAACGTCCCGCCGAGGCGCGTCTTGTTTCATTTTACGATCTTATCGAAATAATCCGATCTCGCTTGTTATTTACTGCCGCCTTCCCTCGATTCCGGCTCTCACGGCAAAAGTGACTACCGACCTCAAATAATTATGAACCTTATACCCATAACGTTCGGCACTAAATGCGTTATCCTAATCCGTCGGCGCTATTTCTTACACTCCCAATTTTATTTTGAAAACGACATCGCATTCGCCATTTAGCAATGTACTATCATATAACTCTGTTTGAAGTGAATATATTCCATTTTGCACAGTCTTTCAGTGGCGTTTGTGCTCTTTCGAGTCGATGTATATTCAGAGACATACCTCAAGAGATTGAGAGGAAAAATCTAGGTGTTTTATTTCACATGAGACTGCGGTTGTGAAGCCAGGCGTGCTATCACAATAAACACTTTGCGGTCGCGGCTGTCGTGTAAATTATTCATAGGCCAAAGGTTTGTGACACGGCTTGGAATAGATACTGCCAATAACGATGCTTCCGTCTAAGTATAGATATATTCTGGAATCTTCACATGTGTTAAGGAGTTTTCTATTGTTGGTTACAGGTTATATTTGTGATGACATACTGGCTGTAATAACAAATTATCCCTCTCCATATTTGTTAAGTGGGCTAACTTTTTTATTACAAAAAAATTAAACAAAAGAAATTAGTAAAATTGTATACGAATACACTTGGTACCTACACGTATTTAACAGTACTGAACGAGAGAAATATTTAATTTGAAAAAAAACTCTTATTTATTGAATAATAAAGTAGGTACTTTAAATACCAATACAATTCAGAAAGCCTGTAATAGGAAGCACCATCTTGTTCTGATACAAAACTATATCTTCAAGAACCTACCTGCAACCGAAGTTAAGTTTATAAACTGCAACGAGAACAAATAGCAGGTCCCATTCTTAGTGGAAAAATTCAATATGACAGTTGCAAGACTAGTCCACGATACGGCTGCAAGCACCTAATAAGTGTGGACGAGAATGAAGTAAAAATTCTCGCTATTGTCATTCCACCGGCGTAGCACTGGTAATGAGCTAAGTTCGCCGTAACGCCTCGTAACTTACATACCAATCGGTCGGCTCCTTACCCAGCCTCCATTGGTAATCATGCCACAAACATGGAGAACAGAAAACTTCTGGTCATGTTTCGTACTGGATTTGAAGGCTATTAGTTTGTGACAAAACTTTTTGTAACTTTAAATTAACCTTGGGACTGAATTTTATTTCGTTTTACCAGGATTTTCGTTCAGTATTTTCGTAGATATATATTGTATTTATTTTTTAAAGGAAGCTCAAAAGGTATTACCAGTTTCCGAGTTTTACATGGACACTTGTTTCGTTTGGAACTTTAGGCAAGTATTGGTTGTGATGTGCTCACCTTGCCCCTATCAGGTACCCACCATGCAGGTACTTAAATTTTATTTAAAATAAGCCGCCTTTATTTTCTCTTATTTATTATTAAGGGTAAAGCATATAAAATGGTTTAAAAAATAAATAGATAAAAGCAGAATTAAGCTATTATTGTATATGACTGCATAATTCAATTAGCCTATATTTCAGCAAAAGCTTTAGAGCATTGACTGCTTATATTATGTGTATAACATTTGAACGTCTTTGAACAAAGTCAATAATCACATGTATATATTCTTATTTGCGACGTCACATCACATGTTTTTACCACACTGTTGTCGTAAATGTGTCATAATACAAGCGACCACTTTATAATAAAGAACATTCAATAATACATTGCCAGCAATGTGTTAATCTTATTATTTACGCAAGGCTAAGATGCTTCAAAATGTTTCTTTACACAGCATGTTGTAATGACCAGACCACAATCTAGGTAACTAGTCGGTGCGAAAGGCAGACAGCCACCAGTTTCTTTTGACGCCTGGCCGCCGAGTTCGTAAATGGAATTTGCAAGTAATTTCGCCACCACCCTTCCACCCCGCGCCCCGTCCGCCCTAGCCTTGCTCTCTTGTCTCCGCGTGTCGCTTCCATTACAAATTGTGTTGGAATAAAAATATGGCACGAATGGTATAGAGTAGTTTTAAGTGTGACTCGAGAACTAAAACCGTTGCGTTTGAAATTAAAAAACATTCTGAAGCTCAACATTGTAAGAATAATTGTTTTTCAATTTCTCAATACTTAATATAATATATTAAAGACATTAAAAATGAGTCATAAATGATAAAAATTCTGAAAATCTTGCCGGGTTAAAGGAAAACTTAACAAACACACTTGGTTAGGCTAGTTATTTTAAGTGTAATTGTCTTTTTCTGGACTTATGAAATTATTGATTTTTTATAGTGCTAGTGAAACTAACCTTGCATTCTACTAAAATATTTAATAAAAAATCTCCTATGCTTATTTTTTAAGCTATATTTTTTGTAAAAAATCTGCGTTTTCCTTAACCATGAAACTATCGAAATACTGCCAAAATTACACATGGTTAAAAGTAACGATTGTATACGAATAAAGCAAATCAGAGTTTCTACAGTAACAGTTGTTGGACTTGCTAAACTTTGCCATTCAATCTTAAAATAGACAGACTAATTAAGACTAAAATATTAACCTCAAAGTATCACTTAAAAACCATGATATATCAACGTGCTTATGAACGATTCAAGTGTATAAGTTAAAAAAGGTGCAAGTCTTACCGACAACATAAAAAAATATTCAAGAGACAGGGATCTTAAAATCTTTTTCATTAGATTTTATAGTATAAGCTATCAGAATATGTTGTTATTCAGATCTTAAACATATAAAAGGACACACAGTTGTTTAATTATCCACTTGTATACCTCTTATACCCTCAGAATATTACAATATAAAAAAAACACTACGGACAAATTACTGTCAGTTCAATAAAAGAAATGACATCAAATCATCGTAAATATAGTTAATTCATTGAATTTAGTAAATTAATTGGCAAAATTCGACTACTACCTAAAGCTTGCTTATCCGTAGTAGAAAGTTTTAATTTTATTAATTTGTTATCGTTTGTTTCCTACCACTCTATATAGATCCATTTCGCTCACGGAAAGAAGTGGGCGTGTAATAGGAAATGTTCCGCATATTGACTCCGGCAACGTTCCCGAGATCTCTAAACAATGACACACGGAGTACTTACACCCCACAACACATTGATTTTTAATCTCGTCTTACCTTTGATTTCATTGGACACTTTACTGGACTTTGCTATTACATGTTCATTGTTTTAATTTACTTAGATTTGTGTTCTGAAATGTTAACATTATATTCAGAAATATTATTTTAGGTTCAGGCAAACCATACTAAAATCTCTAAAGGCGAAGTCATTGGCCGAAAAAAGTAGTGTATCGTGTTTTCCCTTGGACGTTATTAAACGTCTAAATATTGAACAATTAATAATATTATTAATATTAATATGATTGATTTATTAAGTTTAATTACAAAGACAATATAATTTTTAAACTTTTACGACGCGATCTTATACTGTAGGAATAAGTATAAACTTATTCCTACAGTATGAGATCGCGTCGTCAAAAGACATCCACGATAACAAGAAAAACATCCACTACGTATAAACGTAGTGGATGTTTTTCTTGTTATGTTGAAATACGTACTACACTCTAAAACGTATTTTTACTTCACCTCCCACTAGTCTAAATATAGATTTAAAGTCAAACAATTTTTAACACACTGAAGTAGATGCTTGATTCAGTAATCAAGTACCTAGTTTATATCTTTACCTTTGCCAAAAAATTCTAACTTTTCTATATACAGATGCTATACAATATTGAAATTTTTCAAGTCAGCTCAGCTTCCTGGTATTTAGCTGAACTTTTAATGAATAAATAGCAGAGATTGCACTTAAAACATTTAGGGTTCTACCCGATTCTTGTGCGAGGTTTTAAGCTAATTGTATCCGCTAGAGAAATATGTTAATTACGCGTACAATACTCTCGCCAACAAAATATATGAAACATATTAGTATACATATACGTTAGCTTCAGTTGTAGAACCGATCCTGTTTATTTAGCGATCCCACAGGACGCTATAATTAATGTCCGTAATTTTTTTTTTACGCTAATTAGTTATTGAGGGTGATTTTTCTATTGTGTTATTACCTACAATTGAATTGCCTGACGTTACAACCAGGTTGCAATTTCCGTAGTCGCAGGCTGCCTGGCTTAGTGGTGCACGCTCTCCGTCGTCGAATCCGTAAGGTAGAAGGTTCTTCATCCACCTATACATTTTCGATGTTTTTTTATATTTTCTTTTCGCTTTTATTTCTGTTTCTCTATTCTGTAAGTAAATCGAGGTTTACCTATTCTGGTGTTTATCCGACTTCACATAAAAGCGAGGTGGCCTGTTTTTATCACTGGTTTCCACGCTGTATATAATTTAAAACCATCTTTCCAATTGAAAGTTTTATGCTTAATTTTAATCACTTCACATACAACTATTGAGTAAAAGTGACGTTCCGTGGAGAGGACTTGCGTAAGGTGAAATTCAATCCAGTGATTGACGCCTTCAAGTGCATCTTCTGCGATTGCTGATTTGATAGCCTAGGAACCCCTAGGCCTTCACCCTTTCAGCAATAGTCCGCTTCAATTGGCCTATGAACTACCGCAGCTTATTTTATAAATACCTCTATTTTGTAACGGAAAGAAATCCTTCAGTGTGGCCACGAAATTGTGAACCTTTATGCCTGAAGTGTATAGATACAGTCTGAATGGAGTATTTTTTCAACACGGAGCTGATTTTATCGTCTACCCCCTTGGTTTATGACATTTGAACTAGTTGTCTGTTCACCTCTGGATGCTTGTGTCGCAGTGTCGGTTTTTTCATCTTCCACTCACTTGATATCCGTTACTTTTGAATACCTCCTGCACATGATCCACCTCTCGCTCTAAATGTTCAGGGTCACACAGATCGTAAGCTCTGTTCTTGAGTAAAGTCGTAACAGATTCCAAGGGTCGGGTATGATGATGAGAGGAGGCATGTATTACCTATCAGTATGAGTGGGTTTGCGGTACATACAGGTTACTTTGACATCTAAGAATTGCCATTCGTATACTTAATTATATATCATGGGACGCAAAAGTTTAAAAGATAGTATATTGTATTACCGTTTGGTATTAAAGTTTATTTTACTACAAAAATTCCAACACTTTTATCTAATTAATAATTCAACACGGCAGCGACTGTTCACTGTTCAGCTATTTGATACGGCAGAATATACAGTCAGTTGAGGAAATTCTATGCGAATACTTTTACTATTTTAGTGCTGAATCCGTACAATCTTCAACATTGATTCTTGTAATAAAATCATTATAATATACATTTTATTTTTGTGTAATATTTGTCGTCGGTGCAAGTGTTGTTGTGAGTGTCAGTGATAACATAAATAGAAGAAAAGCGTCGCACTTGAATTTCGTATTATCTCAAGAAGGAACAACGGATTTATTGTGCCGCCCGACTTGGGAAGAAAATCCATCCCACAGAAGATAACAATTTCACAACACTACTTTTCACAGCTTATGAAACTGCATTTTAGAATGTTTACCCTCTGATGACGAATAGATAACGCATAGGCTAAACTAGTGGGAAAATGAAAAAAAAGAAATATTTTTAAACGTTCATCACGTAGGCTCTGGAGGTGTGATGACGCCTTTTTAAAACCTAAGACGTTTTGTTAAAATTTATTATTTCAGCAATACGTCTAAAGTATTAAAAAAATTTATCCCAGTTGGAACCAACGTTCAGAACTACACTGAGATTTAAACACTTATATAACAAAACACGTATTAACGATATCGAGTGTGGCATATATTTTAACACAATCCAATCACAAACATTCAAGAACTGACAAACTCATAACCTCCCTTCTTGGCTTCAACGCAATCGTGTACAAATAGAATGTAATATCCGTATAAAAAGTAAAAGTAGCAACCTCTGTAGACAGAGGCTTTGAAAGATAAACAGATTTTGATGAGCCCGCCAAAGCGGGAAGATAATTCGAAAATCGCTACCGCTGCTTGGTTAAAGCAAAGTTAAAATTGGAAAACCGTCTTGATGATCCGAGAAATACCTCGAGGCGAACTTTAACTTCAGACCCTTTGAAAACTCTAAAGCTGATCTACGCGATAGACGTTATTGGAGAGTGTTTATGTTAACCCTTATCAATATATCTTTACAAACTACTTACCGGTCTATCACAAGCTTATTGATTAACACGAACTACGGAGGTGAAACTTGATGGAAGGTGTTAGTATGCCATTAGCATTGTCAGACAAAAAGATATAGAAGGGCTTTACCGATTTACGGTAGAAGTTTAATAATTTCCAATAAATAAGTATGTGTAACTAGATAATAATAAGTGAAAATAACCTATATATTAATATATTAAGCAATTTCATTTTTAAGCAAATTTCGCGCATTAGAAATGTGAAATTTGGAAGACTCAAAGTTTGTATGTAGGAGAAGTGCAGGAAGGAAAAAACTTTCATCAATTTATGTTATATGTTTCAAACTTATGCGACAACGGCTACAAGAAGCCACAAGCGCCCAGTATATATATTGACCTGTCATGATACGGAATCTCTATACAATTACTGTTCAAGTTATACTGGTCGGTGATGTAAAACAAAACGATAACACCTTGATGAATAATCATCAAAATTCGTCCACCAGGCGATCTCTAGTTTTAATAAATTCAGAATTCATAGGAAAATGTTCCAAAATACATTTTCTGGAACATTGGTATAAAACAAAATAAACTTTATTTTACACAAATTCAATTTTGTTAACATAGATCATATAGCGTGCATATGTACAAATGCCGGCCTTATCACTGTTGATTTATTATTTGATTTAAAAATGCTTTAAAAACAGATAGTTTGTTTTAGGACAACTCCCGCATTAGGAATTATATTGTGCCGCGGGGGCTTCACAAACATCCAAATAACGGACAAGCCCCTCTGTTTACAGCCACGTATTTGTTTATACTGCCCACCCCACCCAACGCAATCGTTATATGAGCAGGGTCAGTATACCTGAATCAAGTTCCCCAAACTAAGGTCCCAAGACGCAGGAACCTTTATACGGCAGGTCTTACCTCCAACGTCATAGCGTCGATACTAATTAAAGCTAGTCAACGCTATGCCTATCGCTCGCAGGGTATCGCCACTCAACCAGCACACTCCCTATTGTCCAGATAGGTACCGGAGCTGTAATGCATCCCTCACCGCCCGCATAAATGCATATGCTTGCGGTAACACCGCTGGGATCGTTAGACCAGCTAGTTACCAGCTGGTACCGGAGCTGTCGGCACCCTCACATCCCGATCTACGATCATATGCAGGTCTACTCAGGCCTACAGACGGGTATCCGGATCAGTGTCTAGTCACCTTTCTCCTTGCTTAGCAGGCAAGTCCCCGAGCTGCATCGTTCCGGTGGAACCTCTGCTGAGGGACGCTCCAAGCCCCGCAGCGGAAAACCAAAGGGCTCTTCGCCTTAGACCGGTTCATTCCGTTGCTAGCTGCGCGCGAGATGGGACGCTCCACCGACACATGGTGGACGAATCCAACTCCAAAACCTGTGTCTTGCGCGGTCTTCCCGTGGTACCCTGATCCTAACAGCCGGACCCGTAGTTCCGGCTACGAACCCTATCTACTCCGGGTGCCTAGTAGATAGGGACAGAAAAAACACCCAGTTTTGATGTTTAGATATTTAGGAAATAATTTCTAACAACATTAAGTAACATTATCTATCAAATTCTATAAACATACATAGATAATTGTTATTTTTCTTATAACTACAGACTTTAAATAAAAATCTTATTTTAAATTCCACTAATTTAGATAAGATTTCCCACAGTTTCGTGAGTGAAGTAATATACAGTGTGGTGACTGACACCAACGCGACATGTCACTTCACTCCTTGAGAAAATGCATCAACGGACGGCAGGACTGCCGTCGGGGCTGAGACTAGCCGGGTATTCCCGAAATTCACACGTGATCAAAACCATTTATTTTTAATTAAAGAGTAAGATACTCTTTCAACATCAGTATTTTTTCATATTGTAATATCTATCTTAAATATTAATACGGAAAGAGAATTCTTTGCACCCCTTTTTGAGCAAAGTTCGCGCATGGTGGAATTTGATAATTGGAATTCTTAATATTGTTACGGAAGTCAAACCCGCGGACGCCATCTGTTGTCGAGTATAGGAAGTCATAGAGGGTTACGATTACCTAAATTGAGATGCACGCCATATTTTGACAGTGAACGGAACTAATAGTCTATTATAGAATGTCCCACAATGTATTATAAAATTCTAGTTCTAGTTGAGCAATCAGCGAGTATACAAGTGCGATAAGTGCGAAGTTAAAGTGATAATTGAAATAGTGAGAATTAATTATAATTGTGTTACTTGTGAGTTATTGAAATAAATTGTGTCTATTTTAGTAATAAATTGGTGTACCTTCCTAATCCTGAACCTCGTCTAAAATCTACAGAAATCTGAATTTATAAATCCATAAGTGTTATAAATTTAAAAGTTATGAGAAAGCGGCTACAAAAAGTTACAGGTTCCAGTAGATATATACCAATGACAGTTACACTGATCAATGATATAAAACAAAACATTTAAAGTAAACGAATTGTGGTCGAAATTCAAACCACCAGGCTATCCAGGATTAATATAATATTTATTTGAAAAAACTCAACAACTGAAAAAGTGAAAAAGGATGAAATTACGTTTATGTTCAAGTTGATTGCTGGTATATACCAGTACATTAGCTATCTTTTGGCCTACTGCGAATAGAGCGACACGACGTTCACATTACATGTCGTACTTTTTACGCACGGTATACATACGATACTTCATGTTACATGTTCTGTCCACTTCAGTAAACAATGTATGTTTTAATATTGCGCAATATTAAAACTATGTCTATCTATCTATCTGTCCATGCTAGTCTCGACTACTTGAAACACAGAAAAACAACATCACTGATGTAACTGCTGACATACTCTTTTATATTGATTTTACAGTTTTGGTAGCGATCCGGCAACAATCAGTTTGTTTGTCTAAAAAAGCAGTCCCCTCTAACCTTTTTCTATTCTCTAATACATATTCTATTCTACGTTTAAAGTGCTTGTGAAAAGGATTTCCTAGGGTAAAAGTTTAAATAAGTTTAGGCGAGTTTCTCAGGCCCCTTTTACGAGTGCAAAAGGGCAAAGAAGGCAAATGTTTATTCAAAGAATTTATAGATTCTGCGTAGTGAAAGGGAGACGAGACTAAAGTTCATAGATCAATCAAGTGAAGAATAGCTACAGGCACATGCAAATACGTAGGTACTATAATTATATACGTACACACACATATACATTGATTGTAAAGACTATCGGAAATTGCGCTAAGCAAAGCATTCAATATACCTTCACCTTTACGATCGTGCTAAGGAAAAATTTAAACCCGTGTTCTATTTTTACTTTCCAATTTATTTTTAATGAAAGTCTACTGTATTAGGTACAAAAAGAACTTGATGCCACAATCAACATCCCAACTTTCTTGACACAAATTACGACGGATATAATTTAATCTTCACGAACTTCGTTAATTTTATTTTTCCTTTGAATTAATTTAAAAATTCCTGCTGAGATCCTGGCAGTTATCGAACTTGGGGACGTCGAAAACTTTCAGCACTAGTAATATTAGCGAAGTCATTTCGTGGCATTCCTCCGTTCAAACCCGCGACTCTGGACTTTTATTATTTCACATGTTGGAATTAGATTTTATTAGTTTTTAGAGACCTTAGTAATAAGACTAACAACTGGTCACAAAAAAACGGGCAGGGCCGATTATATACTGTTGGTAAAGACGATAAGCACTTACGATTCAGTTATTCAATTCCGATGCTCTATTCCTCTAACGTTTTTACACTGACACTTTACGCAGCAGTAATGCGAAACAATATCGTAAACGTAGTGTGTCGTTGAGAATCAAAGCTATAAAGTGTAGGTCGGTAGCAAATCGGTGAACGTGTCGCGGAGCCGGGAGACAGTAAGAAGGCTTTAGGACAAGCGACGTGCGACAAAGTTTTTATTTCCCTTGGGACACACCGATCGTAGTGCCGCCCAGGTGCTCCCCGCACCGATGGAAACCTATATTATTTGTTTGAGCAAAACTTTCTGGTCTCGCGTGAGATAAGTAAATTATGTTTGCGTCCCGATCGCTACGTTTTATTCAATATATTTCGGGCCATGATTTGCTTATTCAAACTAAAAATATTTTTGCTGTAGACATTTTTTAAATGAAACTTCCTCGGCTATATTTAACATCCACAACAATAACATAAATAAATGGTCTCATGACCTCAATATTATGCGAGGAGGCAAAAATTAGGTTAATATAGCAAGAAAACTACAACATTTGAATATGAAACGAGTATTATACGCTAAAGAAGTTAATATTAAAAATATCATTCAGCATTCCCCACCATATTACAACCAAAGTAAAAATGAAAAAAGTTCTCAAAGAATACCAGTAATAAAAAAATTATACAAACGATCGTCATACATTACCGATATTAAGCGTTGATGAAACAGTTTTAGCGATTCCGCGAACTCCAGATATTTGAAGAAATATAGCTTAAATAAAATATACAGAGTGCAAATTATACCGACATAAAGAAGCTTCAGAATTTTATGGTTATACCTCTAATCGCAATATAAAACTGGGATAGTATAAATTTGAAAGGCGGTGGTTAACTGAGAATAACTTGAATCGATGAGCATTTGACGTAACATTTCTCCGTATGTACGAAGATATAATAGATACTAATACTCACAAAGCAAAATGCAAAGTAACAAAAGTTAGCATCACATTGTTCACGCACTCGTTACAAAGTCGAATCGAATTGGTAGCTAGGAGAATGTTTCGAGCAAATGTGCCTCGAAGGCTGATGAATCTAATTTTTGTGTCGGAGCGCAGTGGCGCGTTCCTTATGAAAATTATGCCCCATTCGAACGCTCCAGAGAAGTTGAGAAGTTGAAATAAACTGTCCCGTCGTGACTCGCACACTGATCGGTTACGAGAACGCTTCTGATGCTTATTTAAATTCGTTTATATTGTTACGGCGACGTGTGAAACGTTTATTGTACAGAATTAAAAGTGTACCTACCATAATTTCTACATATTACTTTTAAAACTCCGCGACTCTTTCCGCCCTTGAGAGTGTTAATGTTAGGGGGGTTTCCACACAAAAAAAAAAAAAAGGTACATATAATACCGATTTCTGGTTTTTGACTCTTTAATTCTTACTCTGTTTTAGAGTTTAGTATTATTTTAGATGACGTTAAATATTAACTAACCAAAATGTACTGCCTGTGTGCTTAAACAATACCGGATTCCTGTCTGATGTTGAAAATTACTTAAATTTTTTATACCATATTTAAAATTTTCACGCACACCACCTACCTATAAGTACTGCAATATGACTTCATATTGTTTTTACAAAACTAAGGCTGCAAATAAGCTTATGCTCTGCAACAAAAAAAAGCATCGGAGCACATGAATGGTTGGTCCTGTAGCTGCCTCTAGAGTAGACCGAAGCGTGCAACCGCTGATAACAAGGTGACAACGTCTGCTGCTTTGCAGGTCGTAAATTAATGTCCTGATTCAGGTTCTGTGTATTCATTTTTTTATACTTTCATGAGGAAGGGTAAGCATATGATACACGCAATGGGTTTTCGTTGCACCGCTTGTACACTTCGATAAAGTTATCGAGGTCTATCACTATAAAAAGCGTTAATACATTTTTAAATCTATTCTAACTGTTAAATTAAACCATTTTTTTGAGTAGGCGATAACACAGATCTAAATTATCCTCGCTATAACACACATTTTTTCAATACTAAGAGCACTACTATTTAATCTTCTCTATCTCTAATACTTCATGGAGAATCACATCTAAGACACAAAAATGGCGCGCATACGACCATTTCAACTTTTTTTTCATCAAATACATTGTGACTCTTCGAGAGTTCTAGAATGTTTGTTTACTTCACAAAGTTTTAAGAGTAACTGTGACACGTATGTACAGGCAGTGAGTGGTTTGGCACGTGATTCACAGTTAACAGATATTGCCGGCTGTACGTTAACGCTGGGGTAAAATGTACACTGTTAACAGTGGTGTACATGAACCAACCACAGCGCTAACGTGGGAAGAGTACATTTATTATGTCGAGTCACGGTACTCATTTGGGTATTAGAGATAAAATTAAAATTTACGCTCTGCCCAAAGCAATTTGTAACCGCCCGTTGTACCTCGCGCAGAAAATAGGCTTTGGTTTATCCGCGTTTTACATTCATTTTCATAAGTGGCTTACATTCAACGAATGCGGCTAAGGTGCGGTTAGTGGACTACTGTCGCAGCGACATATTGAGAAGATTATTGTGCTATTTTAACTACTTAGGTTTGAGAGTTTGGATTTTGTCTTATTTAGATAAATACTATTCTATACGTCATATTTAATTAATAGTATCTGGAAGAGCGAGCTTTGCTCGGTAGCTTTAAGTCAAATCGTATATTTTTTTTGTAAAGTTGCATTTTTACAGGAAATACAACTATGCAGTTGAACTTAAATTGCAAAACTGTATCTGTATACAAAAGTCATCAAAATCGTTGGAGTCCTTTCCTAGATTCAGATTATATATATACCTACATATATACAAGAATTGCTCATTTAAAGGTATTAGATAGGTCAGATTAAAAAAACATAAATGTGACTGTAAGGTTGTCTAAAAAAGAAAACATATCAGAATTAACCGTCAAATATAAATCTTGTGAATCAGTATGAATTTGACGAGTTTTTGTTGCAATACTATTTTATCTCTAAAATTACACAAACAATCGTGAAGTTCAAAAGAGAAAACAACAGTTTTTGATGATCTGTCGGTCAGTATAGTATAGTATAGTTGTCAGTAATTATTATTCTATTTACTCATAAAAAACTAAATGTAGGTACATGTTTAGAAATATAAAAAATAGTAGGATAGCAGACCACCGACATCGGGTATAGCGACCAAGACATCGGTGGTTAATGCTCCAAAGACATGAACCTCCTCACTATACACGTATTATACAAGCCTCTTAAAGTGTTGGTCGAGGCTCTTGGCTATCAAATATTATTATTTTATTTTTTTACTTTATTGGCTCACCAACAATGCCATTATTAAAAAACCGAAGAGTTCGGTTCTGCTTTGTTGTGTTCTATAGAATTTTTATTGCGAATGCGTTGTGGTTTTATAAAATGATACTCGATGCTACTTCGCTCCTTCGGTTCAAACGAACCAAAGGAGCGAAGTAGCATTCGTCTAAATAGACGAAGACCGGGAACCAGGAACGTCAAGGAATCGGGTAAACTGCAGGCACATACTATCTACAAAGTTGAATGTATAGTACGAGTATAATTCAAATTTAACGTCGCTCGACAGAGTTAGTTACCTACTTACTTTACAAGAGACATCAGCCGCTCTCAGACGTAAGTTAGATACTCCGCCAACAAGTACTCGACATCTGTCTGCTGAATGTTGAAATTATCACGTAATTCCTTAATGAGACTTATTGCAATGGAGACGTTCAGAACAATTAAATCTTATAATTACAAAATGCTTATATCTCCGAACAAGAGTCCTACTAAAGTAGTTCGTATAGATTCTCACTTCCAGAGCCTCGCCGTTTCGAAGAAGATCGTGCACTATCCTCTTAATAACTTAACAAACTTCAATTGAAGCCCATTCAATTGAGATGTCCAGAGTTGCCCTAAGATCGTTGTTAAGACGTAACCTGTATGAGCGACAGTAATATTTACTCCATACATCAATTTCAACTTCCATACATTTTTAAAAACGAGGCATAGAAATATTAAGGTTCTACTACAGACTATTGCTATTATTTGTCATCATTATTGATACTTTTTAGGATGAACTAACCCCTACGTTATATTAAGTTTTTTTTTAATGTAAGTATGTAATTATGCATTATGCATGGTTATGTATACATACGTTACGCACGAGTACTTTGTCGGAATACCACTAGACGGACAATATAGGTAATGTAATTGATTCTCTTTAAATCTGTTCAACCGCATCGCCTACTTTGTGAGGACCCACCCATATCACTGTCGCTACCGTTTTATCCATGTGTACAGTTTAGGTATGAGCCAGTACTTGCACTTAAATCTTAAGCGTCTATTAGTCAAAAGAAAGGACTCCAGAACAAGAAATTCCAAGACAATTTGTCAATGAGAATTCATTGTTGTTTGGTTTAGTGTAACCCGCTAGTGAGACTGATAAATGTCCTTTCAGAGTGCGCCGTCAGTCAAATCGCGGTTGCCTGCCCACAAGATATATTGTGGACCCAAGGCTCGTCCTTGTGAAACGCAACAGCAAATGCGTACTTTAAAATTAACTGTTTCAACGATTATTCACTAAAACATGATACATAATTTCATCATCAGTTCAAATATTTATTTTTTTACCTAACATACCACCTACAACTCTTCTGTTTATGTTATCATTAAACTGTCATGAACACAATTACAATTGATAAACATGTTACAACATTAATTACGTTACAATGGCTTAAACAGCAGTTAGATGGAAATAAGCCCATATAATATCTGACCCATTTCCTCTTTAATGCAGTTTAATAATTTCGTTAAGTACCCTAATAGGAGTATAGGTTAATTACCTATCACTCACCAGATATTGGCATCTGACATTTTACGTGAACGGCACAAGATTTAATTATTTCGTTGGTAGCATAAAACTATTCACTCACTTTGACGTGGGTTACATTTAATTTGCGAATACTAACAGTTTTAGAGCCGTTTACGACTTAGGCAGACCGCAACAAGCATCGTAGCTTGAACAAGAACAAACAAAGTAATTATACACATCAAACGTTTGAAATTGAAGCTGTGAGTGCTGCGACTCAAAGCGGGCTAGTGACTGGCGGAGAAATGGCATCGGTCATGGTTCATATTACGAGCCCTGACGGGTCGCAACTATGGTCGCAACGCTCACTATAATTGGGCGAATAATACGTTCGGCTGTAGGAAATCATTCTTCGTAAATAAATCTGTTGGATTGTTTGTTGTTTCTAAAGCAGAAAAGAGTAATGTCAGTACGAGCAATGCGTCAGAAAGGTTTCTTTTTTATTGAAAGCAAGCAAGCGGTTGCCGGTGTCCGTAGAAACTCAATACAAAGTTTATTTGTTAAAGTTGTGTAGACGAATGAGGTAAACAAGCGTTATAGCGTTACTTTAATGATAATACATCCATTTAATAAATCATTTGCTATGCACAACATCAACAGCTTTTTTAACCGACAGCAAAACGCAATATTTTCACCGTTTGTAAACCAATTTTACTGTTATTTTTCTTAAGTTACAATTCGGGACTACTGAATAAAAATCCAAAATGACAGAAAAAGTTTTAATGTCATTATTAAAGCTCAATAATGTTTGTTTCGCTTTAAGTCTTAATTTAGGTCTTAGCCTGTTTTACCAATTTTTTCATCTACTATAGATGTAGTAAATAAAAAATTTGGCAAACGGACGAAAGGAAATTTGAAAATGTATTTATGTTATTGTCAAATTTACCCGGATGGTAGAATTGACTTAATATTTGGGTTCAGTAGCTTAGGATACGCACTAATGTAATCTATAAAATTACCTGAAGGCCTGTACACCGATCCATGAGCTATATAAGGATCTATAAATAATATATGTATGTATCTTGGGATAACGATCGTTCCGACCCAGATGCGTTTAGAAACCATTTGCATTGAGACTTTAAGATCAAACATGCTCCTGCCTAATGAACAAAATGCAATTTACTTTAGAAATACTTTAACCCTACAAAACATTATCATATAAACTTAAAAAAAAAAAACAATTTATAAGCTTCTGTACCAGGCTTACTTAAACTATTATCAAATTTCAAATTTATCATGGAGTTTAAGAGGTTCCTAATACTCCTTCGCTGTAATGCGTATATTTTATCCTTGTTTTACAGTATTCTGTTAAATTCTTGTACTCCAGTCTATCTCAAAGAATATTTTGAAAACCAACGACGACATTACGTCATAAACTTCTTATATAAATTGTTTTTGTTGACGCTGATTGCTTATGGAATGCTTTAGCTTTGTCTTTAAACTATTTTATTCCTAATATATTATATGACTCAGTAACAGACCATTCGACTGCAATATCAGACGTTGCTGGTTCGATTCTTACTTAGTGGAAATGTTCGTATGCATGAATGTGACTATTTGCATTAGGCTGGGGTTTTGTATATGTAACATTATTGTATTTACAAAGAAATTGATGTATAAAAGTATGTTTATCCTTATTCTATATTCCTAAGGCATAAGACATGTTTAATTTGGGTTTAGAATTTATAAAATAGCACCCTAAAACATTTAAGCAAGCTAAAGATGTTATCAATAGAAATCCAAATAGACTTGTATTGGACATGGTACCTAGGACGACCAGTTTTCAAGAAAATAGTTACCGATGCGTGTTAAAGTCCATAACGAAATCCCGGAACGCTTCAGTACCATCCATAATTAACCTTATCCCAACCCTGAATGATTAGTTAATTAATAATAAATTTTATTCAGTTTAAGAATTTAGTAGAGTGTAGTACGATAATTAAAATGTAAATTATAATCAATAGACAAAACCCGATATTGTTGAAATCATAAATTATAAGCAGTGTAAATTATGACTAAAATTATATATTATGATTGTGTTTGTTTCAACATCTCGACTTTTGTCGGTTTTATAAATACCCCGTCCCGGGAAAAGTGATATCTATGTCACCATAATTTAAAAAAGAATAAAGTTACATGTGTGAATGTTATATATCTGAATAAATATCTTAAAATTTAATGTGTAGTTTAATTGTATGAGAGGAACCTAACTAGTGTGTATCTGTCGTGTAGTGTGTGTCCGTCGCGGCCCTTCTCCTTCCTCGTCCTCTTCCCCTTCCTCTTTCCCGTCGTGTGCTTAATGTTTGTTGTGTGTCTAGTGTATGATTTATGTTGAGTGGGTTTGATGTGTCTGGTGAATGCGCTATGTTTGGCAATTGTTGCGGGTCCTGTGAGTCTTGTGACTGATGTATGTTTTGCGATTCCTGGGTGTTTTGTGTGTGTTGGTCCTTCGTGTTGTGTATGAATACCGTATCTCCTAAAACTTTACTGAGTATGGTTACTGTGTGTATGGCTGCTTGTTTTTGAAGGATGGTAATGTCGATGTTGGTTTCTAACTTGTCTATGTATTTCCTTATGCTTTTTGCTACTACTCCCGTTGCGCCTATAACTATCGGAATGACAGTTGTTTGTGTATTCCACAGATGGGTGACTTCAGTTATCAGCAGGTGGTATTTGCTCAATTTTTCAATTTCCTTAGCGCCTATATTGTAGTCGGATGGTACGGTGATGTCTATTAAAAATGTTTTATTGCTAGTTTTGTCGATATCTGTTTATACGGGCATTTCCCAAAGGATTTTAGTGGTTTCATTTTCTTTAACTTGTGGTTGTAAAAGTGTGTCTTTCCACCAAAGCTGAGAGACTTCAATTTTGTGTTTTTTGGCCAGATACCAGTAGACGTATAGTATAAGATTATTATGCCGTTTAACGTAATAGGTCCCCGCCAGTTTTTCGCATCCCGATATGATATGCTGAGTGGTCTCATCCTTGCAGGCACATAGGTGACATTTTCCGTCTACTGGTTCTTTTAGTATATCGCGCTGATGCTGTCGGGTCATGATGGCTTTGTCTTCTATGGCAAATACTGATAATTCTAATTTGGGAGATATCTGCTGTTTCTTAATCCATTTAAACGAAAGTTCTGTATTTACGTTGGCTTGATCAAGTACTTTATGCGGAAATTGCCCGTGTAACTGCTTACTTCTCCATACTGCATTGTGTGTTTTAGTTACCGCTTTCTTCATTTCTTCATCTATGTGTGTGTTACCCACTGCTAAATGTAGTTCGTCTTCTATTTGTTGTGCTTCTTTAATTATTGAGTATTTATCTCTATGTGAGTCATGTTGTACTATTGCTTGAATAAGATGGTCGCTTTCCGCTTTTAAGTATTGCTTATATTTAACTATCTGTGTTTTATACATATACTCTACGTTTATAAGACCCCTTCCTCCTTCTGTCAATGGTAAGTATGGTTGCTTTACTACTATCTATTTTCCTAAGATCACTGATTTTGTAATTAATAACACCAAAGGAATAGAGTAGCATCGGAATAGCATATGTATTTATACCTTTTACTATTGAACGCGAATTAAGATGTGTATTTAGCAGCTTTTTAATCCTTTTAAAATATTCTTTCGTTATTTGATCCCTAATTATACTGTGTTCTATCTTTTTTGATTCATGTACTCCTAAATATTTATGTCTGTCTCCTATTGCAAGTTGTTGAAACGTTTCTCCACTTAATAGTATATGGCCTTCTCTTATTGCACTACTCCTATGACATGAGCTAATATGTATTACATTACATTTATCTAACCCGAATCGCATCCCTGTCCCCTGTAAATATCTCTACACTATCTAATAATATTTCCAAGTTACTTCTATTGTTTGCATAGACTTTAAGGTCATCAATGTATACTAAATGATTTATCCAGAAACTGTCTTTAAGTTAAATCCTTTCATTTCATATTTGTTCACTATAAATGATATAGGGTTAATAGCTAAAGAAAATAATAACGGTGATAGGGAGTCGCCCTGGAAAATTCCGCGTTTGATAGCAATCGGTTCTGTAGTTATTGAATCTTGGGAGCCACGGGCTGTCATGATCACCCTCCACGAAGGCATAACCAGCTGAAGGAACCTTTTTATAATAGATGGACATATATAAACATCAAGTACTTTTAGAAGCCATTCATGCGATACGCTGTCGAAGGCTTTTTGATAGTCTATCCACGCCATGCTTAGGTTTTTTTTGGGATTGATGTGCATCCTCTAATATCGCTTTGTTAACCATAAGGTGACTCTTACATCCCCTGGCACCGCGGCGACATCCCCGTTGTTCTACCGCCATTATGTTGTTTTGATCACAGTGACTATACAGGATGTTGGCTAATACGGACGTAAATAATTTGTAAATACTTGGCAAGCATTCTATCGATCTCCAATTTTTCGGTTCCTCTGTATTTTCATTTTTAGGAATTAATATGACCTTGCCTGTAGTAAACCACTATTCTAATGCTTCTGTACCTGCAACTATATTTGTAAATAATGAACTCAGATATGGGAGGACACTGGTGAGATATTTCAAGTAATAATTTTGTATTTTATCTATTCCTGGTGCTTTCCAATTTTGTAGTTTTTTTTATGGATGATTTAACTTGATCTTCTGTAATCTCTCCTACATCTATTGTATTTACCTCACTTGACGACATTTCTACCTCCTTGATCCACTTAGCTGCAGAGTTGTATTGTGTAGGATTTGGTAATATTGAAGTCCAAAATTCTTCCACTCCTTCTCTACTTGGTACTTTGATATCCTTACTAGCATTCCTGTTGCCTAAAGTTTTGTAAAATCTATGTTGGTTTTCCATAAATAAACTATTCTGTTCTTTTTTACTATTAATATCATCATATCGTTTGATTCTACCTGCCAGTGCTTTTATTTTTTGCTTAAGTGTTTCTGCTGTAATTTGATGATCATTTTCATTTTGTATATTATATTTACTAAACAGATTTTCTTTGATATTCCTCATTCTTCGTGTAGAAATCCCTCTTTCTATTTCTATTAACTGACCTAATTCTTTCCTATATTTTTCAATTTTAATTCTTATTCTCTTTTTCCACGGTGGATCGCATTTTGGTTTTATAGTGTGTGTGGGAGTGTATGGTGTTTGGTTATTGTTTATTATTAGAGTTTTAGCGGTTGCATATATTATATTATTTATTTCGCGTAGACTAGTGTTAGTAACTAATAGGTTAGGTAGATAGTTGTCAAGAGTGTTTAGATTTTGGATGAATTGTTTATTTATTTTGGCTTTTCGCAGCAGTAAACGTTCTGTAAGTGGAGTCTCTTTTGTTTCAGCTAATATTTGAAGGTAGTGTAATACTAATGGGTCCTGATCGTCGTTTACTTCTATGTTGTTTGTCAATTGATCTATTGTTTCTGCTTGTTCTGAAGAGTATAGTGTATGTGGTATGTTTTGTTGTGTGTTGTGTATCGGTGATGGTGTTTCATGTCGATCTTGGATTGCATGTGAAATACGTTCAGGGTTCTCAGTAGCTATGGTTCCTTCTGCTTGTTTTTGTATTAGATCTAGTAACTCTTGTGATATGACATTCTGTTTTATTACCCTGCGAGCTTGATTGGACAAAGTGTTACCGTTAAACTTATGAATTTTATCGTTGTTAGGGTTCCTCTCTGTAAAAAGTGTCTGCAATCGGCCTATATATCCTGGTCCTTCTGATCGTGCTTTAAAATAACAAAACATTAATTCTTTTAATTCTTCTGTTGACCACTTTCTTCTTCTATCGTCGCTTATTACATTATTTGTGGTCGTTGTAGATGAGCTGACAGAGTCTGTGGGCGAAACCCTACCCTGCAAATCATCATCCACGCCCTCCCCTCCCCGTTGTTCGGCTGTGACATTTTCGAGATCCCCGACTCTCGCCCGCCTGTTCAGCAAAGAGCCACTGGTGGTCCGTATGCTGTCACGTCCAGTACCAGCTCCAGACGTGCCCCGGCGATCGCCCCCGAGCGGCCCTATGCGTATGCCATTATTTAAATTCTCCATGACGAATGGGTTACCTTTACCTCGTTAGCCGCGTAAGTTTCATTAGTACGCGTGTCCGCCTCCCGCGTGATCTGGTGTTCGATACGGACGCAAGGTAGGATTTTGGGGGGCATATATTATGATAATATATCATTATGACTATAATGATATATTATGATAATATACTATAATTTAATTTATTTTAATAAATGTTAAATTCACATGCTATGTTTATGACTAAATGGGGCCGTTCTATTCATACAAAACTTGTAACACCAAACATATTTAACCCCATTTAAAGCAAATATTTTTTGGAAGTGAAAACTTCTTTAGCGGCGTTGTGCGCTTTTTGGGATGGGTAAAAATGTTAAATTCACGTCAGGACACGTAACCTGATCGAAAATTCGTTTGACGGAGCCGTTTCTTATATTTAAAAAAATATTTTTACGCCATCTGTGGATTCTGCGTGATACTACTGTAGTTTGGTATATAGTTATGTATTATATGGTATAGATACACTAGAGGGCGCTAATCTAAACATTGAGTTTTGTCAGCTCCTTATTAATTAATCTTTGAAAAATGTGTTTTCACCTCTGATGTGCAGTCCTACGACTGACAGTTTTTACACGCTTTATATTAGCTTCACTTGTATGTTTGTAACCGACTCCTTTGGGAGAGATTTTGACCCACTTTAAACGGCCAGATTTCATTCAAATTTTTCACACGTGTCAAAGACCGATGACAATGCAATAATTCGATAGCGTGTTTTTTAGTTCTTTAAACTATAATTATTTTTATTTAAAAGCGCTGATTAGTGTCTTCTTCAAAGCGCCTAATAATACCACCGTTTGCACCTTTTTCATACCTACCTAAAATTTGTTTGTGGCACAAAAAGCATAGTCTATATATTTTAACAATGTGTCATAGAAATATAAAATATGAATGTCTTATTGAACATGCTATATGAAATAAATAAAATTAGAACGGGACTAGCAAGTTTCATGAAGTAATATCAAATATATTTTACACATTTCAAATTAAAAACCTCATCGTATCCAAACATGGCGAGTACAGGACACACAGTTTAATAATCATGATTAGTCTAATGGAAATGCATTGGGCATATAAAGTGAGTGAAGGGCTTAACAATAATTGTCAATTGGCATAACTCAACAATTTAATAATCTACCTATTATGTCTATTCTATCTATTACATGCCTACCTACCTAAAATTAGCCTGTTTACTGCAAATCTTCAGAAAAGTGAGGCTTTCAAGGCTCATTTTACTCAAAAATAGTATCATTGCGTTTTGCCTGCAGTACAATAACGATTTCATTGCGTTAATCGGGATACCCCAATTGTGTAGCGCATCAGTTAAAATTCACTATAACTATGTACTACTTTTTATTCATACTGACTGAAATCAAGCAACTCACTTACAAGAATAAAAACTTTCGAGAGTGGTATTCATATTTATAATAGACTAGCAACCCGCCAAGGCTTTGCATGGGTAGTAGAGACATCTTCAACAAACATCATCATATTTAAACCAATTTATATTAAAAGTTAACAAATTATATACTTAAATCTTCCTCATGAATCACTCTGTCTATTGGTGAAAACCGCATGAAAATCCGTTCAGTAGTTTTTCAGTTTATCGCGAACAGACAGACAGACACGGCGGGGGACTTTGTTTTATAACTAATATGTAGTGGTATTAGTTAGATTATACTTAATAGTATATTTCGGGGATGCCCGATACCAGTCTCGGACCCGACGGGGGCACTTTATCAATGCGTAAAAACCTTCCGCGTCAGCGTCAAGCGCAAACAAATTTCAATCCTTGAGCCATTGGTATAACGAGGATGACCAGGAGGTTTTAAGTACTACAAGAGCGGTTAAGGTTACGTGGCCCTTAATGATATATTAGGTATCTAAATACTTGATATTGATATGGATTAACATTTAATGTCTTATGCTATGCACAAGCTCGATACAGCTCTTAGTATACAATATGTCAATCGGATTACATAACAAACATATCGCATAAATTTTCATTTCCCCAAAATTATAGAAGAAATTCCGATATAAAATGTTATTATCAGTGTTTGCAACGAGGAAAATACATAAAAATGCCGCAAAAACGTGTATAGAAGTAATTAGAAATAACGAGCGGCGCGGCGGGCAATAGGTATATTTTATCGGATTATATGAACGTTATCAACCCTCCGGCCACACACACCTCGTTCAGCCTGGCCGCTTGTCGATGGTAAATTAACACCCTGTATACGAGTTACATCTATGTCGTTGCAACAAGGCGACAAGGAACACTTAAAATATTACGGAAGAACCAAAAAGTTGAAGAGTGTTTTGTATGGCAGAGAAACTAAATTGATATAAATGATTTATTTAAGAAACAGTTTACCACGGAAGCTCTCACGTCCCCAGTATAAAAATATAATGCAGAGTGTTTAGCTATCATAGATATGAACGAAAATACGGGATTTAGTTGCCGATTCTGTTGTTACAATTTATCTGTTTAAATTCTAAATGACATCAGCACAATAGGCCGTCTTATAATAGACGATTCTAAAAGGCAGTTTTTTGTCTTTATGATTTCTGTTTAAAAAAAACACCAAACCGTTTCTAAAAAATGGTTAGGAACAAATGCAAACATTTTCGATAAAAATGTGATTATAATCATGGGAGACTTTACAAATGTAGAATTGGAACAGATACAAAACATTGAAAAAAAATAAAAAAAAATACTGTAAGTACACAATTCATACTTGTCTCTTGGAATCAAAGCCACTCGGTGCACTTTTATGTAGACAATGGCCTATGGCGACTGGATATTTTAAGTCATATCGCCGTTCATCTGATGAGGTTTGTTTGGCAAACGTTTATAATTTCAAATTTAGTAACTAGCTTTTGTCCACGGCTTCACTCGCGTTTATATAGATTTTGTCAATCAATTCACTATCTCTCGGGTACAGTACTTTTTTCTGGATGAAAATATAGTTATTTGTACAGTGCTTTTTACTCGAATCTGTCAAGTGTTGCGACTACTTTCTGTACTTACACGTCAGAGAGTATGGAGAACTTCAAAAAATAAATAATACGGTAGTTGACTGTTAAGTCGAATCTGTTTTTAGGTTTCCTTACGTCAGAATGAAGAACCGGCACCCTTAAAGGATCACTTGTGCGGCTGTCTGTTCGTATGTCACAGCCAGTTTGCTCCAATTCTATTGGACCGATTTTTATACTCCTGGGATAGAAACATAGATGTGGAACGTAAATAAATGAATGCAGAATATGTGGGCAATTTTGCTGGTTAAGTTAAATTTGCCATCTTTGAATGGCAAACCCTTCTCCCCGTCCCCAATATTAAGGTCACCCAACCCCTGGGTGGACTCATCGTCCCTCTTGGGATCTGTTGACAAAAAAGTGCTCGAGATCCATAGAGCTATCGAATGCCGCAACCATAGGGATATCCGGTTCAGGGCGTGGAGCCTGCCGTACCTTCTCCATGTCCGTAATCTTCATGGGAACGGAACCTTTAAGGGGAGGTTTCGCAAAATTTACCCCCTGATCCCTGGTACTTCGGATACACGGAGATTAGCATGTAAGCCAGACGGCGCTCGTGTTCCATTACCTCAGGGACCTTCTCCACAGGGATACTGATAACAATGAAGGTATCGTTGTTGTAGTGATGTAGCGCATGTATCAGCCAGCGATCTACATCTGCCCAGGCATTCTGGATACCTCCAATACCTACCACCAATGGCCTTTGTGTCCTTCCAGATATTAGGCAGTAGGATGCTACATCTTACACGGCCACGAATGGGTCAGGTTTCGCAATATCTGCATAGGAAGCGGCCTTCGGTCTATTAAGCAGTTTCAGCATTTTGTGATCGTTCTTGGTGAAAGGGTTTCGTTTAGGCTGCACCTGCTGCACCGTGCGAGGTACTGGGCTGGGAATCAGGTACCACGGGCTTGACAGAAAATATAGAGCCAACATTTTATACGTCAAGTTGGCACTGACGATCCCGTCTTTGTCTTTGCTTGTTACTCGGACTGGAATGCTTGGTTTGACCCGGTGCCGGCTGCAGTTGACTCTTCTTCTTTCAAGGTTTCTCTGTACACAACTTACTTACTTCCAATCCTATTGATTGAGCAGGCACTGTAGTAAACACTCCCGTGGGCGGCTGGCTGGTTTTGACTGGAGTCCCAGTCGCACCTTTTCTGGGCTGTAATGGAGCAATGTCAAGTAAACTCTGGGTTGCAGCTATTACTGAATTGATCCTATTAACCAGTTCATCCACCCGCTCTTACCCCATCAGCATGGCCGCCAGCCCGCCGAAGCGAGGACATGTGACCAATTCCCATGCGATGGCTAGTCACGGGGCTACCTTTTGAGTGTGAAATCAAGACAAAAGAAGGCGTGTTGCGTAACAGAATTAACTAAGCCCTACTCCTACTCTGCTCAACCCCCCAGGACCCCAGTACATGGTAGAGAATGGCAAAAATGGGTAATCAGGGGAAATCGTACTGGAAAATCGTAAATCTGTTACTCAGACTGACAGCAGCCAAAAAGTCAGAGGCGTGTAACTTCGATAGATAATGTAGCTTTCTAAATGTAAAAGAATTTTTAAAATCGGTTCAGTAGTTTTTAAGTTTATCCACTACAAAAATAGAAACAAATCTTCCCTCTTTATAAGATGAGTGTAGATGTAGATAATAAATAGGTGCCGCTTACTTCTTTGCCTGTAAATATAACTACTGCTTATTGGCACAAATTAATATAAGTGGGAGTCTATTTATTTCAACTTGGTCCTTTAAGCTAATGTTAAATGTGCTGTAAGTGGCAATATCTGGCCTAAATATACACTTATTAAATGTTTTACCCTGCTAATTTTATTTAATTTTTAAAAGTGTTCTTTCTTTATTTTCTACTTGATCATAACTTGCTCTTCTATATTTTTAATGAACTGTTGATATTTTTACGATCACTAGTTTGTACATAATGCCTTCATTATCGAATTTCAAACCCAAGACATCGTAATATCCGCGAACCGATGTTCTACGATTACGGCGATATATTTTCTGATATCAAAGTTTATTCTTATCTGTATTTAATATTATTTTTTCATTATGCGTATGGCCTGTACCGTTATTTAAAAACTTCTAAATTGAAATGTAACACACCTCCGTTCAGAGCAACCCGTAACATTACCCGGCAATGAATTGAAATGGGTTCTCTTTAAAGATGCTATGACTATATATAAGAATACCTTGGATAGTACGTAGTTTAGTTACTTGATATTTGCAGATTCGATATCTGTGGATTCATTTAGAGGCCATGAACAAGGTATATATCCAGCTGAACAATTCAGGACCCTGTACTGCAAATTTTCTTAATAGCTTCCATATTCAGATGTGTATGGGATCTATCAAGGATATAAAAATATGGTCTGACGGTGTCAGATTAAAAACAGTAAATAACGATATACAGTACTAGCTAGCAAAAACAAGCTGGATTACATAAGAACCTGCAATCATCATCCTGCATCAATGAAAGTTCTCACATTGATTATATTGTCACATAGCCCAACATACACGATCGTGCCGATAAGCTCGATGACTGGCAGAATGGAAGATCTCCGTTGCTCTGGTTCACACATGGTAGCCAAAAGTTACCGCGACTGCGAGAGTGAATAAACGGCCTCTTCCAGCAATATATCTAATGTCCAAACCACCATATGCTACTGGTAAACGAAAGTGTCGTCTTTAAAACCAACGAATTGTATATTACGAATATTGTTCATTGCCTATTTCTGATTGAAAAACTGAAAGCATCAAGGTAATCAATTGATATTTCTGTCATTATATGTTCCTCTTAACCTCACAGTATTCTAATTGAGTGAAAAAGGTCAATAACCTTTCTAATCAATAACTCCAACAAAATGTTAAACGAATAATTTTATAGTGATAAAACAATTAGTGTGCACAATATAATTACTTTTACGGGATTACCATAATGTCGGTCAATTAAATCGATTGTCTTAGTGTGGTCAGATTTTGATGAGAGCTAGGGCGAAGGCGTACTTCATCGCGTAGCTAAGGCTGGCTTTTTATAAGTCACAAGCTCAGAAGTCACCACTGGACATGACGTCGGGCTCCAGATGGTAACCAAACGGTGGTAACCTTTTGACGAGCTTTGAGGATTGCAATTAGAGCCTTATTGATTATACTAGATCGTTCAATAAGTCCCAAGACTAACTTGCAGGTGGCGCACATTTTAATTTTTTTTGGGTTTTAGAAAGTACTGGCCATCAAATTACACATAAAAAATTTTTGAAAATTGAACAATAAAATATTGATATTTTATTGTTCAATTTTCTAAAATTTTTTGTGAGGCTACTTTTGTAATTTCGAAAACAATAAAAAAAGATGAGTTTTGTGTGTTGATAAAACATAGTTTTTAATGGGAAATAAACACCGTTCATTTATCCAGTATCTGCTCCGTCTAAACTAACCATTTGTCGGTGGTATGCCGATTTTAAATGCGGTCGTATGGACACACATGACACTGAACGCTCTGGTCGTCGAAAGAAGCAGTGACTTAACAAAAACATGAACTAAGTCCCGAAAATCGTGAAGGAAGATCGGAAGGTAAAAGCGTGCGAGGTTACTGAGATAGTGAAGATTTTAACCGGTAGTGTTTTCACTATTTTACATCAAAATTTGGCAATGAAAAAGCTTTTTTTTTCCAAATGGGTGCCGCGTTTGCTAACAATTGCTTAAAAGCAACAACGTATCAATGATTAAGACAGCTGTTTGGTACTGTTCAATAGAAATAAAAAGGATTTTTTACGTCGGTAAATGACAATGGATGAAACATGGATTCACTATTTCACTCCGGAATCCAATCCGCAGTCAGCGAAGTGGATAATCGCAGCAACGGAAGCTTATTTTGAAGCCAAAGGTAAATCGTTCTACCCACAAGGAATAGAAAACTTTGAAACATGTGCGAGGGACTGTGTCACAGTTGAAGGAGAGTACGTTGATGAATAAAAAAGAATTTTATCAAAAAACTTTGTTTAAGTATTAAAATTTAGTATCGATACTTATTGTGTTACATACGGTGTTACCAATCTTTTTAGAATATTGGAATGGAATGGATGTTTTAACGTTTATTAAAATACCAGCAGAGAAAAAGTGCATTCGTATTCCAACTATTTCTAGAAATGGGGATCTTTTTAGAGTAGGTGTACTAGGACTACAATTATATGTATTAAATGTAGGTATATAATAATAGATACCATCATTTGCCTATGGATTAGCGAATGACATTAACAAACATTTTTAACCCCCTTTTTAACCATAGAAGCAAAAAGAGGGATGTTATAAGTTGACGTGTCTGTGTGTCTGTCTGTGGCATCGTAGCTCCCGAACGAACTAACCGATTTGAGTACAGTTTTTTTTTTTTTAAAAGGTGACTTAGTCGAGAGTGTTCTTAGATATATAATTCAAGAAAATCTGTTTGGCCACTTAAAGATCATCAGCTCTTTTGTAATCGTTGAAGGGATTTTTGAGTCGGGGCAAAATAAAGACAGTCATATCATAGTCATGGGTGATTTCAACACCTGTTTACTAAAAAACGATTCTCGTTCTGCTTCTCTTCGATCTGTCCTGGAATCCAATAATCTTTCTATTCTTTCACTTAATCCTACACACAATATGCCAAACCGTAACTCCTCCCTCCTTGATCTCATCCTTACTTCCTCAGCAGAGCATGTCGCTAAATATGGGCAATGCTCTGCAGATTCGTTTTCCTATCATGATCTTCTCTTTCTTTCCTATCAAATCCGTACTCCTAAACCTAAACCTAAATTACTCCTACACCGTAATTTTCGTGACATGAATCTTGAGGATCTTCGCAGAGATGTAGACAACATAGACTGGAGTGCACTTTTCAACTCTCAATGTGTTGATGAAAAAATTTACTATTTTACAAATCACCTTATTTGTTTATATGACAAACATGCCCCAATTCGTCAAATAAAGGTAAGACATCTGCCCGCACCTTGGATTACCGAAGAAATAAAGGCGACACAGAGAAAGAAAGCAAGGGCACATTCAAGATATAAGAGTCACCCTACTACAGCAAATTGGGAAAAATTTGTGATTATTAGAAATCACTGCAATAAGATGTGTAGGAATGCTCAACGCCGACATATCCACAAATCTGTTGAAAATGGTGATCCAGTCAAAGTCTGGAAGTTTCTTAAGTCATTAGGGGTCGGTAAATCAGGTCCAAATTTTCCTTCAAAAGACGTTGATCTCGATTCCTTGAACTCACATTTTTCTGCTTCCTCCAATTTTGGAGGAACTACTAAGACTGCAACGCTAAATTATCTTTCTTCTCTTCCGACCCCGGACTGTTCCCCATTCGTTTTCAGTCAATTTTCTGCTTGTGATGTTAAGAAGAGTATAGTGTCAATAACTTCTAATGCAGTAGGAAGCGACAACATCAGCCGTAATATGGTACTTCCTATCCTAGATGAAATCCTACCTGTGATTTGCCACATCCTTAATTATTCCGTATCCACCAATGTTTTTCCATCTGCGTGGAAAATGGCTCAAATCACTCCTCTCCCTAAAAAATTTAATCCATCCTCTTTTTCAGATTACCGTCCCATATCAATTCTTCCTTTTCTATCCAAAGTCCTTGAACGCCTCATCCACAATCAATTAAGCTTGTTTCTCTCAAAGAATTGTCTCCTAAATCCTCTCCAATCAGGTTTTCGTCCGGGCCACAGTACTACCACAGCTTTAGTCCATATTACGGAGGATATCAGGTTGGGCATGGAGGAAGGAAAGCTGACAGTCCTTGCTTTACTAGATTTTAGTAATGCTTTCAACACCGTTGACTTTGATGTCTTGCTAAGTATATTATGCTCTCTTAACATATCTCCATCAGCAATTGACTGGTTTCATAGTTACCTGTATGGTCGCCAGCAGCGTGCTCGTATTGACAATGTTTACTCCTCTTGGTGCACTACATCTGCGGGCGTACCTCAGGGCGGCGTGTTATCCCCATTACTTTTTGCAGTTTTTATTAACTCAATCACAAACCGATTACTTTCTTCCTACCATCTTTTTGCAGATGATCTTCAAATTTATTCAAAAGCTGATCCTGATAATATAACACAAGCAGTTGATATTATCAACAAAGATCTAACGCAAATATGTACCTGGAGTAAGGATTATGGACTAATTTTAAATCCGTCAAAGACACAGGTCATTGTAGTGGGTAGTCCTAGGCTGAACTGCAGAATAAACCTTCAGCAAATGCCAGCTATTTATTGCAATGGTTCGGTTATTCCATATAGCGAGAAGGTTAAAAACTTAGGAATATATATGGACCAGTGCCTATCCTGGCGCCCTCAAATTGGAGAAATCAGTCGTAAATTATTTGCAGCAGCGGGATCTCTGCGAAGGCTTCGGAATTTCCTTCCTACCAACACGAAAATTGCGCTCGCACAGTCTCTTCTTCTTCCTATCCTTGACTATGGTGATGTCAGCTATCTCGATCTCACCGAAGACCCGCTGAACAAACTTGAGCGGCTCCAAAACGTCTGCATTAGATTCATATTTGGATTACGCAAATATGATCATGTCTCAGAGTATCGTTCTAAGCTCAAGTGGCTACCTATACGCTTTCGCCGGAATGTTCATATTCTCTCTCTTTTGTACAGTACTCTGTTCCATCCTCACACTCCCTCTTATCTTAAGGAACGTTTTGAGTTCCTACACAACACACATTGCAGGGACCTGAGATCATCAGAGAATTTAAAGCTGAAAATGCCGAGACATTCCACTCAGTTCACAGACAAGTCCTTTTCAGTGCAAGCGGTCAGGTTATGGAACAACTTGCCTGAAACAATTCGACAAGCCAAAACCTTGCAGTCATTTAAAAAACAAGTGAAGGATTATTATTTGTCATTATGAATACTTTTAATTATATTATTATACATATGTATATATATTTTAGTGTATGTGTAAGTAATATTATAATTAAAATTTATTTTTTAAAATTAATATATATTAATATTGGTATATGTATGTCATACGTTTATGGTTATATATAGTATTCAGTTTACAGTATATTAACATAACCTTATATTGTACACCACAGACTACCCTCAATTATATTTGACAATATCCGTACAAAGGTTGTCTGGAAGAAATCGCCGTGTGTGATAAGACCGCCGATTGTTATACCTTAACATTTGTAACTTATATTTGCACTATTTACTAATTAAAGGTGTACAATAAAGAGAAATAAATAAAAATAAATAAAAATAAAAATAAAGACAATATACAATTTTGCTCTTAGCCAGAAGACTGGTATCTCAATGATATAAGACGTTATGTACAATAAAGTGTAAACTATAAAAAACTTTAATCGACATCAAAACTATAGCTACTATTACTACTATTGAAAGAAAGAAAAACAAAGAAAATAAATTTATTCAAAGCCCCCAAAAAAACAAAAGATAAAATTAAAGACTTTTTACATTGGTGTGGGCCTGAATAGGTCGCAATCTCAGCATAATTCTGCACCTAATAGTATGTCGTATGATTTTAAGATGGGGCCTTAAAGGGACGTCACGCCGTACAAAAAGGAGTAAACATTATATAGTAACATTATTCGGGCAATGTTGAGACGAAACACAAACGACTTCAACCAGCACAGTCAATGAACAATACAATTATCTGATTTGAGGCTATATTTTTGATTACCGTTTGTTTGAAGCATCGTTGGATAACCTATAAGTCTTGAAGTTTAAAATAATTCCCGGTGTAAAGAAGATCTCAGAACTAGATAAAAATAAAAAGGAATATCTACTAAAGAAGTTTTCCACCTCGTTACTCACAAAATGTTTGTAGATATAAGAAAACTGTTAATATTAGTTACTTTCTCATCTTACAATGAAGTTTGAAGCGGGGCTTTCGACATGAAAATAATAAAAATTTCTCGCGCTTTATACTCAAGAGTTCAGTTGCGGCGGGCGGTTGCTACGAGTTTTAAAAAGTAAATTGTTTAACGTTTCTCTTTCAATACACGTCTAAAAGTAACTTTAATGTAGGGTTGACCCTTTAATTACTTGGAACTAAAAGTTATACCACTGAATCGTCAGAATATTAGGATGTATTCTTTATATTTAATTTTATTAATTATTGTTTTTAGCGGTTCCGTTACAAATGCCAAACTTAATATAATTTAGAATTTTATAAGATAAGTTTGTAAATCTACTTACCATGGTGAGAAATATACCTAACATCTATAGATTCAGACAGGCCAAATATGATATATTTATTTAGTATATTTTTACATAGACTACTCGAATGTCCTAAGTTACACTAACCAAAAGCATAATTCATTTTTTAACTATTAGTAGTTTTGAGGTAAGAAAAGTAATCATTTATTACGTGACAGCCCTGTGAAGCCCCGCGGCAAGCTCTTTGTACGGGCTTTGATTGGCAGACGACAATTCAAAAATTGTTTTAAACAACAATTTTATTGACGTCGAATTCTCCTTTATTGTCTTCAAAATACATTTTATTAAAACATAATAAAGTAGATTTCTCTTAAACAGCGCCGTTAAGTTTCAACAAAGAGATAGTGCTTTTGCATTACTAATGAATAACTTCTAAGCTGAAATTCATAGAGCGAATATTTTCTTTTCAGTAACATCAAGATTCTAAATTTTAGTAGCTTTGAGTTTACTTAGCGTGCTTATTTGGTTATGAGTATGTATGATTCTTAAAAAAATATATTTTGATAGATAAAATATTTAGTAGTCAGTCCGATTTGAAAAAAGTCGTTTAGCGTTTATATACTTAAGAAGCCTGCATTTTTAGTAACACCTCACTATGAGAACGGCCCAATAATGCAGTCTAGTTTAGAATGCCTACTAAGTACTATTGCTTACATAATATGTGATGCAGTGCAATCAGTTTTTTGCTGGAATTGGAGCCGGCTATTGCGTTACCGTCACAGTACACAAGGCCACGATTAGGCAGTTCTCCACGCGGCATCTTTTTTCTTGTGCTAGTTAGTAGAAAAAAAATGTTTAATCTAGTATTGTACTATATGATGCATTGCTATGCGAGAAAATAAAGTTGTCATATTTTGTAAGTGACATTATACACTGATGTTGCAAGTGTGTTTATAAATTCAAGTGTAGTGTTCGTAAAATTATTAAAAAGAATGCGGTTGACACCGCAGGCAAAATTAATATGCAGTAAACATTATTTCATTTCGTGAACAAAGTGGACTTAATACTCTATGCATAATTTTTTTTTGACAATTGCTTGAGAACGTAACTGTGACAGCGTTTGTAAAATTAAACCTTATTTTAATAATATCAATATTAATAATATTTTAATAATAATAATTACCTTACCTTAAACCCATAGTTCTAAAAATATGTATGCCATCTATTTTCAATTGATTGTACTATTTATTACCATTTGTAGACATTATAATACTGTATATTTTGTATATGTAGTATTTTTTTTTCATAAGTAATGATTTTATTCTAAAAAAAATATGGAATATCTAGGTACTATTCGGCTGAACACCGAATACTGCGGGTTTTTTATTGAGTCGGTGCGGGTAGACCTCGAATGACGTATACTGTCCAGATCGGAAATATACAGAATAAGGGCTAAGAAAGGTCTGATGGCAGGAATAAGGCATGAGAGTGTGTATACATATATTTTTTATTTGTTATAGTCTGATGATTGGTTAAAGAAAACGATTAATTTAGATAATTTAATTTTTTTATACTCTTCTTTTGATTCTCTCAATAAAAAATACTCATACATAATTAACTTACATAAAGCATTTGAATCATAATAAAAATTTAGCCATGGAAGATTGTGCTGCATAGAACTAATATTTCTGTATTTTCCGGCAATAGTTGCAACTGAGACTTTTCTTTTGATATCTCGATATGGGCTATGCTTTCTCTGCAGAATACTTCTCATAGCAATCCATAAAAAAAGATAAATGAGCTTGGGTGGGTCATTGTGGGAGGCGTTAAAACAGTGGAAAGTAGAAACAAGAAACAAAAATGTCGATAAAAGTTTCTTGCCACGCATCAGCCGAATACTTTTGCATAATAATCGGCTATACGGCCAGGAAGCCTGCAGAATATTCGGTATTCGGCATGTGGCCGAATACACTATTCGTTGCAAGTCTAATTTATTTACGTACTGATGAGACCAAATGTTTCTCCATCATATTTAACTATTTATGAATCAGTAAAAAGCTATTCATCTATATTTAAGAATAGTTGTATTTAATTGTATTTGCAAGAAATAACATGAGAATTAGAGTAATGAATAAATCAAAGATAATACACACTATATTTTTCACTTGAGTCGTCGCGTCGGTAACATTAATAATCAATTCGTATATAAAATATAATTGAACGTAGGTAATATCATTTATTCAACAATTTTAGCTAAAATTGACGTCGTTTATTAGTAATTAAAATTTCCTCTTAAATAAAATCGATTGTTATTTTTAATCGAACCGGCAACGTATTAGGTTATCACTAATTGACGGACTTACCTATCTGACTGTCAAAAATAAAATAAAAGAATGGACAACGAATACTCCATGTTTTCGCGAACATGTCAGGACAACAAATGTTTTGATCTATCCACTCCCTTCAATTTCACAAACCTTTTCATGTCTATTTCATGTCATATGAAACATTTCCGTGTATCGATAGTAAACATCTAACTTCAGGTTAAAAGAAAACAACTAAAAACCATTAAAATTGTTACATTAATTTCAGACAATTTG
Source organism: Euplagia quadripunctaria (assembly GCA_963859945.1). Taxonomy (NCBI): domain Eukaryota; kingdom Metazoa; phylum Arthropoda; class Insecta; order Lepidoptera; family Erebidae; genus Euplagia; species Euplagia quadripunctaria. The sequence goes on from OY982561.1 coordinate 11,893,400, forward strand.
TTGGATTTTCGTTTTTCATTAGTACCTAGAACCAACATAGTTTATCTATGACGACGCTTACAATGAAAATATACAATAAACTGCAACAAAAACATTTTGAAAATCTGTTGAATCACCAAACTCTAGACGCAAAGATCTATTAGGGCAATATACTGCAACAATATTTAACGACAATTATTTAAACATCGTTGCGGCTGTGGGCGAAGTGCGGACACGATGCGAGTCCGAAGGCCCGCTGACACCGCGCTACCCTGACTAATGCCCCGCATTAATAACCCTGGTAATTAATTGTTTGCATGTCCGCCGAAGAAACGTCCCATCTCGTGAATTCTCTCGTATAATTTAATTTAATATTAACGAACTGAGGCTCCACACGCTTCACGCTTATAAAAATAATGAGTAAACCCTCCCGACAATTGTTCTATACTAATCCTCGTGTACATACAGAGACCAAGCGTATTTCTGCAATAAATATGTTTCAATTAAACAAGAGGACTCTGAAGAATAATGTCGAGTTACTGTAGAACCTTTAAATACTTAATATAAAATTACCGATTTTATATAATGTATACGAAACGGTGCGCGGCTATGAAAACACCTCCTCGCGAAGTTCATGTTTAAATAGTTTTAGCATAGGAGGATAGCGAGTGACACTGCTAGGCGTGTAGCTTTTATAGACACTAAGAACCGTTTACCGTCGAGTAGCACGGGTACCTGTTTGTCACCCTCAGGGATAATTCGTGTGGCACCGGGCCGGTATACTATGAATTAGCTTCGTATTAACACATTAATTAAAGATATATGGTTTTACAAACATGTGTATTTCGAAGTGTCCCACTATTTTCTGCCCCGAAATTTATTTTATGCTTTACATCAAACTTTATTTTAGGGACTTGTCAGAAAATATTTCAGAAATGAACAGGGTTTTGTAAAATTTTCCTATGCATTCAGACATCTTTCGTAGATGCTTTGTCAACGAAAATGTGAATGTATTATAATGAGTTATATCTTATTTTTACGAACAAAATTGCTAAAACGTTGCAATGTTGTGGACGCTATAAAAAGCGGATGGAAAATTCTACTGGATTGTAATCCCTATAGCCTTATAAAGTTTCATAATACAACTAATTTTTGTAGTAGTAAAGTAACTTAAGAACTAAGGTAAGGTCGGTTTAATAAATATATGATCCAGCTTGGCCTTTATATTGTATGCGACCTCATAAAAAGTAGGGATTCACATTAGGTGGGGTATGAAGCTGGAGAGAGACTAAAAACTAATTTATAATAAGTACTATTTATACAGGATGTATTTGAATAAAGGATCACTTACTTTAATCACTGACAGGGCATGACTCTAGTATGCAGTTACAATAAGAATTTTTGAAAAAAAACTATCCGTTTACAAGTTATGACTGTTTGAATTTCCAGGTATTTTACCTCCGTTTCTTATAAAAGCAGGTGGAACGTGTAAAGTTAAAGATTTTAAATAGTACTCACTCAAATAGTCACTCAGTTATTGAGAAAATCCATAAGTACTACCTAAAAAAAAATTGAAGTCAGTTTTTATGGATTTTCTTAATAACAGAATGAAAAATCTTTAACTTTACACATTCCACCTACTTTTATGAAAAACGGAGGCAAAAATACCGGGAAATTCAAACGGTCATAACTTATAAACGGATAGTTTTATTTTCAAAAATTCTTATTGTAACGGCATGCTAGAGTCATGCCCTTTTAGTGATTCAAGAAAGCGTTCCTTTTTCAAATACACCCTGTATATATTATATTAAAAGTACTTACGCACTTCATATTTATATGCGTAAGATACACAAAAAATATTCTTTACCTTGTAAAACACGATGAAGGTAATTTTGTCCACTTGATGCGGATGTTCGCCCATTGCTTCAGTAGAAGGGTCCTTGAGCGGAATGGATCGTAAAATATACGACACTTCAATATGTATGGGTGAAAGCAGTCCGTTTACTGGCCACTTAGAAAAAAATGTTGGCTTAATTCAACACGTCCCCCTTCCTAACCCCATCCCGGCATAAATACGAACGAACCATTCATGCGATTTGATGGTGAAACGCTTGAACTGAGAAAGACTCCGAAGAGGTAATTAACTCCTACATACCTTCATTTTCACATGTAAAAAAACTTATTCAAAAACCTTTCGATGTTCGTTCATACGTCAGCATATTTCATTCACTGCAGGATGTTTGCAAAAAGGGGACTCGCATTTCTATTAACATTAGCATAATTTGAAATGGAAACGCTATTTCTTTGATATTCTCATTTCCATGCAAATCGCAAATCTTAAAGCTTTCAATATAAATTTAATGTGTAGCTACTTCATAGACCACGGTGCAATAAATACGGGACGAAATGTAAAGGCGATTTCTCCTTTAATAACATGTTATATACGGGCCACGTGATCAATTTTCTAGTACATCGATATGGACAATGAATAGAAGAAGAATGGTTTTTAAATATCATACGTAGGTACCTTCCGTGGAAAATTTGAAGTGCCGTGAAAAAGAAAATCTACGTCATCACTTCATACCAAGTGCGATGACATACATAGGTCCCTGTAATTGCACTGCCTAATAATACCAGTCAGACAACTACTAGTTTATTTTACTTTTGGCTTGTTTATATATTATGAATTTTTTGGGTTCCGTTCCTCAAAAAAAAAAGAACCCTTATAGGATCACTTTGTTGTCCGTCTGTCTGTCAAAACCGTTTTTCTCACTAACAATAATCCCACTAATATTTTAAATGTGAAAGTTTGGATGGATGGATGGATGTTTGTTACTCTTTCACAAAAACCACTGAACCGATTGCGATGAAACTTGTACGCGTATGTAGATAGCTGAAGACTTGGATTAACGCATAGGCTACTTTTTATCCCGATATTCAAACGGGATCGGGAGTTACGCGGGTGAAACCGCGGGGCGCTGCTAATATCAAATACTTATGCCTGCGGTCCCTTGAAGCTGTAAAAAAATCAAGCTAGTAAGTCAACGCAATCAAAAGATACGGCCATTAAGCCTTAGCTTTTGACAAATTTGAACATATCGCAGGTCAATCAAAACCCATAGGGTACTTCCCATTGACCTAGAAGCATGAAACTTGGTAAGAAGCGAGGTCTGACAGTACATGTAAAGGAAAAAATCCGAAAGTAATTAATTTGTTGTCTACATACAAGTTTGTCACCGTTTGCACCGAGGTTTCCGTAAGTATACGGAACCCTCGGTGCGCGAGTCAGACTCGCACTTGCCTGGTTTTTTTGTAGTATACTGAGTTTATGTTTAAAATAGATAACAGACGCCATGATGTTTGTTTAGTTTACTATTTTTGTTATATAATATAATAAACTAATATATATTTGTTACATTTAACATAAATATTGACAAATTTTAACTCATTCAAATCAATGTTTGAATTCATTCTTTACCTACCTTTATTGAGCTGCCATGAATTGTTTTCGGTTTTCTAGAAATTCAAGGGTTCAAGTCGAGACATTAGTTTAAAAGAAGTTAATCAAACTACATAATCAAAGTTAAAAATATGATTTCCCAAAATTAATGATATTCTCTTTGTTAGAATGAAAAATTCTATGATTTGAACCTGTTTAATATAACCTTAACTACCCTTCTCACAATATTTCGTTGCATTTACTCGTAAACGATTGTGACATTTAATTCAGAAACTCAGACCACAATACTTGGTTTTTTTTTTCTATCTCCCAGTCGATGTCATTGATCGGCAACCAATCTTAAAAGCTGCGGCACAAAGGAAAACATACATCCGGACTCCATACCATTGTTGTGGGAAGCTGCCGTCACTCTTCAGGCCTACACAAGACGATGACATCGATATTGCCTTTTCTTTTTTTTTTTTTTAAGAAGTATACTAGCAACGTGGGTCACACATTACTAGTATTCTTGTTAACCCCTCCAGCTAAGCTAAATGCTTGTGTCAGGAGTGGTTCACGTCGGTAGTGCACTTGGTGGGGTTCGAACCCGCAACCATTTGATCGCAAGTCCGAGGCCTTAGCCATTACGCTACCGCCGCCTTACAGGTAAAATGAAGTAAATTTCTGAATATACCATGAGCCATGAGCTCTATATATCAATAACAAAAACATTACACATTTAAAACACAAACAATTTTATTGTTTTTAAAAAGTTACTTAAGCATTTGTGTGCCAATAAAGGCGCAACAATTAGTCCAACCAAACAAATGCAAAATAAACTCAATTAAATAAACATCACATATACTTTACGCCCATTGAACATGAAATGGGCTGCGTATTTACAAAACTCGACCTCATATGAGTACGAATTCATTTCAAAGGAATTTCTAAACAACCGGATCCCGAGTTCCCAATGGTATTCCAACAAAGCCTGGAAGTTGTAGAGGTATTCCAAATTGTTTACAAAATTCAATCCTAAAGCTTCGAACCAGATTAAATCTAATTTCAACTTCAAGGTAAGTCTGAAATAAGTCTTCATAAAAGCGGAACCCTTTGATTTAACCCTTCCCGAAGTTGGGCCTGCTGATTGCCCGAAAGTTAGTGTCGCTTGTATTTCGCGCTGTCTTTTTTCGTCGGAAAAAACAAATCGGAAACAAGTGAGTAAGTAATGGCTTAAAAGTGACTTCTGGGATCGAGTGCGGGGTCGGTGTCGCCGATCCGGGGCTTAACGGGAGCAGCTCTGTTCGAAATTTCTCAGCGTAGCGATTACTTGCCGCCAGTCTTGTAATCACTTTTCTCCTACCTCGCTACTAATTCGACCCTTACATCCGACATTATTAACATTTATTTGTAATACGATGAACACAGAAGGAATCTTTTAACAACCTTTACCTACAAATAAATAGTAACGTTGTTTAACCCCCGCGCAAAAAAGAGGGATGTGTTAAGTTTAGCGTGTGTATCTGTGTCTGTCTGTGGTGTCAAAGCTCGTAAACAGGTGGAACGATTAGGACTTCGTTTTATTTTGTTTAAAAGTTGACTTAAACGAGAGTGTTCTTAGATATAATTTAAGAAAACCTGTTCAGCGGTTCAAAGATTATCATCGTTCTTTTCTAACGATTGAAGGGATTTTTGAGCTGGGGTATTTTAATGTTTTTTATTTATACTTATACTACTGGTTAAAGCTACTAAGCCATTTTAATCACAATATAGATTGCCGGACTCCTGAAAGTTATAACGAGCTTAAGGCTAAAAACATATTCGCTAACTGTTTCGCTTTCGACAACACAACAAGGTGTTCGGGACTTCAGATAGGACCCAAAGGGGCGTTCATTTTTGTAACGCTTCATTTGCAACAGAACTTTTAAGTAGTTCAAGCAACGCTCGCTCTACGTATTTCCTCAAAACAAATACTTAGTAGGTACTCACTTCCTACTTTATCCATGAACTAAAATGTTACGTGGAAAAACTGTAAATAAATTTACAAGTTAAGCAACATAAATTCTATATGGAACTACTCTAACTCCGAGTGTCCTTTTTCTATTATTCAATACATGCCATTTTTATATATCTTTACTTTAGTATAGTATAAACAGAACAGAATGTTACAGAAAGGTGTGGTCAAGTTTTAGGATCGTTATCTGTGGCCGACAAATAGTAGATCCAGCTTGAAAAAAACCTTTATTTGAAAAGAAAATTTCATCCTTAATGCTTTTCCTAGTGTAGGTGCACATTTTTAAACAACACATTATGATTTTTCATGTCAATTTCAATGATTTTGCTTTTTTATTATTATATGCAGACATTTTCAGAAAAATCTCGACATTCCACTAATATATTAGATGTGTAACTCGAGACTTAACCGCGATAATATTTAAAAGGTACAGTCATTTCGTGACCACGATCGGTGCAATTCGATCGAATCGTCGGGTGACTAAGAGGTATCGTACCTTTTAAATATTATAGCGATTAAGTCCCGAGTTACACATCTAACATGTATCAAAGTCGCGAAACTTTAAAAATAATTATCCATAACACGACAAGAAAACAGACTTGATTTTGATAAACTAATTGTGAAGGAAGAACTGAAATCACCACCTACACTTATCCTAAAAGAAAAAGTCCAACGAATGCACCTAATAATTCTCAAAGGAAACTTACGTCGGCAACATAAATATTTTCGTTGAGTGCGATCGCATTTTACAGTTGAACGCCGACAATGTTCTAAGCATCGGAGTTATGAATCTAAACCGGTAGTTGACTGCTGGAGGCGCGCCGGAACCGGAAGGGATTCAGCAATTGACGCGGGCATCCCGCAGCGAGCTTCAGTAAGGCTCCACTGCTCTCTGATCGTACTCGTATTTTTCAAGAGACATGACACGTCTTTTATATGACATACCTATCAGAAGCAAATTTCTAATTTCGAAAAACTGTATTAAATAAATTACGTGCTTATAAGATTATTATAAAGTGGGGTAATTTATAATATATATCAAATATGTTGATCTGTGTTTATGACAGTATATTTATAAAATATGGATCTAAGCTGTTTTAAGGCTAAAGAATGTATAAATTAGTTAAGACACAAATTATTTAGTTGCCGCAAACTTTGCTTTCTGCTGCATAGAGTACGTGTCCTAAAAAGATCGTGTGAAATATGTGTGATCAAATTAACTACAAAATTCGTAATAGTATTTGGGTGTCCTAATCGTGTTATTTTCTAAATATTTCTAAGGTTTATTTATCTAAATATTAGTTTTCCTTCTAAGGAGTTGTGAATATCCCGGTAAACCTATTATCCTTTTAACCTCAAGGACTACTGAAAGAGCTATACTCAATATTTTACCTTATTTATAAAATATTAATTACTTAAAAAATCTATTAAATAGTCTAATATTCACTAGATTCACTAGACTCTAGACTCTGTTAGACATTATTCAGTTTTCGTAAAATATTCAAAATCTAAATTGGTACAAATCTAAGAGCATTGCTCTGAGGTACAAATATACCAAAAAAGTTGGATCTGTTGATGTGACAAGTTTATGACATTACAACTTCTGTTTGTTGTACTCTTCCTCAAAGAAAGTAGGTGAGTACATAAAAAAGTTTCCTTGATTTTATACCGTGACTTTAGCGTAAAAAATATATTTAACAAAATATCGTAAAAACACGTACAAAAAACTTACTTTAAAAAGGTACCCGACTTTTTATTCGAGTACTCAAAGCTGAAAGCGCTCGTAATTGCCATACTTAAATTCTAATTTTCTCGTCAAAATAACCTTTACTTAAACAAGGTATTAAATTTAGATGTTCAGTAGTGCATACGAGACGGGAACGGTAGGTACACCTTCGTCCTAAACATTTTCTGCTCGATGAGCGAAAGACATTGAACACGTGGAATAAAATAAAAACACGAAAACAATGCAGATCGGCTGGTTTCCTGTCGTATTGCCTCGTTTTACGTCGCGACGCATTTAGAATCGCTTTCAGTTTAATGTGGGCTTTACTGCAATGTGCATCGACAATAGGTAATTTTATAGCTACCACTTTAGATGCGAACGAAACAAAACGTTGTTGAACAACACTTTACTGAATCTCTCTTCTTATAAATGCTTTACATCAAAGTTGACCTGTAGAACAAAATTTAAAAAGTAGCCCTGGCTAGGTACGCCTCGATAAGATGTTGCAGATCTTACCCCGACTTACTGGTTTACCTTACTTTTTAATATGTATATCACTAAATGAAATCATAGTAACATTTTCTTTACAAAAATCTAATTTCTTTCTGTTTAATCGTGTCCGTACCAAATCAAGAATATTTAATTAAGAAAACTAAAACCATTCTATCAAATATTTCGTAACTTATAAATACATTACAAAATTTGCTGCTTATACAAGGAATAATAAAAAAATATATAAAGTAACCAGCTACCCGGCCACGTGTTGCTGTGGCTAGGTAATTCGCAATAAAACTAAAAAAAATCTCAAGTTCGACAGTGTGCAAAATTTCATTAAAATCGGTTCATTCGTTTAGGAGTTAATCGCGAACAAACAACGTAACACGAAATTTTTATACGTATAAGTTAGGGATGTTACGAATGTTCACATTCGCATTCGCATAAGCGAATGATTCGCATCATTTTAATCACTCGCATTCGCATTAAACGATGCGAATGTTTAGCGAATGCGAGTATGATACATGTTGCGACAGGTAACAGTGGGTAGCGCTTCAAACGGTGAACACATGTCGCGTTCGGCCAATAGTAAGCACTTTCTCTCGCCGAGTCGCCGCGTATCGTAGGTAATTGGTTTTTAGTTGACAGTAAATAAATATTATGTTAGTGACGTGTTTTTAATTGTTTTCAAATTCCAAGTTTCTTTTTGTATTATGGCACCAGGGAAGAAAAGTGAAATATGGCGATTTTTCACGCCAATAGATCGAAATCATGCGAAATGCAATATATTTGAGCGATATAATCGCAAATAAATTTAAATCGATGTTGGATGAATGGAATATCAATAAGGATCAAATTACGCAAGTACCTCAGTACACCTGCCAGTTTACCGAGTGAGCAATTATTTAATGCGGCCGGCCTTATATACGAGTCACTGAGAAATCGCCTCGTAGGTGATAGTGATAAAGTATCGAAGTTATTATTCTAAAATATAATTTGAAACTTCTAAAATTTAATTACTAATTTTACTTTTCTTACTATATACATCATCATGTATATTGATTTAAACGTTTAAGATTCAACGTTCTTTTCACTCTTCTAAATTTTCGCATTTGTATTCGCATTCGCGAATGTTTAAAATATGACAATCGTAACATCCCTAATATATATGAAGATGTGGGTGATAAATAAAAGTCAGTAAATTTGACATCTTTGCCGAGACGCACCTCCCATCAATAAACGCCAATAATTTGGCTCTTATTTTATTTGCAGGCGCCCAACGGTCGGCGGAGGCTGACAGATGGAGCAATCAGCCCGACCCTGGTACATGCTGACGCAGATTTCACACCAAGGTCTCGCCCTGACAAGGGAATTTATTTATCACGTTGTAAATCCCACTCATCTTGTTTATGTGCTACAACTACACTTGGCATATTCCAACATTCAAAGCCTGTAAAGGTTTACTAGAAATTCGGGTGCTATATTACAGAGATATACAGCTTAGGTAAACAGAGTAGAAAATATTATAAACCTATTTTTTTTCTTACTGTAAACACTATTTAAATAATGTTTAAATTTTTGGATGTCAATTTTTTTTTTAATCTATGGTTTATTATACATCTAAAATTAGGATGAAATACTTTTTTCATAATATTAATATGCATAAACTCTTATTAAATTAAATGTATTTTATATAAAATGTCTTTACATCGATACTTTTTTTTATGTTGTGTTTATTTTCTCTATTACTGATTTCCCATTAAATACTTTCAATGATTTCATTAGGTTAATTAATTTATTTATGGCTTAGGGGCAAACGAGCAGACGGCTCACCTGATGGTAAATAACTACCGCCGGCCATGGGCACCTGCAACGCAAGAGTCACAAGCTCGTTGCCGGCCTTTAAGATAGGAGTAGGAGGCAGGTGGTGAAGGGGGTGATGGGGCAGCAGAGGGGGGATCGAAGAGTTAGGGCCTTCGGTAACCTCACTCACTTGGCGAATAGCAATACAATCATTGCTTCACTGCCGGTTTATGTAAATAAAACTTAAAATAGCATAGAATTACTTGATCTGCTAAACCATCATATTTCATGTATGTCCCTTATGAAGGTTGACCTTTGGACTGAGTAAAAAACAGTAATACTTTTAATTTTATATTAAGTCTCTTTCACCATTTTATAAAGGCCTTAAAACTTTCACTGGAATATTAAAACATCTAAGTTAAGTTTAAAAAAATATATGTTTAGCATTGAAACACTAATATTCCAAGGAGCAAATCAAACGAAAGAAGCATTACTATTGTACGTGTGGGAATGACGATTGCTTTACCTGTCCCCAACAAGCTGATTTAAACCCACCACAGCTAATAAAATAAGCTACCTAATAAGAGTTTGTGATAGCATCCGGCTAGAGACTTACAACAAAAGTCGATAAATATTTCCCTTAATATTAAATATTTATAACATCAACAGACAATATTTTTATTAAGAAAGCGCTGTAAAGCACCTACGGGTGATTGAAAAAGAAGAAAAAAATGGATGCAGAACCAAGTAAATAGCTTGTGCTAAGCGTGAGTTTCTTTTGCTTTGCTAAGAATCCAATCAGTAAGTTCTCAATTATGTGGTCGATTAAAAATTGTTCTGTAACAGTTTATAGCATTCCTTTTATTCAGTGAGGGGGCGAGATCGACTGACAAGTCGATGAAAAATGTAATGAATCTTAGTCGCACTACTTTGTCCACGTACCTATCTGTTGATGCATTTATCCATTTACAAGGGACATTTTCCTTCCCATTGTATGTTCTAAATTGCATGTAAGTACATAATATATGTATAAAATAAACTACACTATATTTTATAATTCAGGTATATGAAATATGGACGAACGCAGAACTACTTTCGTAAGAACAGGCAGCAGTACCTATACGATCAAGGCGAAATCGTATACCTTAGCATAGAATTAGCATGGAGTAGTAATTATGAAAAGGATAGTTATGTTTTTCCCAGAAGTGGCACATTTCCCTCACGACCCCAAAACATAAATTAAATGTTTTTTACAAAAAATATCTAAAGACTTCTTTTTAAAAAAGAAGTAGGTGCTCACTCCACCTATATTTCTTGTGTGGATATGCTACGTGCTATTTGATTGTGAACATGCTACATAAACCGGTTGAATCTGAACAAGGTGCGATTATTTTGTTTATGGTTGAATTAGCATAGCAAACTTTTTATGTTATAATTGTATTGTAAAGTGTCATTTTCAAAAGATTAACACCGGATGGCATTGTAAAATGATACCATATTAAAGTCAGTCGCTCTGGTGGTTGCTCCAAATCTGTTTATTTCTTGGTAACTTAATATTAAGTTTTCTATTTAAATTACATTTAATTATTACAATTAACTCGTTAAAATGGTCGCATTATTAAATTATATATACATCGTATTACATAACTACACCCAAAATGGCCGATCACCGTGACGGAATAGTGGATCATTATAGTATTGATAGTATTCCGTTTGACGATTAAATATATATGTAAATGTATTGGTGCCATAAAAATTGTAAAAAGTTTGTTCATAAGCTAATAAAGGTTAAGTACTAGTAACATGATTTAGTTAGACACATTGAAGTCATCTGTACTTTTTATAGGATGCTTAACTATTTGTATCGTGTTTTATATCGATAAAGTATGTAGTTTACCATTATAAAGATACGTCACATTTAAGCACGGATTAAGAATAAAAGTACATAACAACGCATAAACACTTAAAAAATGCGCCAACGTATCGATATTAAAGTTGGCAATCTCTAAGTCGTAGCGGAGACCAGGCGCACATCGACAGTTTTCACCCCATTTGGGGCGCGTTTTTACGGCAGCGGCACCCACTCATCCGGGCCCTTCCACAACAAACACTGCGATCAAACGTTCTCCTCCGTTACTCTGATGCACCTAGTTGTTTCTATGATGCTAGGACATTCTTAAAACAGTCCCTCTTTATATTTTTGTGAAAAAGGAGTTGCTGCTTTTGAATAGTTTATAAATAATGTAGAGACTTCTAGATATTACAGTATTATAGATTTTATTGTCATAGCTTTATAATTTATATTAGTCTTTAAATTATTAAGACCTAAGACTCCTTTTGTATCAATTTGAGAATTGTCTGTTTATTTAGCAATAATTTCAGGAATGTTTTCGATGTACGTTTTTGTACGATATTCGTTGTGGTTTGAGTTAACGGGAAAGTTGCTGAGGACTTAAATTTGCGTTTGGTGACGAATGCCCGTCTTGTCTACGACTGACGAATATTCGTCTGCGACACGCGGCAACGGCAGGGGTAATGAAAGTAATTGGAGAGAGAGGGGAAAAAATTCATGTACGCAAATACGTACATTTTACATTGGCATAATCCAAGTGCAAAGTATTTTGCTCGTAAACCTGAAAATTCGGAAGCATTGTTTAAGTTGCATACCATTTGAGTTTACGGAAGTTTACAGTTAGCGTGTAGCGTGCGCTGTTACCTACCTGAAGGAAAGAGTCATTCGACAGAGTGGGTATTTCCTTTTGAGGATTTACCGACTAAAGACAAGGCAGTGGTTATATGGGGCTGCTTCTTTCTATGACAAGACTGGATATCGCAGACTATTTTTACTTGAATTCTTTGGTATGCACAGTTGTTGTATAGCAGTACATCAACATCTGATTGTCGAAAATTCAAAGTTAAAGTCAAAAAGTTTTTGAAAATATGTTCACAGCCACACAATCTTAGAAAGCATTCTTCTTCTGAGATATTCTGAGCCATTGATATTGATGACTGATCAATAAAGAGTTCTACTTTGAATGCTTATGTTTACGTATAATCGTGAGGTTTTCTGGGTTCGATACCCGGTTCGAAGAAATTGTTATTGGAATTTTTCTATTAAGAAATATTTGATAGCAGCATTTACTTTTAGGACGTTCCTGATATGATGTGAGCGCGTAGCTATTATTTAGCACAAGAAAGACAGTTGATGATATTTGGGCGTGTCATCTATACTTGAATTAAATATGAAAATACCAGCAATATTTTGTTTGAAAACCTTGGCAAACAAACACTCAATGATATCCATTTTAAGAATTACATCGGTAACAATGAAATGTTTTCCGAAAATTGTAACTCTAATGTAGCTCCGTATTTAGGGTGGGTCCATTGTAAATAACGTTGAAACAAGTAAGCGTTCATTTCGATTGAATTGGCAAATGGAAATGAAAGAATATCGTAAAATATCGTCGCTTACGTAAATGCTGTTGGCTGCGTTATTTATACGTCGCTTTTGAGCGTACCCCTTTTAACGGCAGTTTTAAGTGCTACCAATGGCGGTCCGGTGATGGTGGAATCTAAAGCGATGCGATCAGCGGTGATCGTGAGTGCGGTGATTTGCGGTCTTTTTTTAATGATATGTTTGGCATAGTATGAATTAAATAAAAATAAAATATTTGAGATTTGATTAATTGATTTTATTTTAAAATTATGCAGTGATTATTGTTTCTTTAAACATAAAATTTATCTAATTACCATAGTTACTTTTTTCATTTACTGGTGTACTATTTTAAACACGGGTGTAAGTAGCTCTTGTCCGTGAACGAAAGAAAATAAAAATATGAGATTTTCTCCGGTAAGAGTACAAGACTTCCTTATGGAACTTCTCTATTTCATCAACCTTCATCTAATACAAGAACGTGTAAGCAGTTGCAAGATATAAGGATGAGTTTGGCTCATATGAGAAATATTCTTTTATTACACTTCACCTTCACCAAAACAACTGAAAATATTTATTTATTATATTACCTATATTATATTGGAAGTACGAACGACAGAGTTATTTGGAACAAGAGAGGTCTTTCTTCCCAATGTGGGTTGGATGGAATTGTAGCACCTCTGGCATCACGAGTGTTAACCACTTACAAGTACTTACTAGCGTTTGTTTACCACATCAATAGTATAAAAACTATCATATTTCGTAGCTAATTCCAATTTTTTTTAATTGCATTAATAATAATTTCAACACTTGTGACTTGCACCATACCATGGGGTTGGATGGCACATGTAGTAACTTTGCCTTCTACGTGCTGACAATGTATAATATTGTGTGGGATTATAATCATACAAGATCAAAGACATTCAAATATTTTAATTTACAAGATATATTATATGTATTTATGTTCCAGAATGTTATAAAAACTTCAAGTAACATAGGAGAAAAAAATTTAAATCTTTATGCCTACATTGAAATACAAGTACAAAATCTGATTTTCCGAGTTAATCGTAAAAAAGTAAAGTCACCAAATTACAATATTTGTTTTTCAATACAGTCAAAAGAGTAAAAACATTTTATTTTCAGCATGATGGCGAATCATTCATATTCATCCGACCATTAAAAGCATTTCGGGCAAATACGGAAAAAGTTAGCATTGTACATTTCATTTATAATTTTTTTTTAATCTGCAAACCGCCTGTAGTCACTGGGGGCCAGATCTGGAGAATAAGGTGAATGGGGAAGTAATTCGAAGCCCAAATCCTTTAGTTTGGTTATCGTTATCATGGACTTGTGACACGGTGCATTGTCCTGGTGAAAGATCACTTTTTTTTCTCTTTATTTGAAGGCATTTTTCCGCGATTTCGTACTTTAATCGCTCCAATAATCCCATAAAATATTCGCTATTCATATTTTTCCCCCTATCAAGGCAGTCAATGAAGAGTATTTCATGCGCATTCCAAAATATAGAGGCCATAACCTTGCCAGGCAGATTTTTGCACCTTATGCCGCTTCGGGCGGCTTTCGCTGGCCACTCTCCACTCTGCTGACTGCCGATTGGATTCCGGAGTGAAATGGTGAATCCATGTTTCATCCATTGTCACATGCTGACGTAAAAAATCCTTTTTATTTCTATTGAACAATACGAAACAGCGCTCTGAATCATTGATACGTTGTTGCTTTTGAGCAATTGTAAGCAGAATTTGGCACCCATTTGGAAAAAAAGCTTTTTCATGGCCAAATGGTATAAAATAGTGAAAACACCACCAGTTGAAATCTTCACTATCTTAGCTATCTCACACAATTTTACCTTCCGATCTTCCTTCATGATTTTCAGGACTTGGTTGACGTTTTGTTGAGTCACTGCTTCATTTCGACGACCAGAGCGTACAGCATCATTTGTGTCTATACGACCGCATTTGAAATCGGCATATCACCGACAAATGGTTCGTTTAGATGGAGCAGATTCCGGATAACATTTTATAAGCCACTGCTGTACTTGAACGGTGTTTTTTTTCCATTAAAAACAAACATAAATGTCTATAACGCAATATTTTATTGTTCGATTTTCAAAAAAAAATGATAAGTATTATATTTTGCGATATGTCAAATAATGTACAGACTTAACTTGCTTAACTCGAACTCGAATTTCACTGAAACATATTGTGGTAGGTTGGTACTTAATGTATTCCGATTCTTATTTTGTAGTAAATAAAAACTAACGAAAAAGGCTACCAATATTCGCAATGAGGTTAACTTTATTACGTACATACCTAATGTTTCGTAGTAGGTAGGTATATTGTGATAATTATGCGAGACCCATGTCCCTTATCTTTCTAGTTCATTGATTTTAGTTTAACAGAGATAAATCGAATTAAAACATAAATTTATCAATGCTATTTCTATATACACATTAATATAATAAAGAATATAGTTTGTGTAGTGTGTGTATGTGTACTGTGTAACATGTGGCAGCGAGAAGTCTCGCCAACGATGGCGGCACTTCGGCTCGCACTTCCACCCGTGTCCAACAAACTCGTTAAAAGTTGGTGAAACAACGGAAGCACCGTTACTTGCCAGACACTTGCGAGTCGCGACGTTAAGTAGAAAAGTATAACACGACAATAATATGAAACATTTTGTTGCCAGACAAAACTAACGCTGGGATATTTAAGCTGATATCTAAAGCTCACGAGTCAAGTTTACACTTTTATATTTTTCATTGTTTGTTCTTAGTACAGACAAACGGAATGACTGTAAACACTGACTGCTTTTTCTTAGTTTGGAGAAATACTTGTAACCCACACATGGTGAAGTAGCAATCCGCCGAGTCCCGTATTCGGTCGCTGACAGCAGCGAACACTTCTAGCAAGCAATTGGTAGCATACCAATGGTGTTCGCATTAGTGTTACTTTGATCCCATAAAGGTATATACCAGATATCCCGTCAAAAGATAGCCAAACTGTTGCCTGGCGCTTATTTTCTGAATTGTATTGATAAATCCATGGTTCGTCACCTCTCATAACGTCGTAAATGCGTCGAGACATACCTGCAACAAACCTAGCTATCGTATCATGGCACCATTCAACGTTAGCCTGCTTCAGAGAGTCGCGCGTCGGTTACGCTGTGCGGTACCCAGCGAGAAATTAGGCTTCTCATGCGAAGGTGCTCATGTAAAGTCTTGTGAACGCTTCCTGAATCAATTTTCAAAATGCACTGAATCTCTTTATACGTGATTCGCTAATTCTCTTCGATGTTTTTTTATTTCTGACACGTTTTTTTTCTGTAACAACCGTCAAAGGGCTACCACATCTTTCTTCATCGGCCAAAGTTTGCCGACCTTGCTTAAATTCGTTGAAAAATGCGTACACAGTTGCCTTCGTCTACAAATGCAATTTGAAATCTATCAAAAGACTTTTTCCTGTTTTAAGCCACATTTGTAATTGTAAAATATCAAAAATATTCTTGAGATAAAGGGTGAGGGAAATTAGAAGTTGCAATTTTTTTATGTTTTGTCGTAAACTAAATTTTGCCCACGGTTTCGCTCGGATAAAAATAATTTTTCCATCCCTTAGGAGCATTTTTTTTGGATGATAGGTACCCTATGTCCCTGGCAACGTTTGGTTCCCTTCATGGCCATATCAAATTTGTAACACATATATATAATCTTTAGGTATTCCAAATTTCGCGTTTCTCCGTTCTCGGAATATTCTCAAAAATGCGTGCAAAGAAGGTATATATATATTAATATAGAAGATAAGATGATCTTTTTTTAAATAAAGTATAATCTCCCAGAGTTAATCTTAGAGTTAAAAATAGGCAACCCTTCCCGATGTCACATCGGCTGCGACCACGTGCTTGTTTTAGTTGGAACTTTACCATCGCTTCGAGTGTTTGTAATTTTTCACATTTTTAGCAAATTTTACGTTTGTAAAATTGTTTGTTTTCGTTGGATTTTCGGGTTGTTCTCCCAATTATTATTTATATAGTTTATACAATAGATACAGTCATGATCAAATTAGCCGTATTACCACACCTTTTTGAACTAAAGGGTAATAAACGAAGACTGATGAAAGACATTGAATTTTCTTATTATTTCTTGACTGGCCTGTTGGTCTAGTGGTTAGTGACCCTGAGTGCTGAACCAGAGATCGTGGGTTCGATTCCCACCCAGGACAAATAATTGTGTGATGAACATGATCAATTTGTTCTGTGTCTGGGTGTAATTTATCTATAATATGTATGAATGTCGAAATATATAAGCATGTTTATCCGCAGTCTGGTTACCATAATACAGGCTCTGCCTAGTTTGGGATCAGACGGCCGTGTGTAAGATGAGTCCAGTTATTATTATTTCCTTACATGGTGTTAACGTGATAAATATTTTGTTTCAGTATCACCCAATTACTCAGGTGTCAGAATAGTGACCCGTAGATCACTTTTAATAAAATCAAGACCAAATCTTAGGGAATATTAAAGAAAAATCTAAATACTTGGATACTTGGATTTTATGCAGCGAAAACTATTCTGATTGCAAAGTAAAGCAGTTGAAACATACGTTCTCGCATATGAAGTTAGAATTCAAACAGAGATGGAAGATAGCAGAAAAAGTGGAGGTTAGGTTTCTTCAAAATAATTACGAATGGCGAAGAAAGACTGCTCAAGCTGGGTTTGGAAACACCAATGATGATAATGCGAACAGCCCAGAGAAAGCTGCGGAAGCTGGGGTCGATGTTAATTTGATTTATCGACTCAAAGTCATCCTTGAAGTCATATGATGGTCAACAAAGGTCATTTGCACAAGTTTGCAATTTATTGCATAGACTACAAAGTTTACATAATTTTGTATCCCATGACACCCATCATGACATCCCATGACACCTTTGATGCACAAGGTCCTATTGCATAGTGCAACGGTTGTCATTGTTGACAATTGGGTTGCTATCGGAAGAAGCCGCTGAGGCACTAGAAAAAATTCAAAGGCCAAGTGTAACATCGATATTATAAACGGGTAATTACTTAGTTCTCAGTTCTGACCCATTGCTCTCTCTCTTCTCTTTGGGTTGCTCTCAGAAGAAGCGGCTGAAGTACGAGAAAAATTTTAAGGGTCAAGTATAACTTAGATATTATATGTGTGCTTGTATGTATGCAGTGGTTCTGACCCACTGCATACACACAAGCATTAGACCAACGCCCAAAAAAAAGATATTGAAATTCACGAGGGAAGTAATTATTCTGATGTTTCTTGCTGTACCTGACAACGAAAATGATTCAGATTGAAATGAGGATTCTAGAGAGGTAGAGGTTGATCAGGCAATGTGAAACCATGGCATTCACTATCACATCTTAATCATAAAAGTAAAATAAAATTGAATTTCAGAGAAAAAGGAATGTAAAATTTAGTAACTACTAATTAAAAATATAGTTTATTTATATTTTTCATGCGTTTGAAGTCATTATTTATTGAAAATTAATTTCGTTTTCTTAAAGTCAACCAGGAGGTTATTTGAAATAGCAATAAGTAAAAAAATAATTCTCAACAGCTAGATTGACAAAATACCCGTACGTGCATTGGTCTCTTTGCTATTTTTTGAGCGGCCCCTCAAATAGTCTAAAACGTCAACTTCCTATTTAATATCATAATGCCTTAACCTAAGAGCAATAGTAATTATTGCTCTTAGGCCTTAACCGTTTTACGTCCTTACTCTTCTATGTTTTCAAAACTTCCGGGTTGCCAATGTTGTTGACAATAAGGATAAGAAAGGATAAGAAAGACAGAAATTTTACCACGTGCTTATCTTTCGCGGCCCGTTTACATCATTAGATAGAAATCGAGACTTCATCGTAGTATTGATAAGACACGATTAGCCAAACAACAGCTCGCCAGTGCACACACGTCAAGAGTGGTGTGTCAAAGTACCGACACATTAAAAATGAAGTTCAATTGCGGGTAGTTTTTTAATCTTGGTCTTTAATAGCAGCCTAATTGCTAAGTCATTTCAGAAATTGTTTATTCGGTTCAGTAACGTCATTATCTATGAATTTGTGTCTTGCTTAGTTAAACATGGTTTGTGTGAACCTCTATCGGAGAATATGAATAAATCAATTGTTGTAGATACTGGATATACAGCAAAAAAAATATTTTCACGGGGTAACTCGTATGTATTTCAGGAGTAATTTAGAGAACAATAGCGGTTCGGTGTTGGTGTCGTTAAAATTATAAATACCCCGGCTCACTAACTGCCCCTGTATTCCGTTAAGAGGATTCCCAAAGCAGTAAATACGTGCGGGAAAATATTTACGAGACAGGCTTTCGCGGCATTACAGCGACTATGTGCATACATTGCGTTGCGTGGTTGTTGGAAAAATTCAACGACATAGCTCTGTAGCATTAACAATCCGGCGCCTAGATACGGCCTTGTTTATTGGTCACGACTGAATTTCATTAGTATAATAATATCTAAAAAAGTCCTAGTCCACCAGCTGACTACTAGTCTTCTGTCTTAAGGAAGTGATTATCAAAGTCCCCAAGTCTATGTAATTTTTTGTAACCGAAACCTAACACATTTTGTTTGAATTCTTTATACATATTTATACGTGTAACTACCTTTTTACGCAGTTTGTTTAAGAGCCTAGTATTTTTAAATCATGTACCGATATTCCAAGTTACTTATAAAAGTTTATATTAACTACAAGTGCAGCTAAAATAACACGAGCAAACTCGTGAAAGCTTCCAAAAGGAAAACGGTTTTGAATAAAAAGAGGTTCAGATTTTTTCTGTTTTTACACTAGTCGCGCTCGCACTGCAGCAAGAGTCCGGTCAGTTGAAAATAAGAACAAAAACGTTTCGGCTAACCGCCAAGCTTTAATAAATTCTTCGAATTTGCGGAGGGAGCGCCGTGCCTGCTCGGCTCTGTGTCCGAGCACGAACCGGCTGTCAACCAATACTAGGTATAGCACCGAGAATAGAATACACGACACGGCTAATGTTTAAAAATGTAGATACATTTTAGACTTTAGTTACTCAGGTATAGCACAACCTTAAAATAAAACTATTTTCATCCTCTTTACATTACTTAGCAGCCAGTATTGAAAAGTAATAATATATGCGAGATTGAGTTTGTTTCTTTTTTTGTTACGCTTTCACGCCTTATCGCCACTCAACCAATCACCATGAAATTTTGCATACAGGTTATCTGAGGTACAGAAAACAATATAGGGTAGCTTTCATTCTGAAAAAAAACTACTGTTCCGGAGGGATACCTGGATTTATTATCAAATTCTACATGCAAAACCTAGTTACATTTACTTTAAGCTAAATTCTAATCTAATTCTAATGATTGGAGAAGCCACTAGGACAGGGACTCAACTGGCCAAAGTAGGGGCAACTAAGGTCCCCAATGAAATTGTAGAAATGTGTGACTTGATCGAGTAAGTGACAACGTGCTAGCTATCATCAAAGTTCATTAGATCATAAGATAATTCTAATTGTCACAGATAGTCGACTGATGTGTTGGGTTATTCAAATATTATCATTACAAACTTAAAAACTTTTTAACAAAGAATTAAGCCGACGAAAGAAGAAAGGAACTGAAAAGTGAAAAATAAACTTGTTAGTCTAACTAAAGTCCTACACTAATGTATAAATAATTTTGAGTCAGTGCCAAACATACAACAAATTAAAATAAATTTAAATTTCATTCATTCTAAATTTCAAATAAAAATTTCAACCTGAGGGTTGAAATTTTATTTGAAATTTAAATTGGACCAAATTGGAACCATACCCTATCCAATAAAAAAAGAATGATGGAAATCGGAAAACTCTGTAAAAAGTTATGCGTGGTCATACAAATAAAAAAAATATATACGGGTTGACTTGAGAACCTCCTCCGTTTTTTCGTCGGTTAAAATATAAAAACAAAACACAAAATGCATTAATAAGTAGAAAATAGGAGTTAAATAAATATTCCACCATTAAACTTTATTTTCAACATAAATTTTATTGCCCGAAATATATCTTAAAAACTTTACTGAACTAACAAATTCTTAATGTAGTTTTTGTCACAAAAGTGACTTAAAACCGTCCCTGCAGAACAGATTTTCTTAGGGATCTCCTTCCTACATTACCATTACAAACTGTCCAACTTTAATGAGACCTGTCAATTTTGTTCCATTTCTACAGCGTCAAAAGATCAGAGATTAAGAGCAAGAAATTTTTGCTCTCATTTTCTAATAAATCAGGGCATCGATTAACTTATTACTTCACTAGCGCTTCGCTACAGTTTCACTTGCGTTTATGGTCACCGCTGTAATAGTAGCGTAATGTTACACTGCCTATAATATTCCTCAATGAATACTCTTTAAAATACAAAAAGAATTATTCAAATCTGACTGAAACTCTTCAGCTTTATTATATCAGTATAGCTAAGAATAGTATTACTGTATTAATGAGGATTCAAATTAAAAAAAAGTGGGTATGAGATAAAAATTATGCGCGTCCTTCTGGCAAGGCTTTCAGACAAGTATTTAATCGCTAATTTATTAAAATGATTCTCAGCCTCTTTGTGTAAAAGTTAATGGAGTCGTTTATTGGTGGTTTTTGGAATCATGCCACTTCCGAATCTCGACTACTATAACACTGTGTACCTACTATAACAATTTGTTTGTGTAATTTTTTTATTGAAATTAAATAACAAATGGCATACAAAGAAACCAACTTACATTCAAATTTTAAACCATCATTAAACTTGAGCCAAATAGGAAATGGAATCTTTGTAAACAAACCATACGTCATCATATTATTTAGGGTTGTCATAATTAGAATTAGTCGGAAATATTGTAATTTTACATCCAACTCTTAGTTATACTTTACGATTTCACTGTCATTGTGTTTTCTGGAACTCAGTCTAAACAGCACAAGACTTCTCAATACAATTATACAATATAGAATATATTTTTTTCTGTTCTTTTAATAATAATAATAGTATTGTCGCCACATTAAAAACTCTTATTTATTTTAATAGAAGAGGCGCAAACTAGAATAGATGATAAAACAGTTTACTATTTAATAAAAATGAGTTAATAGACATTATTATGACTAGCTATACCGGTAAACTAATGCTATTGGTCGGTTGATAAATATTGATGAATAGTGGGGTTATAAATGGTTGAGAACAATCACTTGAGTGCTGATAAAGGTATAAACAACATAGCAGTTACTGTTATTTGGTGATTTTGATAGTTTAAAGCAATAGTTGTGAGATTGTTTCGAATAACTGGTAGGTTTTGACTCTTTTAGTTTCATAAATCGATAAAGAATCAAATACGTCGTAGTCCTTGTCATCACAGAAATGGCAGCGTTTATAACTATATATCACACGAAATGATTGATATTAGTAGATATGTGTTAAAGTTTTTTACCGGTAATGTAATGACATATAGAATATTTTAATAGAATTATTGGTACTATTTTGTATTCCGTGATAGAATACTAAAAATATTCACCACTAAACATCAAATTGAAGGTGTACGTTACCCCAGCTGGAAAGTTGCTCCTAGAGTGATATGGGTGGAACGTATAATTAGTGCGTAATCTGCTGTAAATGTGCGCCGCATAAAAAATTTGTGCCTGTTGTCGTTTTAGAAAAAAACGGAAATAACGATTCCTGCTGGGGTAACGTTCTTCCAGCAGGAAAATTCTAAACTAATTATCGCAGAGAGAAATTTTATGGATGGGTAGAGAGCTTATATTTGTGCTAAAATGTGGGCCGAAAATATAATTTGTGCGTCTTCAGGTTTTCGAGAAATTGGGTTTCCTGCTGGGGTAACGTTCTACAGAATCGTGTATCTCAAAAACTATTGTATGTGCGTCTGTAGAATAAACATACACGAGTAGCTTTTAATTTGTGCTAATTTTTGACAGAATAATATTTAAGAAAATATTTATAATTTTTAAGTAATCGTGCTTTATTGAAAACCCAAAAGGAGGTCATCGATATGTATCCGTCACTTTTTTGTAGCCATTCGAATTTGGTCGGATAACCAGCCGTTGTTTAATGTTTTGATTTTTGTTTATATCTACTTATATGCGAAACATACAAGCTGGATATTTTCACTATATATTATTGACTAAACGCACTAATTTTTGGTTTACACCTACACATCTTGGGTTGAGCCAGTTTTTTGTATGTTGACGTCAAAGTTATGACACCATCGTTTTGACTTTTAGTAATATCATTCAATAACGCATATAGGTACACTTTTGAAACTTATTATAGTGATTATAGGCGTCAAGAAGGACTGAATAGTTTTCAGCGAGCTTCTACGTTTTCTCGTTTAGGCGCTGCGATATTTTTTTAGGTTGAAAGAAGGTATGCAGCAACAGTATAGCACTATTATATAGCGACTACCTTTTATTGTGTGAATATAGCACTTTTAAAATGTAAATAAAATGTTAATCTCATTCGATAAAAAAAAATTATAGATTTATTTCTGTACCCCTCGCCAAGTAAATGCAAAATTCCATGATGATCGGTTGAGTAGTTAAGGCGTGAAACCGTAACAGACGGATAGACAGATCCACAGTTACTTTCAGAAAAATTACCCATTATAGGATGGTGCCTTTCGATACCTTTTTTTACTAAGTTCACATAAAAAAAATGAGAAATTAAACATAAAGTTGCCTACCAGGGGCGCAACAACGGGGGGTGTCCAGGGTGTCCGGACACCCCCTAAAAACCTGTGGACACCCCATTGGATGGGAGGGTGTCCAAATATTCCCACATAACCCAGAAGACGATGTGCCGACTCCAAAATATTTTTTATGAGGACTAAAAAAAAGCCGAAACTTTGAAATACGTCAATAAAGTGTTTTGATGACCTTTTCTTTTAATCCTCATAAAAATATTTTGGACACCCCCTACTTTTTGAGGGTTGTTGTGTCCCTGCCTATCATACGTTAAGAAATAAGTGAGCAAGAGCGACTACAACATACAATATTTATGTTTATGGCGAGATAGACGCTGACATGTGCGCAGAGACGCATTAATGTTTTAGAAATACACTGGAGATTTCTTTCTAAGCGTTTACCATTATTGCTCTTAGCGTTTACCGATACCGGGTTGGCATAAGAGATAGAGAGAGAGAAAGATACAGAATATGAATGTAGCTCGACACTACTCTAACATAGCTTGTTACCACTGTTTTCTGTATTTGGGGATGCTACCCCTTCGATTTAAAAAAAACATTGAAAATGCTCAAAACATTCAAGAAACCAAAGACTTTAAAATATGACCAATCCACGAAATAGTTTATTTTCGCAGCCCTCATAAAATAATTAATAATAATAACTGGACACATCTCACACACGGCCGTCTGATCCCAAACTAGGCAGAGCCTGTACTATGGTGATTAGACTGCTGATAAACATACTTATATATTTCTAAACACATACATATTTTAGAGAAATTACACCCAGATACAGAACAAATAATCGCGCTCATCACACAAATATTTATTCTGGACGGGAATCTAACCCACGACCTCTGGCTCAGCAGTCAGGATCACTAACCACTAGACCAACAGCCTAGTGAATTGAAGGTATTTATGAAAATTATGAAAAAGAGGTAGGTACCTACTATTTATTATTAGGTACTCAGATGTGTAAATTGGGACCTAATCGTGATATCAATTCCCTCCTTTTCTCTTTCCTTCGTCCGTTCCTCTACAGACGCCAAGAGTGTATAAGGTGGATTGCAGCTGTGGTAGCTGTAGTAGATAAATAAGTCAGCGATCGCCGAGCATTTGCTGGAGTCAGGTCCAAACCACTGAATAGAACTACACCAACTTTAAGTCGTCTCCACCGACCGTCAGTCGGACCGAGCAGTCGAAATAAAAAAATTACAAATTTCAACAGAGAAGGTGGGTGTCGCTTGTCGACATCTTGGTATCTTGTCATCAGCAAATGGAATCGTCAGCGAATACATGCTACTTAACAACAATCAACAAACGTCTTGTTGTGTGTCGGAAGTTCCGACAGTGCGATCTAAAACCAAGTGCGGGTAGTTACTGAAACTCGCACTTCACGGTCACCAGACCACCCGTGACCACAATCGGTGCAATTCGATCGAAAAGTCGGGTAACCAAAAAAGGTATTGTGCCTTGTAATTGTTATTTAAGAAGGTACCTTATCTGAGTAATAATAAAATCAAAATGTTATAAACATCGATTTATTATCAACAATTACATCATATATTCTAATCACAGGATTATCAAATTACATCGAATCAAAATATTCTATCAATCACAATACAACATAGAACTTATTATTAAAAACATTGAATACAAGTTGAGGTAAAAGCCACATTCAAGTCAAAACTAAAATTAATACAAGTATTCATTTGCTACCTGCGAATAATTAGAATATATTATTCTAGTCAATACTTAACTGGTAAAAGTATGGTGATCTTTTTTATATAATTTTGTTAAAAAAAAGTTTTGGTAAACTGCAGTTTAGTTTATCTTAGAACATCATTTAATAAATCTAATAAATTTAATTTTCTTCAAATATTAATCACCTACTTTTTATCAGTTCCTACTGAAAAGGCGAGATTTTTCAAACCTCAATAAATTAGGAAGTAGAAATTATAAGACATTCACATTACAACAGGTGTCATATTCATTCAACTTAATCATGTGCAATATTACAATCTATATGTATAAATATAAATTAAAAAGTTGAGATTGTGTAAGCGTTTATACAAATAGACATTACGACATTACAATATTATCTTTCTTCATAAAACAGAAAATTACCGGCAACCTTATAAAACTATATTCATAAATATAAATTAAAAACATTTTTATTTGGATAATGTGAGAAAATTACATAAAACATACATATATTACATACTACCGCGTCAGTAACACTCAGCGAGTCAATGAAACAATGTGTCTAAAAATTAAACTACTAAATTAAAACTAGCAAACAAACCAGGTACCTAAAACAAATCCTATAAAAATCAGTCCATTATCAATTTGTAACTGTAAACTCAAGTCACTTCAAATATTATCTTGAGCTTTAGGAACTTGGCGATGTATCAGCCAACTCATGAATGACTTCGCCTCTTAGCTGCGGCAGGCCAGATACTTTGGCAAGTGAAACATCTAGATATTTATTGTATACAGCCTTATATTTAGAATTGCTTACATTCACGACGATTTTCGCTAGTTTTCTAATGATGGGATTGATATGCTGGAGTGAATACCCTGAGTAAAATGACAGTGTAGGGCTCCACACATCTTCAAGTTCCTTGCCTGAAAGCAAGTGGAGTGACAGACAGATGGCTGCAGCCGCTAATTCGGAAGGCCGGTAGTGTGCCATAGAATATTCTACCAAACAAAGGTCAACAAAATATTTGGCTAAGTGGTGATTTTTTGATGTACCATGTGCAGCTTTTACAAATCTGAAACAATATACATAAGAAAATAAGACAATCTATTTTAAAAGAGAGATGGTATTCTTCTATTACTAGTCATTTTATTCAGCATGGTTTCTTCAAAAATTAACGAGTAAGGTAAGTATTGTCACACCTGTGCATCAAGATTTGCACAATGACTCCTACCACTGACACTGTAAGATACCCAGGGAAAGAGCTTTTAGTGAACTAAGTTGTCTGGAGAAAGTCAAGTGGATCATGTGCTACATTTACTATTATAAAAGCAAAAGCGAACAAAACACATAGCTACTACTTAATGCAAGTATTACTTGTATACAACTTGTTCTGTTCACTAATCAATGTATAATAATAAGAGTTTTACACCTATTAAAAAACTAAGAGATGTGTATACACATCTCAGTCGGAAAGCAACTGCACTTTTATCAATCTATTTGTATATTAAGCTCTTCATCTCTTTTTATATAATTATGATAGTGATCAGTGTTTTTCAACTTTGGAAACTGTTATGTATTATATAAAAAACGGGACTTAATCACGCAAAATTAACACAGTATGATTTACCAACTGAAATACTGCCGCAATCAAGTCCATACAAAAAAGTTTGTTCATAACTACAAATCCTTTTGTTGTAATTCAAACACATGAGACACCAAGTATATTTAAATCTACATTCTTTCATTTACATCATTTATATTTTAGTACCTTCTTAGAAAGTGAAGAGGAACAGGTCGGGCTAAGCAGAAGCCCAACTTTGACATGATCTCCCTTTCACATTGGAACATATCAGTCTTTGTATATGCATTATCAGTCACATAGATGAAATCTCCAGCATCTGGAGCATAGATCTCTTCATACTTGCTAGCAATAAACATTGCTGTTATGCCAACCAGCTGTAATTGGTTCCTTTGTATGTTTGGTACTGCCTGGAAAGTAAGTATTTAGGTTGTGTGGTAAAAACTTTGTCATCTCTAGAAGCATCTTCATATACATAAGTACGAATTTTAATAAAAACTTGCATACATTAAACATACTCCAAAACTTTTGTTGTAACATTGCATTTATTTACACTGCAAACTCTTCCCCATTCTCTATCTCTTACCCATTTGCCAGCATGGTGGCAAATGGTTATAAGAGTTTATACACACTCAGAATGCCAAGTTATTAATTTTATGCCAACCCTCAACAGAGGAGCTCTGGCTTCCTAAAGCATATACCAACAACAGTGCAATTGACAGTATTAGCATTACTTCTTCTGTGTTCTCTGTTTCTACCTATACATCTATTCGAAGTTTTAAAATAACAGCAGAACTAGAAATTTAGGTAGTTATCCTTTTGCACTAATAACTCATTTTATTAATTCAAGTGGTAAAGACTACATATACATTCGAATAACTATACCTATTTTATATTCCAAAGTAGCATAAAACAAATGGGTACTAACAGTGGCACTAATATGATGTAAATATTCAAGTTCAATTTAATAGTTCAATATTAGCAGAGACATATGATTCAATTGTTTTTCTTGTGGGAAACTTAAGACAGACTAGTATAGTATAGGAAGTATAATCATATTTACCTGCAAGTATCGGTCAATGATTCCTATAGTCTGATGTAAAGTCTCTAGCACTAACGAGAACTGACGCTGAACCTCCACTAGCCAGTCAATGAGAGTAGCCCTCATCTTTCCGGTAATAACAGTCTGTAATTAAAGTACACAAAAAAAAAACTGAATTGTAGCTTTTAGCAATGTTTAAATTACTACAGAGAAGTGCTTGTAGTGGTTGCTACATATTCTTTCAAAACAATACAAACCTGTTTTCGTAAGTGGTCAGGCTCAATATTGTACTTCTCTTCTAATTCTGTCAAATACTTATAGATATCCTTGATGTAAATGGACATGAGTAATGGACTATTATTATCTCCAGCATCAATATCCTCAATGTCATCAGGCAATGGTGGAGTCACATCCAAGTCACAGTGTAATAAAGCTGAATAACATTCAACAGTCTTTTTGTCAATAATGGGTTTTTCTGAACTCTCTGCTAATTTTAGCTTCCCTAATGATTCAGTTGATTCTTTGAGAATGGGTTTCAGTGCCTTTATTTCTTTGTTCTCTTTCAGTGTTGGCAATTTAGAAGACTTCTTGATTTCTTGTACCTTATCCTTGAGATCCACGGGTTTGTTCTGAGCATCTTTCAAGATAGCCTGTAATAATGTAAATGTTATACAACCTTAAACTTACTTATCCTTTTTAATGAATTTGTTTTGTGATACAAATGCTCATGATTACAAAAATGAAGCAGTATGTGTAGAGCAGTTCCTAAAAACCATGTCAACTGGTATGAGTAATATTGTCTGCCAGTATCTCGAAGTCTCATTAAGCCTGGATGTCATTTTGTATAATCTTTATATTTTACCTACTCAAGAGTGTCAATAAATATTAAATATCACAAATCATGCCAATAGCTTTTCTTTAAAATTTCTTTTCATTAAACCCTCCTAATTTCCAGATTTGTAATAGATTACACTCAATTCTTTAAAATATGAAGTACATTTGTTTATACATTATTGAAATCATTAACATATATTGTACCTCAACTGATACATCAACAGAATACTCATGATACTTATGATGTAAAAAATAAATAAAATCACCCTGTTTCGTGCAGCAGCTCGAGCAGCAAGGTTTGCAGTGCTCTCTTCGCGACGCAACGGAGGCCGTGTTGGCGGCGCCGGAGGCCTAGCAGCCAGACCCGTATCCACTTTGGACTGAACATGGCTGTAATTGCTAAAAAGGACAACATAGTTTTAGCTACCTTGTAAAATGTAAAAATGTAGGTACTTAAAATTCAGTTAGAATTTTAGAGTTTAAAAAGAACTTAAGAGCTAACATCACAAAACATCATTCATATCTGATTTACCATTTTGATTACTCAGGTGTTTTTCTGCTTGTTCTAGAGTATACTGATGTGAAAAAGAAAAAGTCAGTACAAAATAATGTTATTGGTACTGCAAATATGTAAAACAAGCAATGTAGATAATAATAATAATAAACACTTACCTACACTGACCAAAGAGTAAGTCAGCCATCACAGCTGATGCTTATTACTTTAAGTGGGTACAATCTGGTTACTCACCTTCGGACAGCAGCACGATTAAGAGACGCTTTCTTCTCAAACTCAGCAGCAGCCACTGCCACTTTGCCAACTATCTCCCGTTGCGTCTGTACGTTAGTGTTAATATCACCCAAAGCTCCACGCACAGCCAAACCTTGCTTTTTTGTCGGTATCACCACGTTAGCTTTACCCTTTAGAGCATAAATATTCTCTTGATCCTGGATCTGCGCCTACAATTTGTAACAAAATTATAAAGAAATTGATTTTGAGAACCTAAAAACTAAATATATTTCGTAACTAACCGGTCTGTGCCTTCTCATCTGGATTTCCATTTTACGTGTATATTATTACTTGTTTTAAAACTTGCGATTCAGGCAGATCCTGGTGGTTGTTATTACAAAATTACATTCATATGCGTAACCACCACAAATGTTAAAATAAATTTTCCAGTTACTAGTCGCTACACAACTCAAAGATAACGCAAAATAACGGATAAAATTCGTTCCCAAGACTCAGTATGCACAGCTACGATTGGATAGCTATTTGAAATGTAATTGGCCGAGGGTGAATACTTCGGTACAGGAAGTGATCATTAGAAATATATTAAAGATAAATAACGTGCTTTGTGTAAAACACTTTGATAAAACGTAAAAAATTAAAATATAAAAATAAATAATTTAATAAATATTAAACTAATATTATTTTTAAGTATATCTATGCAGATGTTAGAAATAAAATTTTTATATTGACTGTCCATAGAGAAATCATTTACATTCAACAACAAAGGAGTTGACTTTTATTACACTAGAAAAGACCATGTACCCAGGTTTTTCGTTTCCTAGCTCAAATACACTTTGACAATATTGTGATATGATTATATTGGCTATTTATTTATTGTATGTACACTTTTTATGCTCGCTATCGCAACAACACTGCTTTGTGACCTTGTCCAACCTAAATACCACTAATACAAAAGATAAAATAATAATTACTTCTTTACCGTGAACCGCATTTATAAGGTCCTATATCCTTTGCATTACTGTATGCATCTGGTCAATGGTTAGCCTTCACGGATAAAGAGTAAACCGTTTGTGTCAATATATTGAGTTTTAAGCATGTAAAGCCTGACCAAGAAAATAAAATCCTGATCTAGGGGCACCAATGCTGGTTTAATGGCCCAGCAGTGGGATAGCAACAGAGCTAGGACACGCGAAGCCCTAATTAATCATGTCTATGAAAATAATATGGGACAATTTTAGAGGCAGGCTAGGAGGTATGCTAACTTTTAAACTTTCGCGTTCCATGACATACCTATGTATTTACACGGGAATTAACACGCAACTTCATCAATAAAACAAAGAATCAATGACAACTTGCAGTTGTTTCCTAGATTCAGATCTGAAGAATTTTATGACAATCGAAGTACTTGGTCAAACCGCGAAAAAAAAAAATAAGATTGAATAAAAAAAAAATTACGACGAACAGTTGAAAGAGCAAAAAAAAATATAAAAGAACGACTTCTTGCAGTCAACTTGCACAAAAAAACCTAGATCGAACAAATTAAAAATTTGATTAAACAATGAAGAACAGTTAACGAACAGTTCAAAGAGCAAAAAAATGTAATAAAACGACTTCTCCCCGCCAACTTGAGGGTAAAATTTTTTTTTTTTTTTAAATACTAAGGTCGAACAAATAAAAATTTTGATCGAACAATAATGAACAGTTAACGACGTTAAAAAACGACTTCTCCCCGCCAACTTAAGAAAGCAATTTTTTTATTTTATTTAAAGAAAAATACTAAGATCGAACAAATAAAAATTTTGATCGAACAATGACGAACAGTTACCGAAACAATTGAAATTGAATGTAAAAAAATGACTTCTCCCCGCCAACTTGAGGGCAATTTTTTATATTATTTGAAAAAAAATACTAAGGTATATAAGGTAATAACAGTGCAGAGCAGTTGAAAGAGCAAAAAAAAAAATGTAAAAAACGACTTCTCCCCGCCAACTTAAGATTCATACTTTACAGTGGTCTCAGTGTATTTCGGAACACACACTAAATTGACGACGTTATATCGGAACACACACAATCTATACTCTATCTATAGTACCTATATACTTGTACTATTCTATGCTATGCCCTGCTCTCTCGATCGAGTTAATTCTTCGTGGTACGGCTAAACCTAAAAGAATCGCTGTTTTCTTCTGAAATTTTTAATTAGATTCGTGTTGACGTTTTAATCGTTTCGAAGCAGATAGTTTTCACCACGAATATACTAAGAAGTAAGAGTAATAATTGGTTATTGCCACTTATTATTAACCTGTGCGGCTTTTTAAATTTAATTTACATATTTGCTTAGATTTCACGAGGATGGTGCAGAAGGGGCCCCGTCCTTTGGTGTTGTGCGGACCTTCAGGATCAGGAAAAAGCACCTTGTTGAAGCGTCTTTTGAAAGAATTCCCGGATAAGTTTGGTTTCAGTGTGTCGCACACCACAAGAGCACCTCGTCCAGGAGAGAAAATTGGTGTGCATTATCATTTTACAAACATAGATGATATGACCAATGCTGTTAAAAGAGGAGAATTCATAGAAACAGCAACTTTCAGTGGGAATATGTATGGAACTAGGTAATTAGTCATTAGTTTTCTTTGATTTAGAATCTTTTGGCCATGTGCTTGTTGTTATGAACTGGTCTGGTTGGCTTACTGCCAACAATGTGGTTTTCTTCTTATAACTAATGTTATTGTACTTTGTGTTTACTAGAATGTTTTGAACTAGTAACCACTAGAATAGAATTAGATGATTTCCTAAATATTTTTAAATATGGTCCTGGGACCTGGATCCAGTTTTAATAAATTGCAGCAATATCAAATTGCTAAAATGGAGCATCATATTTGGTTCAAATGGCCATTATTTGTTATATAAAAAACTCAAAGCAATGATAGGGTAATGGAAAGTCGGCAGTTATATTGCCAGAAAAAAATAAATTTAAAAGAATTCAAGTTAATTTTTATTAGTTATAATTAGGCAAATATAGTGATTAACCTAATACTTAATGTATTAAATCTTTTAAATATATATTCATCACAATATTTCAAGCATTAAATATCTATGAGATGTTATCTAATATAAAGTAATTTTGAATCTTATAGTAAACAAGCTGTTGATGATGTACGTCGTACAGGCAAGGTCTGTGTCTTGGATATTGAAATTGAAGGGGTCAAACAAGTAAAGAAAACTGATCTCAACCCGTTGTTGGTATTTGTGATGCCTCCTTCTATTGGAGAGTTAGAGAGAAGACTGCGTGCTCGCAATACTGAACTAGAAGATGCATTGAAGAAAAGATTGGAGATTGCTAAGAAAGAGATGACATTTGGTAATGAAACTTACAGTAATTTTAATGAGCATTAATCAATAAAATATAGATGAAATTAAGTCTGTGTATATGCATAATAAGATTGTGGCACCATTATCTACTACAAGTATACAAGACACTATTAGAGGTGATATTTACTAACATGGATACTAATTTTAACACAGTGTAGGCTTAAATATGTAAAATTGAGTGTAAAAGATATTTATAACTTTTAAAGGTTTTTATTTAAAACAAGTTTTTAAACTTTGTTTTAAATAAATACCCTAAGATTTTTTGTTGTATTCCAGTTGTACCATTTTCAAGTCTTTTAGAGGGGCAAAAAAAACCTGACTGATTTTTTGGTATTTGTTTGTTTCTCAAATTTTGGCCATATTATGCAAATTTTTCTCAATCAGCCATTTTGATTATTCATAAGACAGTGTAACTACCATATTTACAGAAAATTTTAAAATTACTGTTTTAAATTATTTATTGTTAAAAAAATGAAAACAATGTTTATAAAAGTTTATTCATTTTAACTTTTTTTACACAGATATTTCATTGAAAAAACATATTTGTGCAATTATGCATTCTATCAACTTTCAATTGACACACAGTATCATATTAATCTTGTTGGTATATTTTTTGCTTGTTTATAACACTCCTGATACATTGTTATCCTAAGTTACTGATAAACTTCATTAGGTATTTATAGCTAGCCTCAAGAAAAATACAGGTTTTATTTGTGAAAATGTACTATCATGACAAATCATCACAAATATTGTTGTTTGTGTAGTAGTATTTATTAATAAAATATATGATGCAATGATTTCAGGTCAGGAGCCAGGAAATTTCCATATTATTATTTTAAATGATAACTTGGACAAAGCATATTCAGAACTTCGTGAGTTCATATCAAGGAATATGGAAGACAAAGATCAAGGTTTGTGTCCCACAGTATGTTTAAAAGCATAAAACTAAAAATAGCACTCTTTAAATAGCGTGATTCAGCATGTGGTGAATAACATTATTTTAGGTGGTGTGAGTTTAAATATTATTTTTGGAATCCAAATGAAAGACTTGCATGCCTGAGTACTCTTTACTAAATGCTGGACCCTGATGAAATTGATTAAAACCTTAACATTAAGTGTGTTTTAACACTGGTTTAATTTGCATTCATGATACTTTTGACAATATCATTGCCAATATTTTTTTTTTATTTGTGAGTCAGCTCTCATAAATTACAGAGCACTGTCCTGAAATGTGCAGTATATACTTATACCTACCTGCTCTCTTTTTTTGTATAATCATGCAAGTTGTTAGTTTTCATGACTTTAGTTGTACAAACTTGTAGGTAGTTCGGCCAGACAACTTCCTCACCATGCAATGAAAGTCCATGTCACTTCTCTTTCCTTTATTGGGGTTCATTGCCGGCTTGTCGGCTGAAGTTAACTGACCCACCTGTTTTGCTGGTTCTGGTTAAAGTCTAGGGCAGCGTTGAGCGTTTTCGCAGCAACTCTTCAAACCTCTCAATTGTTTATCTGTTGGTGTAACCTCTATCCTGGTTCCGCCAACAGTCTTATTCTCGATTTCAGGAATTAGGTTAGGTCTCACCGGTTAGGCATACTACAACGAAGCCGCCTGCTGTTTGACAGTCACCCAAATTAACTGAGGTTGCTGCCCAAGCTTTTCTAGTTTATACCCAGGCTTATTTCCGCTCGTTGCCATTGCCAGTCTGAGCCGTACAGAAGTCTGTCTCAGACCATGCTCGCGCTATGAGAGAATCCTAATGTTAAACCTGTCTGCCGCTTCGTCAGCTCTTACTCCACTTCTGCACACATTTAGAGAAATAGATTGGCCCAAAATTACTACTGTTACTAGTTTCGCATACGTACAACCACATAAGTGTAAAAGAAGAGCGTGTTTTAAAACGAGTTTTTTTGCGACTTTTTTTAGAGTGTGGTGTCCAAGCTTATATCGTCCTTAGTTAGTATAAAACTACAGTATGTATCCATAACTTGTTTTCTGTTAGTTTTTAATAGTGTGTGTTTGACCTGACTAACAATTTTGTCAACAGGCGATACCTCAGAAGAAACCAATAAGGTGGAAAAGTAAATCATCTGCTGCATTGAGCATGAAAAAATTTGAGCATAGATATTTTTGCCGAGTTGTTTTAGATATTTATAAACGTATTTAGGTTATGTTAATAGTGTAAATGGGCCCCAATAAGCTTAAGCACACAAATTACAATGTTTTCAAAAAGTGTGAAAAATCTACCTCCCACTAAATATTTAAGTATACAGTATTGTGATACCATATAATGGTAAACATATAATGATTCAAAATTTATTTGAATGTTTAGAAATTGGTTAAAGTTATGTCGTGCATGCCAGATAGTTGTATTTAGAATAATGTAACCTTCACATTAGAAATCTGTGTTTAATAGAATTGGTGTTTAGGAAATTGTTGTAAATGTTATTTAAATTTTATAGATGCATGTTAAGCATAATAATGAACTTTATAATGCAGAATTGAAATTTGTAAGTGTATGAATATCAAATTCTTAGAACTTATGACTTATTGTTCTAGATGTTAAGTACCACGGTACAATGAATTAGTAGAAGTAACAGTGTGGGCTCCTAAAGCAAATGTTTTATTGGTTTCACGATTCTGCGATAAACAGAAACGTGCCCGCTGTACCTATACAAGTTAACGGACGGATATGGACAGAGGATAGCCGTGTTGTGTAGCATAGACTTTAAAACAAAATAAGACAACACTTTTGAATCTATTCATACATTTCTATTGAAATATCTATATTTTTAATAATCGGAAATTATTTCTTTTGTAAAATATTTAAAATACTCAGTAAATTACACTTGTTATCTGTTTTCTTGAAACATGTAGTATAGTCTGATCTTTATGTATTTTAATGGTTTCAGAATTTGGCCAATAATCATTATTTAAACAGTTTTTTCGTGCATTTACTGAATAAACTTGTGGTCATTGAATTGGAATCCTCATCATCACTAGTCATTTTTTAAGTTAACCATTTATATAATTTTAGTGTAGGTGTAGTTCGTATTATGTATATCTAGGCCTGCCAACACTTAAATTACCGACGCCGGACAAGCTCTTCAAAAATCCCGGACACATGTGTGAAATCCAGTTTCTTACCCGGACACTTTTACAAAAAACGCCAAAACAATTTTTTTTATTAATTTAAACAGCTTGTTCATCTAATAGTTGTTGCCACTGGCACAGTGTCCGGGTGGGTTTTGCCTGGACACTTTTTGAAAACCCCGCCCGGACGCCCTCTAAACTAGGACAAATCCGGGGAAACCCGGACGGATGGCAGCCCTATGTAAATCAAATATGACGGTAGTCTCATATTTTAGGGAGCCAAAGTAACATTCTTTCTCATCTTTCCTATACTTTAGTTTCGTAAATGCTTATCAACATAGTACTTCAAACTTAGTATTCGTTTAAGCAAAAGACAGTGTGTGTGTGTGCAATGAATCTTGTCATACTCATGACTACCTACATTCTTTAGGGGATATATAGGTAGGTAGTATCTTAATTAATAGACATTCCTGAAAATATACTTTAATAAATGCTATGTATGTTATACTAACGAAATAGAGAATTTGTATAATTAAGTCTTAGTGTTATAATTAATCTGGAAATCTCATGGCTATACACGCATGTATCCCACTTTGTGGGACTTATGTACATTACATTTTGTGCCAAATTTACCGCTTGGGAGTTTTAAATGGAATGCAAACGTTTGATATTCAATAACTACTATGTTTTTGTTAAATTAATATGTTAAAGTATTACTTATTTAAGTACAGTATAGTCTCATTAGTCCGTCACTATTAAAATACCGAGAGGGTACCAGATTTTTGGAATGTTCGAATTACTGGGTTGTATAGAAAAGTCCAGAATAAACAAAATAAAGCATTTCGTAAAGGGAATATATTTGTATTCATCACGTATTATGTGAAATACAATGCACTTTTAACTTGCAAACAGCAGCAGGAAGTATTGAACAGGAATGTGCGCAGACCGCTAAATACATACATGCTGTTGTTTTTAGTTGCTCTGATGCCGGAGCGCGTGCGTAGGGAGCGGTGAGGGAGGGAAATTATTGGACATGCCGAACTACTGCAGTTTCGGATTAGTGAGACTACTGTAATTGTTTTTACAGCACCTTATTAACATTCAAAGTAATTGTAATTGTGGAATTTTGTGCAATATTGTGACAGCAAATTTTCTTATAGCATCACATGTATATACATGTTTCACTCTTGTAGGCGCAAGTGGTCCAATAGTATTCACTAATGCACCTTCTTCGCAGTTAGTCCAATTCGCAGTGACCGCGGCTTCGCCCGCCATATTACCTATACCTATTATTGAAATGAAATATAGCCTATTGTTTCTGGATAAAGTAGCTTTCATTAGAAAGTTACTAATAACATCACCATTAGGTGAAAGAGTTATTGAAATTGGTTCAGTAGTTTCAGAGTTTATCGACTACAAACAAACAAATCATTTCTGTTTGTATTGGTATAGATAGATTTAGGTTTTGAGATCACACAATGATTCAAAAATTGTTTTTCGTTGTCTATTTTGATTTTATACCTAAATTTGCCATGATCCTGTAACACCAGCTATGATTTTATAAATATGTATATAATATGCCTAAATGAATACAGGTGTATTTTGGCCCAAAGGCGAATTGGACCAGCTGAGGAGCTTCTTTTAATGTCTTGTATTATATCTTGTTAAATGCCATAGTAAATTTAAGTCTGTACCGCGTAGCCATTTTGCATTTTTGACATAGTAATAAATTTAATATCTTTATTATTCTTCTTATAGCTCTTCGGGGACTTTGAAGAAAAGTGGAGTGAGATTCGACTTTTAAAACCCTATTTATTTCAATATAAGTAATGTGTTTTATACATGCCGCATGATGGTTTTAATGTATAGCTTCTGTGAACATATTTTTATTACTATCAGTAATGTTTCAAATTCAGTTTTTTTTTTATTTTACATATAGGCTTATGTTGCATTACTACGAGGCTTATTTATATAAATATGACTGTCAAATCAATCTCTATATTTTGGTGTTCAATTTATAACCATTCCAAGAAGGCTATAGCAATGCTGTATTATATATTAAATCATTATAATTTGCATAATTTTATACTTATATGTACTTATACCTAATATATTCACGTGTTGTATACAAAAATGCAATAAGTGTTGTCTGAATAGAAAATAAACTATTTAAATAACTATTTTCTCTGTTTAATTGATACAAGTGACAATGAAGTTTTAGAGATGTCGTCGCAATCCAAAATCAAATGTTTATAACTATCTCTAAGTCAAGAAGAGCCTATATTAAAATGAAATAAGGACGTCAAAAGCAGAGAGAAAACTGCATTTTTTCTATTGATTTTTAAATAATGGAGTAAAATATAATTATGTAAAGGTGGTTGTAACTATGTTAATGATATCTAATTATTAATATAGTTACAACCTTACATAATTAAGAATTTATTAGGTAGATAACCAAATTTATTGCCCTGTCGTATTGTCGAACATAAATCAAGTTTTCATACATGTACTGGCATGCCACTGTTATGTTTATTCTTAAAATTTCTCCCTCAGTTAATCACAATTGCCTAAGTTATAAATTGTTTGGATAGCTCTCTTCTGCAGCACAAGATAGATAGAATATCGGCGGCATTTTCCGACAGTAGAATATCATACGACATTATGCTAACTAAAATAGACTAATGTCATAATGTGGCTGTCTCAATGTCACCCAGTTCACGAATTTAAATTAAGTTATGGTACAGCATAACTAAAGGTTACTGTAACATATGAATGGTGGTAACATCAGGGTTTCAACCACAGAACAGAATATGTATGAGTTCTGTGGTTTCAATGATGCCATATCTTTTTCGATGTAAAACAGGTACCTGCAAAAGTTATTTGCTTATACTAGCAGCGTAAGAAACAAGGATAATGTCTACTATCAGTACTAAAGCTTCCTTCTTCTGAAAGTAATTATGAACTTACTACTGTTGATCCCTGACCGCTTACTTAATTAGCGCGACGAGGTAAGCTAAAAACACCAACGCAAAAGTTACGTACGCAATAGATTGTTGGTGGTATATCGTCCGTATCTACTCCACCTCCACCATCTACACACTTAGAGGTGACATGTGTTGGCAGTATATTAGACACTTGTAACTAGATGAGTAAGGAGTGGAAAGTAATCGCGAGGAGACTCTTGTCTCCTGCCAACGGAAATGGCATGAGGAGAGGAAGGGTAGGCACCACCTGGTTTTTATCCAGACGTGTCGGATCGACAACACGTCACTTGAATCTGACCGAGCATGGGAGCTTCTATAGGAGTTTGCACCCTGTAACTTTCGGAGCGGTATACTTACTAACTTACCAAATATATGGCACAAACTACTTTTATAGAAAGACGTTAAGCGACTGTCTCCAACATTGCTGACAACTCTATGTTCTCCGACTTACAGAAGGGTTTACGAGTCGACTATGAACGTCTGATTTCAGCTCGAGGACAAAAGTTAATACCCACATATAAAATAAAGTCTCCCGCGTCTGTCTGTACGCGATAAACTTAAAAACTACTGAACGGATTTTCATGCGGTTTTCACCAATAGATAGAGCGATTAATGAGGAATAGGTATATTATTTGTTAAGATTTTGTGTAAATTGTTTGGAATATGATGATGATTGTTGAATATCTCTCTGCTGCTACCCGTTCAAAGCCGGGGCGGGTTGCTAGTGGTATAATAAAATTTTATCTCCCTATAATTAGTAACTATTACTGGGTGATCAAATTTTAAAGCAAAAATAAACTGCTGAAAATGCTACTTGAAGGGACTATTTGCAATAGGATCAATTCCAAAGAAAAACCTTTATGGTTAGCATTTTTTTATAACTTTTTTGGAGTAAGCTTGCAATATTTCGATTACAGCTGAAAATTGGTACGAATGTTGAGAACACCATTATAAATGAAATATGAAAAGTCCCCACCGATCTCGTGTGCAAAAAAAGATATTCAAGATCAAAGTCCTTAAATATTTTTGCATTTTTCAGCCAAACGGCAAGTTTTATCAAAGTTGGTTAAGCAAACATTGTAGATCATGCAATTATCCATAAAAAAATATCCTGACACCTTTTTCCTAAGAATTGCTATTTCTTTAATGTGACGATTTAAAGTCGAAAATATAGAGTTCTCTATAATATGCACGATTACGCCGCCGGGGTTGAAGGGAGGACATTTGGAGCTAATTTACTCCCGGGATACTATATCCTGAACTTGGTTATTTCTGAGTTATTCAAAATTAAATAATTTTAATTAAACAAGTTTTCAAATCCAATGTACCCTTGTGGTTAAATATACTTGATTTTGTTTATTATTTTGCACTTTTCTAGTACACAAAAGATCAGAAACTCATTTAGAAGCAGAAACAGCTAAAAAATACAGCAATTTTTTTAGTTAAGGTTAAAATATCAACTGTTTTTTCACGAAAAAATCACATTTTTGGAAAATAAACAATCAGTTCCTAAAAAAAATGTATGGAGTGTTGCATATAAATTACTTAACTAACTTTCTTAGTTCATTAGCTATTCAAAAAGGTACAGATGTTAATAAATCAACTTTAATAAAAAAGTCGCACGGACTTTCATGCGTCAAAATCATGATAAATTGTAATAAGCTGTAATCTGCAGCCCTTAATTTTTCACCTTTACAGGTAGAATATTTCCTTAAAATTTAAATGAAACCAACCTTGAGTACAATCGATTAAAGTAAAAAAAGGAATTATTTAAATCGATTTACAAAAATGGCGAAGATATCGCTAACATACACACAAAACGGCGACGCTACGTGTGCATATTATGGAGAATACAACTTTAGTAAATTTGTGTGTGACTTTTAGGGAAAAAAGTGTAAGTTTAATAAAGTTTTAATTTCTATAGATAATTGCATGATCAACAACCTTGTTTTAAGCCAATTCTTTCATAAAACTTACCATTTGGCAGAAAAACCCAAAAAAGGGATATTTGCGAACCTTGAATACAAATTTTTGCACGTGGGATCGATGGGGACTTTTCACAATTTCATAATAATGGTATCCCTAACGTTCATGTAAATTTTCAGCTTGGGAATTTATGCAAGGGTGAATGCCTATTTTGACCGGACTAGTAACCATGAAGGCTGTGCTTCTTTGCCAATTCTGTATTATTTAAAAAAATACACCCATATTGATTAAATGTGGAACTATTCATATTTTCATTTTTTTGCTACAAACTGATGTGGTGCAAGAAAACAAGGTATAACTGTAAGAAACATTTATTCTATAAGTCAAACAATGTTTGGTCATTACTGCTAAGAAAACAATGATAGATACAAAATAGTCTTGGCATTAATTGAAGTGTTAAAAGTAGGTACTTATTGTTGCTAATTTATATATAGAACATGATGTCAATTTATAAGAGTAATCTAAAATTCCTTTTGCCATGATCAAGTACAGTGCAGGAACTAAATATAAAACTAATTTATAGTTATTGAGAAATAGATCGGCCCATGCCATTTGGACTACTCCCACCTCGACAGAACATTGGCAACAACTGCCTTTTAGCAAAAAGGCATTGCTGCTTCCATTGTCTAAGGTCCATAAGAAGGATAAGAATGTTCATCATGAGAACTGCAAGGAATGAGGTAGACTTTAAAGTACAATACTGCTATCTTTGTCCCATCTGTCACGATGTGAATGGGGAGGAGTATTTTCACAATCACCACTAACTGCAGCCGTTTTAGATATATTCTTTAAAGATACACTACTTATTGCTGGCATTAATTTTGTCTGTTTTGATAAACATTTCAATCTAGGGATATGTGATACTCTTTTAGGGATCTTAGACAATCCATTCTGCTGACTTCTAGGGTCATATAAAGTGTTCGCTGATTTAGATCGCGTATGTCCTACATCTCCTTTGTTCTTCATACATGACAGTGGAGTTCTTGAGCCACTCATGCTACCAGATTTGATCTTCTTCGGTGTGTCATCTACATTTGCAGATTCATCTTCATATATGAGTAGTCCTTCACCATTTGTCTGTAGTTTATTGCTAGTTTGGCGCAATTCAGCGTTTGTGTTCTGTAAAACTTGTATAAGAGAATCATCAGACATATTTTCTACATTACCTTCATTTGAGATATCTTCAGATTTTGCTACTACAATAGGAGTCCTCTCAATACCGATAGATGGTGATCGAGGATCTTCATTCAAGAGTTTAAATACTGGGATATGTTCCATATCATTCTCATCAGTTTTGTCATATACTTCAGTGGAAGGTATATTGTGTTCACTGTCTTCAAACTTGGCATGATCACTTTCTATATAGTCAAAGTTAGTTTCCAATAGTGTAGTTGGTTTGTCTTCAATTTCATTCGAAATATTGTTTTCAATTGCCTCATTGGATGCAGTTGAAGAACACAACGGTTCTTCAGGTTCTTTTAAGGTATCATCTAATGTAACATTAAACAATCCCTCACATAGGTTTCGGGACACTATAAAATCTGGACTTTTTTCAAAAGCTTCAGTGCCAATCTCACATTCATCTTCTTTATCTGCTTTTAAGACAGGACTTGCACAGTTGTCATGTTGTGATCTTAAATTCTTCTTTTCATTGGTTATGTTGTCCATTTTAGATGATATAACAATCGGTGTACGCTCAAAGTCTTGTGTTGGTGAACGCGGGTCGTATGATTGCAAATGGTTTTTAATAACTGCCGAAAGAATAGGATTGTTATGTATGAGTTTTTCTTCGCCATGTGTATTTTCAAACGTTTTTCGTAAATCAACATTTTTCGTAATATTATGTTTAGTGCCCGTTTTATTCTGTAAGAAAGAAAGAAATAAGTTAATAAAACAGCACGGACTGCAGTCTCGGCACTCACTTCCATGAGTGAAAAAAAAAATGGAGGGAATTCCGTACCGTATTTAGAACTGCAGAATAAAACAACATAGGTACGTTGCATAAAGATATAACATACAGTACCTGTAATGGAGTTCGCGTTATTTCAGGGGTAGGGGATCTCGGATCAGGGTTTTCGCAAACATCCAAATCATTCTTAAGCGTAACAGCTGCCTCATTAGATTTACTTGTATTACTCCCCATTGATATTTGTATCAGTCACAAATTGCTGCACGATAAATACAATTCGACACTAATTCAATACTAAACTGTAATCATTGCAAGCTGAAAGGAAAGTTAAAAGCTTTAATATAAAACTGCAGCTTTTTTTCTATCAATAGTCCTGTTGACGAACAAAAACTCAAAACATGTAACGGCCGCAAGTGTCACACTCTGGAATTCTATTTTTAAATTTAGTGCGTTCAGAAATGTAAAGCTTAGTGGTATGGTCGTTCATAATTTTGTCCAACATTCGACGATTGTCTCTATGGCCGAGTTCGTTGCGTGGTAGTTGGTGGTTGTCTTAAATTGGCGGGGAGAAGTCGCATTATAACATTTTTTTTTACTGTTCGTTAACTGTTCTTAACTGTTCGATCAAAATTTATATTTGTTCGATCTTAGTTTTTTTTTTTAATGAAATAAAAAATTACCCTCAAATTGGCGAGGAGAAGTCGTTTTCTGAGATTTTTTTTTGCTATTTCAACTGTTCGTTAACTGTTCTTCATTGTTCGATCAAAATTTTTATTTGTTCGATGTTAGGTTAAAAAAAAAAAATTACTGGCAAGTTAGCGGGAAGAAGTCGTTTTTAGAAATTTTTTTTGCTCTTTCAACTGTGCGTTAACTGTTCTTCATTGTTCGATCAAATTTTTTTTGTTCGATCTTAGTTTTTTTTTGGCGGTTTGACCAAGTATTTCGTTTTGCATAAAATTCGTTTCTTGCATTCGTTATGGTCACAGTTCTAACTTAACCTAAACCTAGCCATTTCTGTCGCTCACTTAGTAATTCAGTCGCGCCAGAACCGAATTTTATGAAAAACGAAATACTCGGTCAAACCGCCAAAAAAACTAAGATCGAACAAATAAAAATTTTGATCGAACAATGAAGAATAGTTAACGAACAGTTGAAAGAGCAAAAAAAAATCTCAAAAAACGACTTCTCCCCGCCAACTTGAGGGTAATTTTTTATTTCATTAAAAAAAAAACTAAAATCGAACAAATAAAAATTTTGATCGAACAATGAAGAACAGTTAACGTTGAAATAGCAAAAAAAAAATGTAAAGAAACGACTTCTCCCCGCCAACCTAAGAAAGTAATTTTTTTATTTAATTTATAAAAAAAAAACGAAGATTGAACAAATAAAAATTTTGATCGAACAATGACAAACAGTTAACGAACAGTTGAAAGAGCAAAAAAAAATTGAAAAAACGACTTCTCCCCGCCTACTTAAGACAGCCCCTGACAG
Organism: Euplagia quadripunctaria; assembly: GCA_963859945.1. Taxonomy (NCBI): domain Eukaryota; kingdom Metazoa; phylum Arthropoda; class Insecta; order Lepidoptera; family Erebidae; genus Euplagia; species Euplagia quadripunctaria. Next base: position 11,937,770 of record OY982561.1, read on the forward strand.
CTGGTCTGGTCCTGTACTATTATGTATTCTGTGGTGTTACACAAAATATCTTTTTTTTTTTTTTTTTTTTTTTATTTATTAAAAAGACAACTCCCGCACTAGGAATTACTCCTGTGTCGCGGGGGACTTTACAAACATAGAAACAACGGACACAAAGAACACCCAGACTAAGGTGGGAATCGAACCCACGACCTATAAGCATAGCGGTCAGGGTCACTAACCACTAGACCAACAGGCCAGTCAAAATATCAGTTATTATACTTATAATTTTATTATTATAAACTATAAATGAAACTCCTGGAAGTAGACTTTTCTAATACCTACAAGTGGTTGAATCATAAACTTAGTAGGTATACTACTACTAATTTATGGGTTGAATTATGTCCATTATAATATTCTACTCTAAACGGCCTTTATTTCATTAAATGTATTAAAAAAATATAATAAAAACGCGTTTATGTACCTACCTGAAATGTTTGAGACAGGTTACTTAATACACTTTAAGTACCTACCTATAGTATAGCTTGCAATAATTTATATATATGACACAAGCTAATAATAATCTAAGTATACTAATATATATAATATTGTCTCAGTCTTGCTTTAAATATAAGTAAGTATTTTTATTAGAAGATATTATTAGAAGTATATTAGAAGAATTAGAAGTTTTACCCCAATTTGTAAAATTCTTTTATCATGTAGCACATTTTTCAAGATAAACATAATATATACTAAATATTATACACAATTACTTAAATAGGGCGAGATACTAGTTAACAATGCATGAAGATGTCGTGATCTGATGAATTTTCATTCGTTCCTGTAGTTTGATAATAAGCTATATTGTAAAACGAAGGTACCTTTTCCTATAAGTAGGTAAGTCCAGTTATTGTACATTACTAACGAACAGAATTTAAGGTGCTAACAATTCGAAACCCACTTAACTTTTTTTTAACTGACGAAAAACGGAATTCTCTAGTCATTCCGAATATTTTCTTTATGTCTGAGGACCACGCATACCTTTTACTCTACAGCGTACAGAAGAATGATCGAATTACAAGAATGATCGAAATCGATTATTTCGATAATTCTTTTTGACGTGATAACGTTTTATAAATCGACGAAGCCGGTTGCACGCACGAAAAAGCATAACTCATTGTCACATTCCGCCTGTGCCGACCGTGCAAGCGAGAGCGCGGAACAAGCGATAGAGAGGCACGATCGGCCTAAGTGTTCGGCTTGTGACGCATCTATCTCTCTTATATTGTTTTCTTGAGACGTTGTCACGTAAAATTATGGTCCGTAAACCGACTTTACAGACAACCAATTTTTTTTTGGATAGGGCATACTTCGAAGCAGGCATGTTGCGGATATTCGCATCCACATCCGCAATCGCGGAGCGCCTGCATCGATTTTGAAATCTGCATCCGCATCCGCAATAATCAATGCGGATGCAGATGTAGTGCAAGTCGCGACAAGAAAGAAAGTGGGTGGGACCGGCGACTGGCTTGTGCCATAAACACGTTCTGATTGCCAAATATAAGCGAAGATTTCGGTGACAAGGTCAAAAAAAAAATTATACACAAATAAGAAGAAACGAAGAAAGAAATACGTAGGTTTGCTATTTGTGTATAATTTTTTTTCTTGTTAATCAAGTGTTTAGTTGCGCTTTTCGTATAAACATTTAATTTTTTGAGTGTTATGGGCAGTGACTTTTGTGTTTTATGGGAGTTTCTGTTTCTGTAGTTGATAAATAAATTATTTAACAAGTGAGTTTACAATGCTACCACCGCCACAAAGTCAGATTTGGACTTATTTTAAATCAAATGAACATAACCAGGATAAGGCTGATTTTAAAATATGCAATAAAACCTACTCTCGCAAGAACCGCACCATCTCGTCTTCGAAAAATCATTTAAATTGTATCCACCCAGAAGAGGTTAATTTGTTTGAAAGCTCTAGTATAAGAAAAGCAATTGCAGATTTTTATCAACACCAATAGACCGTGTTCCTAGTGAACAGCTGTTCTGTAGCACTGGTTTAACTTATGAACCTCTGCGAAACAGACTTGGACCTGAAAAGGCGGTGTTATTACCGTTTAATAAATATAATGCAACTTGCAAACACCAATTTTTTATTTCACATATTAATAACGAACTAAGTACTCAAAAATTCTGCATCCGCAACATTCCTACTTCGAAGTTGCTCCCATTCAATTTGAAGAAAAATAGAGGATGAATGATTGTTCACCCACTGAGTTTTCATGTGCGAGCCGATTCTGTTGAATCTGGGCACACGCGAATATGTAGTTTTAATGACGCTATAGATCAACTACAAGTCTAAGTCATGTTGACTTAATCGGTCCATAGACGATCATGCAGCATGGCTTAATTTTTTATGGTAAAAAGTTTTTATAAAAGCGTATTTATTATGCTCATTGGTCAGTTCAGTTTTCTTGTCCATAGGATCTACATATTGGAACAGGTAACTAGCTTCACGACTTCTACTTCTACTGTAGAACTGGTAGCTATACTAGATTATGGAGGGTAAAGTTATGAAGGACTGAAAAAAAGCCCGGCAGCACTATCTATAAAATTTAAAAAAATCATCTTTTTTACCCTATTTGCTCTTGTTTCCCTCAAATTATATATTAAAACTTTTTTAAATTGTCCCTCTACACTACTCGCGAAGTTGCTTCGACGAAGCACTTCTCGAAATTGCCAAGTCTTGAAGTACGTCACTACACACTCGTGCAACCTCGTGGGGAGCTCAGTCGTCGCCCGGTTTTGAATCTTCGGGACACTTCGAGTCCTTTGACTCGGGCGCAAAAACCGACAACGATCGGAATTCGCCTGAGACGAGGCGGGGTTGCACGAAGCGAAGCAAAGTGCCTGTCTACACTCTCGTATTCGTATAACTTCAACCAACTTCGCGAGTAGTGTAGAGGGGCTTTTAGATTAAAAAAAAAACAGTCAGTCGTAGGACTGCTCGTCAGAAGTGAAAACATAACTTCACAATGTATTTGCATATACATACACACACACACACACATCTGTATATATATATAATTAGGTTAAAAGTAAAAAGTATGTAATAACATATCTAAATGTATACATAGGGTTCACTGGAAGTTCTGCGCTCCTGGCCGCTCATAAATATTTGAATTTCGAATATTATATTTTGTTAAATATAAGAAACTCGGCTCCGTCTTACGAATTTTCGATCAGGTCACGTGTCCTGACGCGAGTTTAACATTTTTTACCCATCCGAAAAAGTGCACAACGCCACTAAAAAAGTTTTCACTTCAAAAAAATATTTGCTGATTTGAATATTGTCCCTATCACCAGTGTCCCCATTAATTGGGACAGCGGGACTTGCATAAAATAATTAAAAATTATTCCCGTTGTCCCCCCTGCCTTGAACGCATTAAAGGGGGACGGTGGGATTTAAATGAAATAATTAAAGAATATGCCCGTATCCTCATTGCTCTTATACTTACTAGTATAGAACTATAGACAAATAAAAAGAAATTCCTACTTTCTCTATTATTATGTATATGGCAATGAGCACAACGGGAATAAAATTTGTGACTTCTCGTTGTCCGTTGTCTCGTTGAGATTTTAGAAAAGTCAACAAGTTTATATCACACATTCGGCAGTCAAATACTCGAGTGTTTGAGGGTGCGATTACTCAAAACAAGGGCTCGAAAGTCTTTGCCAAGCCTCATGCCTCCAGTTGTCACCTGTCCTAACTCAGAACAGCACAGGCACCATCGTCGTCTCTAAGACAGATATTCTCGCTGAAGTTGAAAAGTTTTACGAGGGCCTGTACACCTCACGAAGCATCCCACCCGAAACCGATAGTGCGGATGACCCGCGTGCCAGATTGACACGCCACCTCACAGACAAGCTCTCCGACACTGATTTGGACGAGATTAGAATGGTGCTCCGACAACTTAATAACAACAAAGCTCTGGGTGAAGACGGAATTACAACAGAACTCCTGAAAGCCGGAAGAAATCTTGTATCAACGGAGCTCTCAAAGCTGTTTAATTCCGTCGTCCATACTGGCACTACACCGGATGCTCGATGCTCGGTGTTTCTCTAGTCGATAAAATTTGAAACGAAGATATTCGGCAGATAACTAGAGTAACCGATATCGCACATAGAATCAGTATGCTGAAGTGGAAGTTTGCCGGTCATGTCTCCAGGCGGACTGATGGTCGCTGTAGCCAACATGTGCTAGGGCGCCCTGCGGCACGATGGACCGACGACCTGAAGAAGGTGATTTTCAGTGGGTGGATGCGGATTGCCCAAGACCGGGACAGTTGGCGCTCCTTGTAGGAAGCCTTCGTCCAGCAGTGGACGGCGATTGGCGATTGATGATGATGATGTTTATATGCTTTTAGCTAGACACCATGGAGGGTAGAAGTTGAAAGCAGTAAATATAACCATCAAAAATGGGAAAATGGGAGCCAACTCAGGCCAGGCCACTCCGGAGAGTAGGTATAAAGCTAAAACTTCAGCGCCTGTAAGGTAAACAAGTACAGGCGCCGAGGTCGACTAAACGTGCCAAAATTCAGCAGTGCCACACCTTAGTTCGACTATGGAGTTATTGGTACCTAGGCAAGGTTTATTTGTTCACAAAAATAGAGTAATAGACACATAACTGACTAGTAATTAAATATTCGGATTTATTAATTCTTCAAAAAAAGACAACCCTAACGTGACGATGTCGTTAAAACACATAAGAGTTACGCGATAGAAAGAGAATGTTAAGAGAGGCAACTTCTAGGTGAAAATTACTGTAGGTAATTAGCGCTGTGTGACCTAAATTGCGACTTTATTGTGTCGAAAAAAGAGTTGCTATTTATTTATGTGATTTGGCGGAGTGGGGACTTCTGTATCTGTACTATTATGTGGTCAAGTTCAATATTAAGAATACCTACCTGCCTACATAATAATATCTACGTTGTTATCGACTTAACCGATAAAATAATTGAGATCTAAATGGGTGCCAAGTTTTTTTCTGCTACAACAATGTTTGTTATTTAAAAATGGAACTTCTTAGTTTTGAACAGTCAAATTTTTTACACAAATTACTGTTTTTATATTGTAAAGTAAACATAATATTTTACTTTTCTAAAAGTTTGATATGTTGGTAAAAACTAGGCAAGTCAAATCTCTCTTTGCGTGATTTTTTTTTCAGTTTACACTCCTGCTTTGAAACTCAGGCTTTATCAACGAAGGCTCTACAAATACGATAAGTACATCATAGATATCGCACGACTAAAATACCTACGTTAAGCTATGAAAAGTTTTTAGACAATAGGAATCGAATTTGGGCTCTTGTAAATCACACACTTTTATTATTTTCAAATTTAAGTAGCAAGATATTTAAGAATTTATTTCTTTCATAACGCAATTTTTACAATTTTTCGTAATGATCTCACATCGCTGAAGCAGCGCTGCCACTTGCAATTTGTGTTACTATTGGTTGTCTAAGTTTTATAAATAATCTGGTATACAAAACGATAAAAGCGACCTTTCATCATGGAACATATTCTCTTGCGAAAGAAAAAGTTTTTGCTATTATAATTTTGAAAGGCGCCAGGTATGAATAAAAATCGATTCCTTTAAAAATATTTCAAATCCTTAAAATTCACTGTTTTCTGTTTTTTTTCTATGTATCCACACAATTACCAGCTGGACGCCAAATTTCAACTTTCTAGATCATCTGGAAATAGGTTAAGTTTTTGATATATACGTATTTCAGTCAGTCACTTATAAAAATACCGATTTATAAACTTTAATATCTTCTTAATTACCGTTTGAGATGTATTTCTGAAATTTGGGGCTCTAGTTAATCTAAGGGGTTTTAATATATGAACCAAATTTTATGTGTTAATGTAAACGAATTGATTTTGAGTTAACTCGTCAAAAGTGACTCTAAATGGTTCGTGTACTCACGGCTGCTGCATCACCAGTTCCCTTTTTAACCCCCGACGTTAACAGAGGGTTGTTATAAGTTTGACGTCGATGTCTCTGTGTGTGTGTCTGTCTGTGGCATCGTAGCTCTTTACCGGATTTCCCGATTTCGATGCGGTTTTTTCATTTCAAAGCCAGTTTCTTTGCGGTGGTTCTTAGCTATGTTTGTTTAATATCGGTCCAGCAGTGTCCAAAATGATGTAAGGCGTTTTGTAATCGTTGAAGGGATTTTCAAGTCGGGGGTGTTTTAAATTTATATAGCTATTTTTGTTTGAGCTTGGCTTGACACACGTGCGTGTCTAGATTATTTAACGTTTCAAGTAGCTACTTAAAACGTCGTTATTTGGTAGGCGTTTCAAAAGACAATTATTGGGTATATGTTTTAATCTTATTCTATTACATAACCATCGGGATAGTTAACTGTGAAAAAATACTTATGTTAACAATAAATCTTACATCCTAATAACATTATGATCTTAATTAATTTTTTACAAACATATTTTTTTCTAAGACTATTTGTTTCGTTTCGGTTGACACGTAAGGTCATGCGTCCAAATTCCTCGCCGGCAAATGGCGACAGCACGTGAACGCCACCGCCAACCTTTAGCACATCGGACACGACAGGTTGATCCTTCTTCAAGACCATAGCCGTTAGATGCGGTCACTCCCTTGCAGCTTACTTTGCCGTGATCGGGCGGGATTGGAGGTGAACACCATGTACGGGCTGTAACAGAATAAATTGAATTAATAAAAAAAAGTTTTAGTATCGAAGTGTCTAAAGTCATCGTAATCTGTTTTTCTTTGCCTACTACAAGTTTTGATAGATTCGTCTACAACGAATGTTGTCTTGAATTTTTCTTTATTATTTTTATTATTTACACCTTAAGTGCAGTCAGCATATATTTTCAATTTACGGTTACGACTAGTGTTGATGTAAATTTGATGTGAGCACCCTTAGCGAAATCAGTGGCTAACTAACTAGTGTAGGAGAGAATTACACACAAATTTCGTAGTAGTACGACAAATACTTTTTTCAATAATGTTAATAATTATCTTAAGATTTAATAAAAAAACCTACAGTTAGTAATAATTTTTTTAGGAATCGTCAAATGGACATATTTTATCCCTGCTACCCCTGTTAGCTACCACAATCGAGAATTTTTGTAATAGAAAAAGTTGGGCGTCTCATCGAAATGAAGCTACTCACGAAAAATTAACTTGATAGTAATCAATTGCAAAAATGAACCCTGGATCCTAGACTATAAACGATAAATTCTTGATTATACATAGGGCACACTGAAAGTTCTGCGCACACGTGAACGTGCGTACTCATAAATGTTTGAATTTCGAATGTTATATTTTTTTTTAATATAAGAAACTCAATCATTGATAAAAAAAATCTGCGGGAAATCGCGTGTCAATTGTTTTTTATAACAAGTTGAAGTTCGTCGTCCGTAGCAAAAATGGAATTAACGCGAAAAGATTTTAGAGCAATGACTTTTTATGATTTTAAAAGTTCACTGACTCCGCAAGACTGCACTGCTCGTCTTCAAAACGCTTTTAGGAGGGAAGCACCTCATTTAAGCACCGTAAGGCCTACGCAGAAATTGATCGTGTCCGAGTTTCTCTCCATGATGAAGAAGAATGAATGAATTCGTGAAGGTCGGTGACATTGAGACAGGAGATAAAACATTGATATATTGTTACATGCCGCAAAGAAAGCAACAGTCTTCTGTATCGGTGTTTGAAGGTGAAACAGTAAACCAACAAAACTGAGGGAGGCTAGAAACGTAGATAAAAAAATGATGCGTTTTTTTCTCCCGGACGGGTCCTGTCTGCACGATCCCACTTGAAGAACAAAAGACAGTTAATGCTGTACCACACAGTATTAACTGTCTTTTGTTCTTCAAGTTCGCCCAGTATCGTTGAAAAAATTAGGGAAAAACGACCAAAAAGTTGCATCCTATTGCACCATGACAATGCTTCGGCGGACACCGCGAACAAGACAAAGTCATTTTTGGCTTCTGAAAATTTAGAGCTAGTGACCCATCCCGGACATAGTCCAGACCTGGCACCATGCGATTTCTTTATTTTCCCAAAAATTAAAGATTTGATGAGAGGTATGACATTTACGGAACCGGAAGAGGCCGTGATAACTTTCAACCAGCACGTGAAAAACTTGCCCTTAGACCAATGGTCCTCATGTTTTCAAAAATGGTTTGAGCGAATGAAATGAAAAAGTGTTTAAAATGTAATGGAGAATACTTTGAAAAGCAGTAAATACTTTAAATGTAAATTGTTTTACTATTGAGTTACGCAAAACTTTTAGTGTACCCCACGTAGGTATATAAATACTAGCTGCATCCGGCATGCGTTGCAATGCCATTATTTTTATATAATTTTTTAGAGCCAGAAACCCTCGCGGGTGTCCCCAGAACACCCTACCAAAGTTTCATTACAATCTGATCAATGATTTCGGAACGCATAGAGGACAAACATACAAGTATTTAAATAAGGTTTTGCTTTTAAAATTAATCTATATATGTCTATCCAAAAATGCGATTTTACAAAAATAAAATGCCAGTTACTATAGTAAAAGTACAGATAAGAGATGAGATGACGACTTACACAACTGAGCCATTTGTGTGACACTCTGAAAACGATTTCTTTGTAATATTAATAAATTAGGAAACATTAGTGTGCCAAGAACTTGAGCTAGAGAACAACTCTACAAATTGCACATTATTTATCCTGCTATCAAAATTTAATCTCTAAACTGTAATACATTCACTTGCATTCTTAAAGGTGCCAAGTTAACAATAAAATTAAATGTCAACAAATGCGATTAGGACGCGACCAGGAAACTTTTGAAATACTAGCCAAATATTATGTTGTTGTTCCTATTACCTTGACAGCGTTTTGGCTCATCCTATGATACAATAAAATGGATAATAAATAATGTCTATTATCCAGGTTATTGCTTTATCGTCTATTTGGTATGAATAATGATCATAATAAACCGTGATAAAATCTTAAACTTAGACATTGAGTGTCGCGAAGTTGTTACTAACATTTTACAATGAGTCATATACCATTTTATAATAATACTTTTTAAAGTCAGATTTAGTATTGGTAGACATGTCATGTATGAATATATATCTACTTTTTAATCTTAATTTATTACACATCCACTTATACAAAATTAGGTCAGCCGGTAGAAGAAAGCGATTTGCTCCTTTATTAGAGTTAGAGAGAGTAGACATAGGCGTTGTCTTAAATAAACTCGTAAAGTTTCCAATCTATATTCGTAAAGAGCTCGGGGTCTCCTGAAGTCCCAGCTAAGTGTTTTACCAAAAGATTGCCATCCAGCTAATTATTATATCTAGTTCAGCGGTGGAATTACACATTTGCCACCGGTAGGCTATTAAAATTTTGCCGCCCCTACCGGTCGGTCTATCTAATTCGATACCCCAAGACAAGACATAAAAAATAATGTAAGTCCCAAATTTTCCGCCCCTAAAATCTGCCGCCCTAGGCTTCAGCCTACTGAGCCTGCTGGTAAATCCGCCACTGATCTAGTTATATGTACGTATTCTATTTTAAAACACATTCATAAAGTTACCTTTGCAGGTCGGCAGTCGTCCCGACCACCGCTGATCATCTTCACATATTAAGGATTTTGTACCTCGCAATTCGGATTTAGCATCTCGACATGTAAAACTGCATGTGTGATTTTCAGCTTTACAGTGAGACACCAAATATTTTGGAACAGGACAAGATTGTAACAACACATGTATTTGCATTTTACATGTCTGTAAGATCTGGAACATAAATTATAACGTCAATGGGAGATGAAATACTTTATTCATAATAAAAGGAGGTGTTACAACGTGAGTGTTTTGAGTGCTCGACTCCTCGCCGAATAGATATTCCCCTTTGGCGAGGCTGTATGGGATCAGAATTAATGATCGAAGTCCTGGGTTCGATTCCCACTTAGAGTTTCTATGTATTATTGTATTCACACGTTTTCTAACCTGCACAAATATTGACAAATTGATCCAATGAATCTTTTCGTATCTCTTGTGCTACTCTTTATTGAAAGGGATAGCTATCATTATTAGAATAGCGCTTCGATTTTTTTTGTAACTATATACAAAAGTAGCTCTCAAAAGAAATACAATATTTTGTATTAAGAGATGAAGTCATGCGCACTAACAATATATACAAATCAACATTAATTTAACTAAATTTTCTATTCACCATCGCTATCCCCATATTGTATACTATCAGGCACCGTTACTTACTTCACCTTCATAAGAGATCCGGCCGACTAGCATATGAGAGCCGGCTTTCAGCAGGGAGCCAAATTCAGGTCCATACATGCGTGTGAATCGTACAGCCCTGGCAGCTTTTCTTCCTGAACATGTAAGAATGCGAGGATACTGCAGTACCGCTTGATCGACGCCAGCCTTTGCAATCAGGGTTCTATCAGGGGGACACCTCACACACGTATCTATAATCACACCATAATATCAAGCAATAGTTAAAAGTAGGTATGTAATATTATCATATTTGTTATATTACTGTTTAAAATTTAGAACAGGCCATTAATTTAAATGGAGAATTTTCAGATCAGTCATGCGACTAACAACACTCCAAAAAAGGTGGTTAGGTTGTCCTTAATCAATAAATCATATTCATTTATGAATCACTATAAGCGGTGTGAGATTTTAGTTTAACCATAACTTTGAAGCTGTGAATTTCAAGCAGATAAATAACACTACCTTCATATATACTATTCATTTCATTATCTCGTAATTGAAATGGCAACGATTTAAGTTTGTGTTCGTTTGCTCGCACAACTCCTCGTCCTAAGTAAGTAGATGAAACTTCATTGCCTAAATTTTTCCTATTAACTTCTTCCATATATGAATCAGACTGATAGAAGAAGCGCGGGTCTTCTCTTGGCTGGTAGACTTTGTTCGCCTTCGCTTCGGTATTCGATGCGGTATCATAGAGAATGTGCATCTGCGGGCGTAGCTGGCTGAACCGGCTGCTATGATGGTCATAATCATTTTTTCTAAAGTGATGAGGAATTATAGAACGACGACTATGTAAATTTGACTGCTTGTGTCCTTCTTTTGGTAAAAGTTTTATTCTGAAAATACATAAGTATATTTATCACCTTATTGCAAAAAGTGTGAAGAAACTTGGAATATAAGTGATGATAAAATGATCGTGCTAATGATGTGTGTAAAGAAAAAGTTCAGCGTCTCAACAAGGTTTCACTTTAAAATTCTAAATATTTACGCGAACGGCCGATAGTTGTCTAAACAAATAACTAGGGCTTGTAATTTGTGGTATGTGGCCGAAGTACGCAGGTATGTTGTAAGTATGACGTAAAGAGGCTATTTTGACAATGTGCATGTTTTCATCAATGAAATACGAGCATATTGACAGACTGCTTATCGATGTTATTATTACCGTGAGTAATGCGTTTATGTGTTCAGTGTTTACGCACGGGCGCACACACTACGTATTAAAAATAACAACTGAATTTCTATGCCTTTGATCGCAATCCGTATTTAGAAATATAAATCTCCTTATAGTATTAATCACTTCGTTACTAAAATATTTTTCCATCTACCTATTTATTTAAGAAAAGCTTTTTATTTCCTACTTTGATGATATAATGTTTATATTTATATCGTGTACCTAAGTCATAATCACATGAGTTTGCGTAACTATCCACGAGTATCCATGTATATAACCCACTACATTAGCCTTTCCGATCGAATCCGATATTAAAATCACGAATTAAACTGACGTCCTAGTCGTCGGATATTATTATTAAGTAATTTAGTCATCAAGTAGTTATTTTTCAACTTTTGATCCTTAATGTTTTCTGTGTGTCTCTTTTTTGTTTATTAATTCATTATTCGTGAAGACTTTTTGGTGCGATTTGATAGCCACTTTAGTGCACGTGAGAAGTAGATGGACACTGTTACATTTTAATATTATAACAAAAGCGCTCCAACATAGTATCATTATATAAGAGAATAGTGATATATTTGTACGAAGTGATGTATTGTACTGTCACTTTTAACTAGCAATGATGAAAACATAGGTAGGTACGTAAACCCGTAATTGCGCATACAGACTCATGGCGAGAAACCCCGAGAATACCCGAGAAGTATAAATGTGAAAGGTTTCTCAACGTCTCTTTCTCGCGCTCGCCTGTTCTCCGATCGGTGTAGGTATTTAAAATTTAATCCCACTTCAAAGGATTTCTCGGGCTAGAAAAGTGAACACTATCACATTCTTGTTTGGTCCCAGACGTCCCAGTAGGAACTAGGAAGTGGCTTTAGGTGCACGTGTGTGTCATTGTTATTTTGTTCACTTTTGAAGTAAAAGATGTGGAATTATGAATTAGAATTAAAGTTCATTAAACATTTTAAGCTGAGCCCATTTTGTGGGATGCAAAACACCGGCATTACAAATATAAAAGTCTCAATCACGACGCATGGAGTAGAATTGAAGAGTTAAAGGGAATACCGGTACCAGAATTTAAAAAGAAGAAGGAATCTCTTTTTGCAAGTTACCGCAAATAAAGAAAGATGGTAAAAGAATTCTCAAAATCGGGTGCTAGGGAAAATGAAATATACAAACCAATACGGTTTGTATAATTATGATGCGCTCGATTTGTTTCTTGGTGGTGGACTTACTCCAAATACAACAATAAAAACGACGATTTTCTTTATCTACTATAATAAACGTTTTAACATTTTTTTAATTACTAACGCTAAATTAACTCATATTGAAAAAATAGCTTTTGAACTCTTCTCGTACTTGGTTGGCTGTTCTTCGAGATATTGGTGGCACATTTTGAAAAGCCTTACTCCTTGTAATTTCTCTACGCCATGAACCAGCTCGAATGAGGGTATCGTTATCGTCGTAAACATCAACAGTGCCTTGTGGGTAATATATTTGTAAAGACTTATTGCTGGTTATTAAATGATTATGTAATATACATGTCATGGTAATGATCGCAGCTTTGTTGGGGCACAGCTCGATGGGCCTTTTAAATGGAATGTGATCTCCACAATCACGCGTGATCCAGAAAGTTTTTTATTAAATATGCGTTCAGGGTTATTCCTGACATGATTTCTTGGATAAGGTTTCATAATGTTCATGTGTAGTGCAAATGCACCATCTCCCAAAAACACATATAGTACATCAATATTTGAGCCTGGTAAAGGATGTGGTGTTGGTAAATTTAGAGTATTATTACAGATCATGTCCCACGGTATTCTGAAAAATTTCCCCGACATTTATTCTTCCTTGACAACCAATATCAGCAAAAATGAATTTATATTTACTATCGACTAATGCCATAAGTACAATACTAAAACTTTTTTGTAGTTGAAGTATTCTGAGCCTGAATTAGGTGGACATATCAAATTAATATGTTTTCCGTCTATTGCACCTATAGCTCTAGGAAATTTAGAGCTAATTCCTTTTTCGATTGTTAGCCATTCTTCTGCAGATGATGGGATCTGAAAAGGAATAAATAATCTTGATTATATTTTATACTAAATACTAATAATAGTACATACATACATTATACCTACTGTACCTATTACTAATACATTTTCAGACTGAACAGCCAACATTTACTGATGATAAAAAGAAGGGAAACCAACCAAAAATGAAACAAGAACATTACAGGGCGAGGCGAAAGAAGCCAAAAATTATTTGAAACAAGCAAAAGGTGTTTTTCAAGAAACAATAAAAAGGAGACTGAAGCTCAAATGGACGACTGCGACAAATATGCAATGGGATTAGCGAAAAAACTACGAGCATTTTCTGAAGATGAAAGATTGGAAATCATGTATGACATTGATGGTATGATTTATCATTCGCCGCCGTGTGAAGAAAGCAAAGTTTACAATTATTTCACCTTCTGAAGACTTTCGATTTTTATCTTCAATGTCATCTTATTTTGAACCGGTGCTACGAGAACCGATAAAATACACGCATGGCGTATTCTAAACCACCACAAATTCATATACCAGAAGAGCAATATACACAAATAAATATGGTACGAAATACAGATGCACCAACCGGTTCAAATATCCGCATAATTTGAAACCAGCGCGAGCGGTTGGAAGATAGATACAAAGGGCCTAATGTTACTAAATTAGTTATGCTGATTTCATTTCTTTTATAGTCCGTCCATGGACAATAATAATTACTAAATACTTAATAAATATTTTAAAAAGACTCACCTGTACTTCTTTTTGTAATACTTGATTCAGTGCTAAACTAACTTCAGGAATAACTGTTGTTGAAATCAATTGAGGCGAAACTTTAAAATAAAAAATGAAGGCTTTAAAAAGCCATCCCCTGTGGTCAAGTATCTTAGCGTTATTGCAAGGCGCATTCGGGCTGGTAATGCTGTTCGTAGCGGTGTATCTTGTTTTTCAATTAGTGGAGAAATGTTGCTAAGTAGAAATTCGAAATCAATAGTTGATTTTCTTGTAAACTTTTTAAATTCGCTTCTTCGCGACTTCAGTAACTAGTTCTGCCAATTGCTGTTGCATGCTTAAACTGGAACATAAAATAATGTAGGTTGGAAAGTAAGCATATTATAAATAAATATCACATGTTTTTATGAACAACAGTAATGCCCAAACCTTGTTCTATTTCGGTGAATTTGTGTCATCCACCATCGTCTGGGTCTTCTTTTTTTTTGCTTGCTGTCTGATTTCTATATTAACGAGGTTATAATAGGCTATTTGCACAAAGTACTAAGGCCGCTGCACAGTCGTCCATATCGGATGGGAACGAAAAAGTAAGTGAGAAACATCGTGAGTGAGGATAGTTCCGAGTTCTCGCGAGAAGTCTAAGTGTATGGGCTATTAGGACTGCAGGTCAGAAGTGAAAACACACACACATCTGTATACTTATTATGTATTTGAGCGTAATGGTCACGCGAGTTCAGTGCTTTATTCCCCATACCAAAGGTGACCAATGTGCCTAAAGAAGTTATCACTTAAAAAAAGTCGAACACCTACTACCACAATTAAAATTTTAATTCGATTAATTTAAATGTTCGATGAAGAAAAAATTAAAAGTAGGTAGGTAGGTATAATCGATTGTATAATAAGAAATTTCATACTTTAGAAGAGTAAATAAAAATGGAATACATATTCTCAGTTCTGTGGAATGATAGGTAGGTTGAAACGTGCCAAATTTTGTGCGTCAATGCACTAACCTGTTGATATCTATGTCCGGTTGTCGGGCTCTCGCTGTTCCTACAACAAAGTTCATAAAATGTTTATATTTACAATAATAACATTTATATTAAGCTCGAGTCTTGGGCTGTCTTGGAAATAGAGATATCATTAGAAAATTCTTAATATATAGGTTGGTACCAGCGCGCTTGCTTTTAAGGTTGGGGCAGACAGCGGGCGGGGAGCTACTTGTACTAGTACAGAGTGCGAAGAGTGCGACGCGGCTGCGTG
The DNA here is from genome assembly GCA_963859945.1 of Euplagia quadripunctaria. Classification (NCBI taxonomy): domain Eukaryota; kingdom Metazoa; phylum Arthropoda; class Insecta; order Lepidoptera; family Erebidae; genus Euplagia; species Euplagia quadripunctaria. The sequence goes on from OY982561.1 coordinate 11,953,284, forward strand.
ATGATGACATTTTCTATATTACATTAACCCGGCTCATGCTGCGTCGCCGCCCCGCACAGTGGGACGATTGTATGGAGAAAAGGGCGAAATTAATAACTCAACAAATATTGAAAAAGGAATTGCTTTTAAATTTATAACAGTCACAATATTAAACTATCTTTATATAAAAAGTAGAATAACACATTATTTATAAATATTTTGAACATAAAAAAAAAATAAAAGAACGAAAATTATTTTACATTATTCCTCCTGAGATTCTTCACTTTCAGTGTCGCTGAGATTTAACTGGGCAGGTAAATTAAAAGAGTAAGAGGTTTCTTCAGATTCTGACAATTGCAGATATTCCCATATATCTAAGTTTTTATGCGTAAATTTATTTCTATTGATTTTCCTAAGGGTAGATATAAAGGGATCAGATGTAATGAGCATAACATTAATTAAATCTTTGTTACTATTTAATCGTGATGATTTTCTCGTATGAGAAAGGCGATTTTTCCGAAATTCTTTGTGTCTTGCTTCTAAAGCTTCTTCAGACAAGATTCCTATTGGCAAATCAAAAGATGATATTATATCTGGACTATGAATCAATAGTTTATGCATGCTACTTGGCATATAATACCACTCATAATTTTCTAGATAAAGTTGTTTTGTATTATTAATTAGAATTTTGAAGTTTTCCATATTTATTTTTTCTCCACTAGCAACCACTCTCAAAATTATATTCAAATTATTTATTAAATTCTTATTAACCCCTGTTAAGTTTGATGATAAGTTGGCATTACTAAAAAAAGTTCGAGCGGTATTGCCATCGTTTGTTGTACCATAACCTGGCTTAGGAATATCAACATTCAACCCCATTTGGGACTTGAATGCCGCTTGAATAGCTCTTTTTCTTTCGAGAAATTCAGGTTTTTTTTCAGCCTTAATTTGCCACGTTTTAAAAGGAAGTCTGTAACTAACATTCAAGATACATTGAAAGCATCTGATCCACAAATGTAACGAGGAGAGACCAAACTTGTAATGGTCCGTATTTGATGGCCGCTGACTAACGGAAGGCAAATTCATCTCAGTTGGTTTTGAACCACATATGTAACAATTTTGTGCTGCATTAGCACGAGACAGTATATTAATTGCACTTCCATCTAACATGGTGAATAGCATTTCAAACTCAATTTTTACACTTAATCTAGTGGGTAAAATTGTAGTGTAATCTTCAGGTTCATTAATACTGGCGTTCATCCTAGCTTCTTCTGTTATAATCACATCTTTATTTTCTTTTATAAAATCTAATTTTACGGGCCTACAGAATAACGTTGAACCTGGTTTAGGATTTATCCAAACATCGTTTTTGGTGACTTTGTTAATCAGCTTCAAAGGTACCAAAGCAGTAGCAAACAAAAAACTATCAGTATTTCTTGCATCCTCGAATATTTGTTTGTAATTACTATGTCCACTACTCCCGTCAAAGCCCCATTTGCAAATTAAAGTGAACACTTCATTTTGGGTAAATATAACTGACTTATTCAATAATATATTTATAATACTTCGAGCAGTTTTATTTAAAAGCGACTGTAAGTTCGTTTCCATTGTAGTTTCTGTTATTATAATATTTTCAGGGACAAGGCCGTCTTTGTATTGTTTTAGTTTGTAGTAACTAGGAAAGCAGTCTGGGTGCAGTGTGTTCACCATTAATCTTAATATACTATACCTCCTCTTTGATAAATCTAAGTCTAAATATAATGCCAGGGTTTGCTGAATAGTTAAAGATTTTTCCTGTTTTGCTGGGGATCCTGACAGGCGCATAGATAAATCAGTTGCGAAACGTAGTTCTTCTGTACTTTTGCTCTGTACCAACTCTTGAACGCGAAGTCTTTTTACTTTTCTACTACACTCTTCAAATTGTTTTTGAGGCCTACCCCTGCTGGTACTTGGGACACATGGTATAGCTATTGCAGATAAATAAGATTGTACGTCTTTAGGAAGACACAAGTTCTTTTGTAGCCACGCATCATTTCTCTTTTGAAATACTTCACGTTTCCGAGAACTTGCTTTCCATTTACAATCAATTCTCAAAGAATAAAAATCCGACAGTTTCAATATTTTTTGGCGAATATTGTCTGGACATTCGTTTATATGCAATAGTTCCTGTATTTTATTCGCCACTAAAACTTTTTTTTCTTTTTTAGGACTCAGAAGCCAAGTTTCGAAAAGGTCTTTATTTTTAATAGGTTGACTTGATCCTAAAAAATGCAAATAATTATCAGGTCTGCCAGTTTCCGCGGAAAAAATTACTGTCAAGTAACAGTAGACAAGTAACTGAACTCGAAATAATAACGTTTACAGAAAGCGTTTTTGATGTATTTTATTATTATATTACTCTCGTCAAAGTAGAAAAATTCGTTTCATTAAGTATCTAAATTAACATCGTCTTTTACGAACTTCTAAATCGTGATATTATATTACTGTATATTACTTACGATCAGTTACGTCCTCCATAGTAAAATTCAAAGCTTAGAACAATACAGCTTACAATAAGAACTTCGTAATTATTAGTTGTTAGATGCACTTATTAACGTAGCGAATGACAAGATATTTACACGACAAACTACACTGAGTGATAACTCATTAACCAGGAGAGTTACATCCATTATTTAATGTTATTTATAGAGGGTATTTATCTATGTTAACTTACCTATATTTTAAATCTACCTCCCTTTCTGTTGATTTTTTTATTTTTATGTATGGGACGTGCCACTGTGCCCCGCCCCGTCCGCTGTCTGCCCCAGTCTTTAGCGCCACTATTTGTGACCAGAACACAACGTAATATTTCATATTAATCTGTTATTCTTTAAAGTAAAATATTGTTTTCATTTATAACTTTTTTTTAAAAGTGACTAATATTTAAAGTTTGATCCATTGATTTATCTTTGAGGATAAATCTTTAAGGAATAAATTCATACAGATCATGATCTGGATGGCCTTACTGCTTAAAAATTTAGAAAATCTTAAAAATTACGACCATTAGGTGCGACTCGTTTTAATTAAAAGAAAAGCTTCCGACGCATGATCTTAATAAAATAAACAAAAGCATGTTACAAGTTAGATTCTGATTGCTATCAACGTTTTATTTAGAAATGCAAATATTTTGATAAGCTAGATACCTACCAACCGATGCGGTAGAACGCGACACCCCTTGAAAAAGGTCCCCATCGGGTCTGAAACTAGTCGGGAATCCTCGAAATATACACGTGAGTAAAACCGTATATCCTGATTAATATTATCTGTTTATTTAGTGTTGTTGAATTTTTTGTGACAGTTTCATTAGAAAAATAACATGTTTGTGTCAAGCATAAAAAACAGAATGTGGAATTCTCATCATAAACGGTTTTATTGTAGGTATCTACTACCAGGCCTATGTCACTCCATGTACCTACTTGCGCCCGCTAAATACCTACCGGCCGGTTAATACTGTAAAATTCATAGTGAAAATTGACATGGTTGTTGTATGTGTAGTATTAGAATATAGATAAAGTAAGAGAAAAAAAAAGCCCGGCAGCGCTATTTATGTAATTTTATAAAATTAACCTTTTATCGTATTTGCTCTTGTTTTCCTCAAATTATTACCTAAAACTTTTTGTAAGATTTAGATTATTTACATTACATACATACAGTTTAATAATCGAGATTTTAGAAAAGAGAAAAAGTTCATTAATCTGTACATAAAAATAAAACATGTAGGATTTTTGTATATTAAAACATTGGAAATGAAAAATAAGCGTTAAGTACTTGTAATATTTAAAAAAAAAAATTCGGAGAGGTAACCCTACACACATTTTAAAGCCCGGAAAGACTAGGTAATTAAAATGGTAGGTATCGATATGTTTGTAGGAAGTGATTTATCTGTTACGTAGTAACTATATAGTAATCTGTATTCTGGCCTACTACGTCAACGAGCTTGAGCTAAACAGTCTTTTTTAGGGTTCCGTACCCGAAGGGTGAAACAGGACCCTATTACTAAGACTCCACTGTCCGTCCGTCTGTCTGGCCGTCTGTCACCAGGCTGTATCTCAAGATCCGTAATAGGTAGACAGTTGAAATTGCCACAGAATGTGTATATCTGTTGCCGCTATAACAACAAATAATAAAAATAAAAATAAATTAAAAATGAAAGGGGGCTCCCCTGCTAGAGACGTATTTTTTTGGCTTATAGAATTAAATCTTGTACAATGGTGCGGAACCCTTCATGCGCGAGTCCGACTCGCACTTGGCCGGTTTATTATAACAATCATCAATCAACAATCTACAACAAAAAATGAAATATAGGCACTAAACATCTCGAATTTGAATCCTCTACAGATAGTAGAACGATGTTATAAAATATGCCGGCAGTTTATTACCAATGTTTCATACAAAATAAAGATTTCATGAAAGTAGAATATAATTCAGATTTAATAATAACATGTGAAATTTCGTGAAAAAATATAAGAGAACGTACGACCGTTTTATTAGTAAATATCTCGAATGAGTGCAAATCACACACACTTATGTACTCCTACATCTATTTATGTGTTACGAGCGACTGCAAACATTTGGGCCAACTTGAAATTTAACATACAAGCAGCTCGCTAGTGTTTATTATTCGCGGACGTGTAGGACGGAGATCTTTCCCATGTCAGGCAGTTCCAATCCTATAAGAAATGTGCGACGTCCTAAATCTATCAAACCATTTTGGCAGAGACCCAGTCCGAGTTTCAAGGACAAACTTACGCGAGAGCAACTGTTTGCTGCTTGAAATGACGATTGTGAATAACTATTTACAATCGTCATTTCTGCATAAAGGGGGAAGCTTGTTTTTGATAATACCTTGAACCTTATCAAAACGGCTGAACTCGTTATCGTACTGCAGACTGGAAGGCAAGGGGAAATCGCTACTGTTTTTTTTTTAGTTGCACAAAATAGAGACAGATAAAGCCATGTGCCTAGCACTTAGTGATGGATCGATGGTAGGTATATTTATGTCATTATGTACATTTTTCAGTAATTAACTTTCTCAATGTACTGGTTATATTACTTTTAGTTTACCTTGATTATAATATGTTGCTTATATACCTACCTATGTGACAAGCCAGTAGTCACTCAGTTTGTCCTGCTAAAGCAAAATTGCCTCTGTAACGTGGACTGTAAAAAAACAATCTATTTATACTGGCCTGGTTCGTGTATTTATACAAGATGGACAGAACTATATAATGATTTGTACAGAGTGAAAGTTACTTAGTAAATGTTTACAAACAACTTGTTTTATTTCCTTAGCAAGACAGCCATATTTGTAGACAAAACATTAGTATCTATAATAAAGTTGATATATACGAGTATGTATTGTTGTCTAGTGTTGTGTATGTGTAATTCGATTTAAATGAATTAGAATGAGTTTATAATATTAACAGTACACAGAATGGGAGGTGGCTCATGACATATACTAACTTCATCTAACAATTACCTACAATTGCCTGTTCACTAGGCAACTGTAATTTCTAACAAATCTTGTGTCTGTCAAGCGTAGTTAACAAGAGGCTTTGTCGGTTTGTTAAGGTGATATTGTATTTATTTATGATTGGGTTTATGAGAGGTACCAATATATGACAATTGCCTAGAATTGACACCTCACTTAACCCCATTGTCAAGGAGTACAGACTTTTACTACGTTAGTGTAATGGTACTAGTCCTGGGTACCGGGTCACCGTATCGATATTCACCACATAGTATAAAACAAAGTCTGTCCCTATGTATGCTTAGATTTTTAAAACTACGCAACGGAATTTGATGCGGTTTTTTTTAATAGATAGAGTGATTCAAGAGGAAGGTTTAAATGTATAATACACGCATAATATAGTAGAAAAACACTGATAACTTTAGAGGTTTCTAATGTGATGTCGTAAATAAACACATTTTTTTTGCGTTTACATTGCAAACGCTGGCTGAACCCTACGAGATAGATCAAAATAATGTACCACAGTATTGTACACCTTAAAAAGGTCTACAAAAAATCCGCAATGGTATATGTCTATCTCTTAGGGATAACCCACAATAACCATTTTTTATCCTTTACTTTTTATGAGAAATAATGGCTTATTTACAAAGTGATTTTAAGCAATACAGCATTAATCCTTATCCAATTATGTACCTTAAATACATTGTGCATTTAATACACATCAAAATGGCCCTTTACAGTATGTAATTTCAATGAATATTTTCGAAGATATTACAGATTTAAAATACAGGGACATTGCGGTTGCGGCGGTACCCGGGCCAAAGGGCCGGACAATTTCCGGTAAAGATATCTTTAGCAATGACCATTAATAAATCGCAGGGTCAAACTTTCAATGTTGCAGGCTTAGATTTGAGCGTTGAGTGTTTTTCACATGGCCAATTATATGTCGCTCTTTCAAGAGTAACCTCTAAAGAAAACATGTTTGTATTGTCTAATGACAAAAAAGCTGTGAACGTTGTATATAACGACATTCTGTAGTATATTTAGTATCATCTTTGCACGGCAACATAATCGCTAAGAATAATATAATAGTCCTAGTTGAACATAGCGCTAGCGAGCTTTTATGCATACACAAACAAACACTGCCGTGTGTGATTGCCAAGTCATTCCATTTATTAAAGAAATGAAGATGTCTAATTGTCTAAAACGGATGGTCACAATTAAATGTCGATAGTTACAAATTAAGTACAAAGCCATTAGAACTCATAACTTTTTGTGATAGAAGAACTAAGCTGCGACTTGCGAGACTTGGGTTTTTTTATAATAGTTATACATTAGTTTCTAAACTACAGGTCAAAATTAAATGTAATCTGGGAATATACTTGTAACATTATGCCCGCTTAAGTCACTAAAAATTCAGGCTTCTAGCTTTATCCACTACGAAGTTACAAGGGTTGGAAATGTCCAGAATGGCTTTGAAAAAATGATGGTACGGATGTGTTTATTTTTGTCTGCTTGGCTGGGGCGCTGCCATGGCCTCAAATAGCTTAATAACTTGGCTATGTTTATAATCCACTTGACTGACATAATATTGCGCAAGCGTCTGAAACATATAAAAGAAAATAAATAGTTTTCTTTTTACCATTTTTTTTAGTTGCGGTAAATAACTGCTATTAAGTAGGTACGTGACTAAATAAAGTAAATAACTCTTCCTTAGTATTTTTTTTTGTTTTAATTTAGAACTAGTGATCCATTCTGGCTTCGCCACCCACGGTACTAAGTTTCCACAAGTTTTCTGAAATAATATAAAATACCCTATTATTCTGAATAAATGCTGGTTACAACAGTTCAGTAAAACCGTATTGGAATACCTTCAATGATTCTGAAGAGTAGCTCAAACGTACTGATACTCGAACGCTTACCAATACTTTAATACTATGTATAATACTATGGATAGGATTTTAATTACCTTGCCGAGATGACGGCGCTGGCTTAGTACAATAAATAAAGTCCACATGTCAGCTATTAATGAAATGGTAAGAAGGCAGGAAGCTTTTGCATACACAAGTACCTAGATAATCTGCAGAAATGTTGCCACATAAAGATAACATTAATATACATATTATGGCCTCAGAACACTGAGTTAAATAATAAAATCACTCCATGATTCGAAACGTATCTAATGGAATATACAATAAGCTATAAATTTACTAGTTACGCAGTTGCAATATGCTCCTCTATAGCGCAGCACAAACTGCAAAAAGTTTTAAATAAGCCTCAATTAATGCAACGCGAGTTTGTCCTATAGCGAGTAATTCTCTCGTATAGCTACAAAATGCGGTACCTGTTGGTTTTATTTTTATTTCAATAGAACACACAGACCACGGAACGGCCCTACTTGTTATAAGGAGCAACACGAATGGTCCCCAGAATTATACCAAAACCGACAACTAACGTGAAGCAATAGCGTTGCGCATCAACTTAATCGTCTTATTATTATCTTATCGTCATCTAAGATATAAGAAACATTCAGTTTCCGGGTCAACAGAACCGAATTACTTACTTTAAACAATGTTTATACATGAATCACACAATAGGGTTCCGTTAGCACCCTTTGGGTGCGGTACGGTAACTTACAAGTTATAATTAAATTATTTTTCCTAAATAGACTTACATTTTATAGAGACAGATATATTTTTAGATAAAAATATTTTTTCTCGGTAAAAAAAAAAATACCAAAAACGTTTCCTCCTCAAATCCTCTACGGATTCGCAGGAAACGTTTTTGGTACTTTTCTGCTTAATTTGTTATAGGTAGCTGTTATGGTAAATGTTATGGTGACATACGCATAGAGTTATTTATACATTACTAGCAACCCGCCCCGGCTTCGCACGGGTACATATACACCTAAACCTTCCTCATGAATCACTCTGTCTATTAGTGAAAACCGCATGAAAATTTGTTCAGCAGTTTTTCAGTTTATCGCGAACAGACAGACAGACAGACAGACCGACAGACGGGGCGGGGGACTTTGTTTTATAATATGTAGTGATGATATTATTCCAGTCATTTTAGGTTTTATCTGGGGAAAAATTCCTAGTGAGCTGAATTTTTGTATACACCTTTATTACGGTGTTATTATGAAGATGTGAAAAATCGACATCGATTTCGTGCCGGCTAAAAAAGTTACAAAGGTCAAAAGGTCACGAAAATCAGTTTTTCGCAAATATTTCGCGACAAATATTGCTCGGAGGTCAATAGAGATCATTATAAAATTGGTCCTCATAAAATTGTCTACAAAAAATGTCTCTTGCAGTTTTTCTGTAAAATTAACTGTTTTCGGATTAAAGCGCTGAGAAAGCGACTAGAATGCACTCACATACGGTATTGTAAACCGTACACCAAGGCGTAAACTCTATTGCTTTTTATTAATATTTGTAAGTGTCTTAAAAACTTTTATCTTATATTTGGACGTTTCGGGAAAGATATACTTTCTTATAGAGGTTTAGGTTTTTAGTAAAATCTACTATATCTAATTCAAATGACCTTCACTGGCAGATGTTCCGTATTTCATTGTTCCGCATTTGAATGAGATATAGTACATTTTACTAAAAAACCTAAACCTCTATAAGATAAGTATATATTTCCCGAAACGTCCAAATATAAGATAAAAGTTTTTAAGACACAAATATTAATAAAAAGCAATAGAGTTTACGCCTTGGTGTACGGTATACAATACCGTATGTGAGTGCATTCTAGTCATTTTCTCAGCGCTTTAATCCGCAAACAGTTAATTTTGCAGAAAAACTGCAAGAGACATTTTTTGTAGACAACTTTATGAGGAACAATTTTAAATTGACCTCTATTGACCTCCGAGCAATAGGTCACGAAATATTTGCGAAAAACTGAATTTCTTGACCTTTTGACCTTTGTAACTTTTTTAGCCGGCACGATATCGATGTCGATTTTTCACATCTTCATAATAACACTGTAATAAAGGTGTCTACCAAAATTCAGCTCACTAGGAATTTTCCCCAGATTGGGGTTTAAAATGCCTAAAATGACTGGACTATATGTTTAGCTTTTACCACATATGTGATTTTACAGTTAACTGAACTTGGTGAAGTTTAATTAAGTTAGAATACACAGTATGTATTCATATTTAGATTGATTTGAAGATTGACTTTGAAATAGATCTGTTTGTTTTTCAAAGTCACGATTATGGGTAGACAAAACTTATGTTAAGTAGTACTATGATACTAGTCGTAAAGATACGAAGCACATGTCGTTTTGCGAACAAATCGAGATAAATATTCACAGAGGCGACAATAACCCAAGTCAGTCACATACTGAGAATGTACGTACATAAGTAGCTTCATACATTATGATGATATTATTATTATAATTACATTATGTGGCATCTACCTACTTACATGGTCATTTATACATGTGTTTCTCCTATGTATCATCTTGAAATGATGTCATGCCTTAATAAATAGCTGGTGATCTAAAAGTATGGTTTTCTTAGGTCGTTTGTTTTGCACTTTATGTCAATCAGATTCCTCAAGTGGCAATCTGTGTTATGTGCGAGTAATGTATCGAATATCGTTGAAAGGGCCATTGGACCAAAGAAGCAGAATGAATCATTCTTTAAAAGGGCCTTCAGTCTTATTCAATCATTACTGTCTTTATAATATGTATGCCTGTTCTTATAATATCAATAGGATTGATAAACTTCTTTAAGTGCTAAGGCTTTTACGACTGGTTTTGAGCAAAATTCTTGGTCAACGGCTTCGATCAAATATACCGTTCCCTAACAAAAATCGCGTCAAATGGTGGCACTCGATAGTACTACATGCTTTACGTTCATGCATTTAATACGCCATCCTAATAATAAACCAGACCATACAATGACCATACACCCTATATACCTAAGAGAGTAAAAAAGCATAGGAATTTCGTGGTTGTAAGCGGTTGCCGTAGACGTTTGCAATACCAGGGTGTCGCGAGTACAGTGTGTGTTAAAAACCTCTATGTACTTTTTGAAGACCCACGTACTGTATAAAAATGTTATTTTGTTATATTTAGCGCGAATCTCGTTTCTTGTCTGCGATGTATATTAATTTTGGCATTCATTGAAGTATGGGTTATAAAACCTTTTGTAATTGGAGTGATTGAAGTATCTGTTTTGCTAATTTCTCTAAGAAACGAGTCTCTTAAAAGTTATGCTCAGTGCAGGATTAGCTAGATCTTACTTCAAAATTGCCACTTTTTAACTTAAAATGTCTATATTGAACCTACGAAGGGAATAATTAAGCATACACCCTCGACATATTTCAGCTGTCTATCAAAAAGCAGGCGGGCGGTGTGTCCGACGGCCAAGGCGTAGTGTGAGTCCTCACACACTACGAACTAGCTTATCCAACGCGACCAGGCTACCCTTTTCTTTTCCACCACTTCTTTAGCGTACACCATCTTCTCGCAAAATGAATGAAATCTCCCAATCTTAGTCTCTTGCGAGAATCATGGCTGGCGCTGTTTAATCCGGACTGAGTTTTCGAGCAATATATGCAGTGTCTTTTTGTCTCTGCCGACCTGCATATGAATTATTTGACGTCCTATTAGCCGCAATAGGGGATATTACCTTCTATGCCGTTAACCACCTGCCTCCTCTCAACAATATCCGTAATAAAGTTTTGGTAAAACAAACGGCCTTAAAGGAGCTGCAGCGCAGTATGATTGTCTTAATCCCACCAAATCTTTAAGGAGTTACATGTGTGTAAATTAAGATAACTACCTTGGGTAATCTGGGTTAGTTGTCGCAGGATCTAGATTTTATTGTTTGTGGAGATTATAGTTTAAGTAGTGCATGCTAACAATTTTGAACTTATCCTCTATTTTACAAATGTTGATAATAGTGTACATACCTTTGATGAACATTATCAATTTGTAAATTTTTTAATTACCAATTTGATTGCGTTTTGTTTTGACCTTTTATGGTGATACTAAAATAATAAATCTTCAATCTAAACCGTTGAAAAATAACTGATAATAATTGTTGTTGAGTTATGAGATATTAAAAAATAGTTTATAAGATTATATCAGCTAAAATTTTAGGTATAGGAAGCTCCGGTGGAAGTGAAACTTGTCAGTCGTGATTAGCAATGGCAGCGTATGCGAATGTAGAAATAGCTTATTTCCACAGTGCAGGTAGGTACTAGGAAATCACGGTTCAGTATGTTGAAGTGGCGGTAGGCAGGCCCATAGCACGCAGAACAGATAGCCGATGTCACAGGTTACCGAGTAGTTAGTACGTGGGGTGTTACCACAATGGGCCGCAAGGTTCTGAAGTAGAGACCACGGACCGGAGAGCGGTGTAGTATGTCCACCAATAAGGTGGACAGATGATCTTATAAATATCGCAGATCGACGGTGGATGTAGTTTGCATCCAACGGGCATTCTTGGAAGTCATTGATTGATTCTTGGAAGGCCTATGCCCAGCAGTGGATGGTCTAATGCATTTTCAATTTTAATAATGCTTTCAGGAACCACTTCCATTTTCTTGAATGTATTCATTGTATGAATGACTATATATATAAAATATAACAGGTACAGCAAAGGATATTGGGTACCTTTCATCCAGAAAAAGTACTGTTCCCGTGGGATACCTGAATTGGCAAAATCCACATTAAAGCAAGTGAAGCCAAAGGCAAAAGTTAGTTCATAAAATTTTTCTTTGTCTACAACAAGGTTTTTGTTCTTACACAACAATTGCAATACTTTAATTTGAAAGGTTGAATACAATGATATATGTGTACGATGATATACGTGTATAATGCTTTCGAAAATTGGTAAAAATACTAATTCTAATTTCTTGATTTTCATTCGTAGTTCGCAATCTTCATTTATTTTACGTTCTTAGGTACGTAAACGACTTTTATCTAACTTTTAAAAGATAAATTGGGTATAGTTTTTTTTTTAATTCTGATGCAGTGTGAAAAAAATTACTTTTTGGGATATTATTGTATACTAGAAAAATTACAAAGACTTCTCTTGAAGTATTAATATATAGATAACCCTGAACTTGACTCAATGGTGACATTATGATGTGTAGGCGGCGTCTAATTTAAAGAGTCTCGTTTGATAATTGGACCGTACTCTGTTTATAATTAATTTTGCTTATTCGTGTAAGTAGGTGTAAAAGATTATAACATTAAGGTCGTACACAAATATTATCATAAAAACGTAATTTGGTTAAATTGCATTTTGTACATTAAAAGGTATTTTCTTTTACAGGTTGATTAAGGCTACTAAAATTACAGCATATTGTAGTAGCCAAATCAACCAGTTGAGGGTGTAAAAGAGCTCAATAATTTATGACAGTATATTACTTATTGTTAAGAAAATTCAAAATTTTAGGAATTTAATATTTAAAAAAATTCAGCGTTGTGCAAAAATCTCAAAAAATAAATAGGTTTTTTATCGCAATATAAAATCAATTACATCGTTTTGACAAATTAGTACATGCGTCCATAAGCTTTTCTTCTAACATTAAAAACAAGAATTAAGTAATAATAGTTTTATCACAACTACACAAAAGAATACTTAATCAACGAAAAAGGCAATAAAGTAAACTTACCAATAATCCAAAAAATCAAAAGAGTTAACAGAATTGACATCTTGAGGAAAACATTCGTAATATTGTAAATATATCCACAAAATGAAAAAAAAACCTTCTTACTTGCGCAGTAAACTAAAATAGGTAGAACAGTAATGCGCTCTCGCCAAAAGCGACAAAGGCAAGTGTTCGCGAAAAGCGCGCGAAAACCACTAATGTCGGAAGCTCAATGTGGTGCAAATACGTGGGAGGAATGCTCACGGATGCCAGAATAGCATTAGAAGTTTATAAACTGGTTATTGAAGTATTCATAAGTCCTTGCATACGTCAATTCTTACCAATGTCACTTCGGAATATTTAGGAGAAGCAACAATTAACAGTATTAGCACCCTGCCATTGTTAACGTGATATGGTTATAATTGCATGTTTGTTTAAGAATTTAGATCCTCATATATTTAGCGCAAACAGTGATGGAATGCAATTATGTATATGATTTAGGTTTAGAAAAAAAACGATAATTGACTATTTCAGATTTACTGCACAACACGGTTGGTTCTTTCTCACTTAAACAAACCACGTACAAACAGCTCAGCAAATATTATACAACTGTCAAAAAGATATGCTCAAGTTTTTTGTCGCTTTCAGGGAAGAATAGTTTAAATCAGACAAGTTTATTGCAGGTGTGGTAGCAGCAAGGGTGATAGGGGGGGCTTGGGCACGTGAACGCTTGACACGGGGGTACGACTGGACAACACTCGCCAGGGTACCACACGGTGCGGGCGTATCTGCCACTCGGCCTCGTGCATGCACCGTGGTTGAAGCAGTGGGCCTTACATGGGAAGTCATAGCAGCAAGGCCTGTAAATTTCAATTGTTATAAACCTTTTGATAACAGACTTTACATTTATGTTACCTTATCCTAATAAAAATAACCTTTTTTGCAACATGGTTACGTAACTACTTATATCTTTTGTATTTCACAAACTGCTTTTTGGCAAACAGTGCACATTTCACAGGTGCGATTTCTTTACATTTTGAATTATTTTAACATTGATGATCGTAACATTCAGAGCTTTCTTTTAAGTTTTTATTAGTTGGTGTTTTTATATGTATAAAAATAAGAGTGTAGGTGTGACCGTAACTTGGGGCAATGGAGTGCCATGCCAAGTGCCAAACAATTAAAAGTACTGTAGTGTACTTTTAATTGTTTTTTTTTGGGTTCCTCCCAACTCTCAACTAATGAGTTGGCAGTCAGCTCTGTATATCTGAACTTGTCTTTACCGAGAGAAAAAGTTCCTCGGCAGCTCTTTATACCCACCTATTTCGTCAGTTTTTAGAAAGAAAGAAAGAAAGAAAAGTTTATTTGTCAGAATGTAGTAGGTTACAATAGGTGTTTTATGGTTTTTCAGGGTATCATACATTCTACCGAATCGGTGTACAAATATTAAGCTTATTATCTACTTATAATTATATTGAACTATCTAATACTATTACAATGTTATTGTCATCGAGAAATTCTTTCGTAGAATAATAACATTTATTTAACAGAAAATCAGATAATTTCCTTCTGAATGACGTTATATTTAGGTTCTTAAGGTCATTTGGAAGTTTATTGTAAATTCTGATAGCCATACAGAATGAGTTTTTACTGTATAACGTTGTGCGTTGGGTTGGTACAGATAATTTATTGGGGAATCTACTATTTCTATTTGTTATATTGATATTTCTAATAAACAGATCAGGGTTTTTGTATACAAAGATGGAAATCTCATAAATATAGAGACAGGGTAGTGGTAGGATACGGTATTTTTTGAATAATGGCACACAGCTGTCCAGGTAGTCAGCACCACACATTGCGCGTATGCACTTTTTCTGTGCTCTGAATGCTCTGATTAAATCCACTGAATTCCCCCATATGACTATTCCGTAGCGTAAAACTGAGGAGACATAACCGTGGTATGTATTAGTATTTATGACCAGATCTCCTATTTCCGGCAAAATTTTCAAATTATAATTAGCTGTAGAACCTCGTATCTGTCATGCCTAAGCACGTTACTTGAAATGCACCTTTGCGTTGTTAAATGGTCTGCAAAATTTTACGCTTCTGGCCGACTCAGTATTTTTAATATTTCATTCACAAATATTGCTTGAAAACGTGTTTGATTAATGTTTATATTCTTTATTTTTATGCTACTATGGTTATAAAACATTCTAAGGGGTTACCATAGTTTATACTGAACTATCAAAATATTGGAGGAAATTTTGCCTTTGGGAAAAAAGTAACCCTCAGTCATTCCAGATCCCGACGTTGAGTTTTAATTCTTCTGTGTTACTAGACTAGATTAATTCACTTAGATGAATCAAGTGAAGTATCCTTGATTCATCTAGGTGAATTAACCCAGTTAATAGAATTGAACACCCTTATAAGAGAGGATCATTGTATACATGGAAGTGTAGTCTTCAATAGCCTGGATAGCCTGAATTTATATCAACTCCTAGTAAATTGATATGCGATCTTTGAATACGAATACCTAATCACTTCAATAATGATAAATAGAAGTATTTATGATTAATTATATTTCATAATGATTATTTAAACAAAATACTTTTAAAATTAATAATATAGATGTTAAGAGGCAGGTAAATCAAGCCTGTAATAGGTACTGTGTTTGTCTTATATAAGTCCAGGTCAAATAAGACTATGGTGCTACAAGATAACGGTGAATTAAAACTTCCTAACAATAATAAAACACAGTTCAGAATTGTTTGTTGTATGGACCTTCAAGAGCAATTGTGATAACTAACCATATTTAAGCAATTTTAACGCGGCATAGCTAAAGTATCGTTTTAATGTTGCGTTTCAAGATTTTGTTCGCTCATAAATCTTCGGTGTACTCGTTCTCGTTGTTTTTATAGGCACAGATTATTTTTATTGTATTATTATGATATTTCTTCTTAAAATATTATAAGTTGTATTATGTATTGTCTCAACAATTTGTTGTAGAATATTATATACATGCGTATGTAAAAGAGCATTCGTTTCAAATCCTACCATAATATTATAAACGTGAAAGTTTGTGAGGATGTATAGATGTTTGTTACTCTTTCTCGCAAAAACTACTGAACCAATTGCTATGAACCTTGGTATGTAGATAGCTGGACCTGGATTAACACATAAGCTACTTTTATCCCGATATTCCCACTAGATCGGGACTTATGCGGGTGAAACCGCGGGGCGCTGCTAGTTTAAAATAAGTTTGACTCGTCTGACTGCCTACAACAGTTCGAAAGGCTAATAGTAAATACTATAAATCGCCTGGTGGTCGAAATTCGACCATAATTTATTTCTCTATAAATATTCGTTTCCAGTCTAACTTGAACTGTCATTGTATAGATTTAGGTACATTTACAGGTCATACATACATATATATCGAACACGTATAGTTTAATGAAGTCGTTTTCATAGGTTTTGTAACACAAAATATTGTTAAAAAAAAATTGCCTTCTGCATTTCTTTTATATATAAGTATTAAAATTTTCACGTACCTTCGCGAAATTTTCTTAAAATCATACGAAGAATTCTCTTCATGTGTAATTATGTACATACGTAATTAGATAGGAACTAAATGGTCTAGATGCAGGGAGTGGATCCGTGTTGAATATCCTTTACATTCTGTGGTTACTCTTTAATAAAGTATCTATACTAATATTATTTATGCGACAGTAACTAACTCTGTCTGTTAGTTTTCGACGAGTAAATCGCTGGGACCTTGGATAAGGGCATAGGCCAAATTTTGTCGCTATAGTAAAACTTTAATGGGGTGAAATAGGGGATGAAACATACTACTCGAATTATTGATTCTAAGTAGACGAAGTCACGGGCCACACCTACTATAAAATGAAAAATAGTTTGCTTCAAATTAAAAAAACCTATATTATACTATATTATATATACCTACTGTATTACTTATTATTATATTATACTATTTCCTGAGCAGAGATTATACTAAAAACCATAGGTTCCAGAAAATAGTTTTTGTTCGAGCAAGTTTCAAATATTTGTTTTAGTCAAAGAAAAAACTTGAACAGAGAGATTACCTTTCGCATGGCGCATTGCTAGGGCCAGAGCAATAGCACGGGACCTCCCTCTGGAAGGGTTGCGGCCTGGGTTGACCACACCTAGGTCTCTTGTAGTATATGCTCCATTCACCCCTGACGCATCCGTACCTCGCAGGGCGAGGAAAGCATTCATAGCCGCGAGGCAGCACTGACATATTTGTAAATTGTAGCCGCTTAAGTTTTCTGAAAGAATGTTCAAATTAGTATTTCATTAGACCCCAAATTCTTTTTTATCTTAAAAATATATACATGTTCATTATTCAATGTGTAAACTATAAACACTTTTTTTAGGGTTCTGTACCCAAGGAGTGCCAACGGAACCCTATTATTAAGCCTCCGTTGTCCGTCCGTCTGTTTGT
This sequence comes from Euplagia quadripunctaria, assembly GCA_963859945.1. Taxonomy (NCBI): domain Eukaryota; kingdom Metazoa; phylum Arthropoda; class Insecta; order Lepidoptera; family Erebidae; genus Euplagia; species Euplagia quadripunctaria. The sequence continues at coordinate 11,970,868 of OY982561.1, forward strand.
CAGCGGGCTGTATCTCAAGTAGCTTAATAGGTAGATAGGTAAACAGTTGAAATTTTCAGTGTGTTTCTATAGCCGCTGTAATAAAAAAAGAATTAAACAGGGCCCAGGGTCAAATCAAGAAACAAAGTTTTTTTTTTAAATTTTTGATAAACATTGTCCCTTCGTGTCCGCTTCGCACTTTGTTGGTTATTTTTATAAAAATTATGTAAAATACTTACTGGTAATTTATACGGTTTATATGATTTTTATATATCTTTTAAATTTTTTACAAAATATTTTTGTAATAATTTATTCAATCATAAGATTTTGTGTTAATAATTTTATATTTTTGTAGTCATTTAGAAAATTTTCATATAAATGATGGATGATGTCTGATTGACAGCCAATTAAATAAAGAACATGCTCAAAGTCATTGTGCAAGGAGTCTTAGTTTCTACTCTCCAGCCTGTAAAGAGAGTAAGAGGGTAATGGGGGATTCTAGGAATATCATAATCCGGTTACGCAATCTTTCAATATTTCAGCATTATGTCGTTTGTTTGAGATTTTTGACATACCGAGTGCCAAGCTTAGGAAAAGTTCGTTTCTAAGAATGATAATATTGGCACTCTGACTTTTTAATAAATTATAGGCGGATTGTGACGTGATGGCCGTCTGTTGATCAAGAGGTGGCCTAAGTCTACGGGGGTTCTCGGAGGCCTTGTGACGGAACACTGTGTGATTGTAGTCGGTTTGATTCCGACCTACCACTTCATCGTCAGCTCCATAAACTAAAATATATAATACTGAAAGCTCCGTTAAGGTTATGACTCATGTGGGTTTCTACACAATAAAAAAGGCTATGTGTATTTTACTGAAACATTAAATTCAGCACTAAATATTTTACAAAGTAAAAAAAATTAATCACTTTGGTTCCATGAAAAAAAATGCAACCACAATGTAATTTTATGTATCCGTTGCATACATACATTACCTGTAACGACATCTATTGATCTAAAGTAAAACTAATTATGTTGATTTTTCTTGAACATTTTAAATTCTTATTTTTATGGATAGAGTAAATCGACTGCGATGAAACAAAAACTTAATGTTACACCCAATTACGCACAATGTTTTTGCATAATATGATAAACAGGCATAAATTTCAATAATGGTAGAAATGGGTTCTGTTGGTTATCCTTTAACACCCTCACATTTTTGTAAAGTAATTTCATTGTACAGAAACGCCACTTCTACAGATTTATTATAATGGATGTATGTATGTATTGAATAGATGTATAGATAACTGCGCTTCTAGGCGGGGTACCTTTCAATGGGAAACATGCGTCAGATTTTAAATTTGACACATGTGTATCGATCTAGCGGGGCCACTCGAGCCGAAAAAACTAGTGGCAATGCACAAAGCATTGCCACTAGTTTTTTGTTCAATGTACCTCACGAATTTATTGACAAGATCCAATGTACCTCAACTATTTTGATAGAATTACAATGAATCGCTTGATCCAACCTGCGGGGCCCGCGGTTGTATTACGCTCCGAATACATAAAAATAATACTGATCGTAACTTGTGCCAATGTATCTCTCAATTCATGTATTAACTCCAAGGGATTTTTAATAGAACAGGAGAAATTCAGCAAGAAAATTTTGTCTGCCCAGCAGGGCCCTTTGTAATTTGAATTCATACGTGCAGAAAAAGCACACCATTGTTATGTATTACGAATGTACCTTAGAGTTCTTCACTATTACCAAATTTTTAGCAGTTTTTATACATTTTATTATAAATGTATAATATTGATTCTAGTAGGTAATAGGCGCTTGATAAGGTAAGATTAACGTAATACATATTTCGAGTTCGAGTGGCCCCGCTAGATCGATACACATGTTTGACACCCAGCAAAACAACTGTGAAATCCCGTTTTTGGGGGTAGTGGCGTACAAACATACAGAGACAAAAATACCAGTCAGTCGTAGGACTGCACGTCAGAAGTGAAAACATAATTTCACAATGTATTTGCATATACATACACACACACACACATCTGTATATATATAATTAGGTTAAAAATTAAAAAGTAGGTAATAACATATCTAAATGTATATATAGGGTACACTGGAAGTTCTGCGCTCCTGACCGCTCATAAATGTTTGAATTTCGAATGTTATATTTTTTTAAATATAAGAAACTCGGCTCCGTCTTACGAATTTTCGGTCAGGTCACGTGTCCTGACGTGAGTTTAACATTTTTTACCCATCCCAAAAAGTGCACAACGCCGCTAAAGAAGTTTTCACTTAAAAAAAAATAATGCTTTGGTTTCTAAATAGAAGCCAACGCATATATTTTGTAAAGGCAATATTGTCCTTATCCACTCATATTATTTTTTCTTATTATCTCCAACGTGCAGACATCGGACTGTTACAATTTTATTATTATATAAAATTACATGTGTACAGATAATATCAAAGACCTTAATATATGAATTTACATGTTTGTAAATCTACTATTCACCTTTAGGGAATAAATGTTCAAAACCTTTGACTTAATTCATTCCTTTCCTTATGACCTGCATGGTTATTGACTTCATTAGCGTGACTGATCCACGTTTACACCAACTGGCTGACGACTTTACGGCCTACTTTACTTTACTAATCCCGAAAGTACACAGGATGTATTTTACATCATGTATTTTAAATCATGTGATTTCTCAGTCAGAAATATTTGGCAGAAGTTGAATCTTTATGTTAAAATATAAAATACTGTAATGACCTCTACATACAGCAATATACACTTCAGTGCCATCTAGTAAATACAAGTCAAACTACACAGTAACCACTGATCCTCTGCCGCGTAAAAAAGTCCTCGCACCGATTAGTATTAATACTACTTCCTAATTAGTATACATCATCAGACTTGCGGTCCTGCTGGATCTCAATATTGGCCAATAAAGAGAATGGATGAGAGACGCCTGCGTGTAGATGAAATGCGAATGTTGAGATGGATGTGTGGTGTGACTAGGATGAAAAAGGCGAGGAATCAATACATTAGATGGAGTCTTAAAGTAGCGCCAGTGGATGAAACGTTGAGGAGCAACAGATTATCGTGGTATGAACATGTAATGCGGAGGGTTGAGCAAAACATGGTAAAGAGTTTAGCAAGAATAGAGAACGACCAAGGAAAAGATGGATGGACAGCGTGAAAGAAGATATGGCTAACAAGTGAACTGACGAATGCTAGATAATAATAATAATAATAATAAGTTTATTTCTCCTCACAAAATACATTTTAACTTATGGTACAAAAATATATAAGGTAGTAGAATGGAATGGTAGATGAAATAAATGATATATGGTATATGGTAGATGAAGAAAAAATGATATATGGTAGATGAAGAATGGAAGAAAAAAAACACGTTGCGCTGATCCTAAATAAATTTGGGGAAAAGGCAAGAAGATGGTGCCAGTGACTGCTACGATTACATTACTAACCAGTGTAATAAGGAAGGAAGAATACGCTCGCCATGTCAGGTGTTCTATTTATCACAGTTTGACTGTTAATCTCAACCTGATACTGAAAGCAAGAGTAAGAATAACGCTACTTGAACCGCTTTAGGTCCAAGGTCTATGCAAATATTTCCAGTTCAGTCATGGCAACTCATGTCAGCAAAGGTCAATATTAGATTTGGGTGTTTTGTATTTATTGGCCCCGCAGAGAAATCGTTTTTATGTTTTTCCAACATAACGGATTCTCGATTTAGGCTAGACAAAGTTAGTGTCGGCCTGGTGAACTTGAGATACTGTGACTTGAGACAGCGCCACGTACACCAAATCCTGCACTAGCAAATTTTAAGCTTTCGAAGTCGAAGTCGCAGTCGAAGGTGAAACTGTGGGGTGTAGCTAGTAGAATATAGTTTATGAATAGGAAGTTTATAGAGGAGATATTAGGAGACGTCAGCTAAGCTATGATAAATTGCATTTTCATAGGTTAAGTAGTTTTCGAGATTTCATGATTACTCAGTGAGTGAGTATCCTTTCGCCTTTATATATAACCAGCAACCCGTCCCGGCTTCGCACGGGTAGTAGAGAAATCAACAATCATCATATTTCAATCACAATCAATATACACAAAACGTTATATAACACCTAAACCTTCCTCATGGATCACTTTGTCTATTAGTGAAAACCGCATGGAAATCCGTTCAGTAGTTTTCAGTTTATCGCGAACAGACAGACAGACAGACGCAGCGGGGGATTTTTTTATTATATGTAGTGATATAAAGATTTATTGCTGGATATCAAAATTCAAAAACTTAATTTATTTTATATAATACGTATATTCCTATGACATATTATCGCATCAATGGTAAATATTTTACAACACTTTTCACTCCTAAACTTCGGTATAATACATATGTCTCTGCATTTGCCACCACTACCAAATTGGCATGCAAGGGCCACAGCAGCCACAACAGACAGGAACTCCTGCGTAACTGCAACGCTTGGGTATACACACTCCTGGCTCGGTAGTACAATAGCAAGGACACGCCCTGCAGCGATTTGGCCGACAGCAAGGAATCGCCACTGTGTCGCAAACTGGTGTGGGCCTCGGTGGTTCCGTACGTGGCTGGAAACAACAAATATTAGGTAAAAATATAACCTATTTAAAAACGAATTACGCTAATATTGTTCCAGTGCCAAGAATCACAACTGTGGACCCAACTTGAAAAAAATTATAGCACTCAAGTTATTGCTATTATAAATTTCAAGGGATTAGTGATAGTAATAGGAAGAAAGAAAATATGATTTTATTGCAAAAACTTCAGAGGTGTAATGAATTCTATGTAAAAGAGGTAGATAAGTTACATGCATTGTACAAGGTCCTCACTTAACTACGACAGGTGGTCTAGTTAAAGTTTGGTATCAATAACAAGAGGTTACGGTCTAACCAATCCATATCTTCATACTATGTGATTCGAATATAAAGTCAATTACTCACCTTATCACAGGGAGGACATGGTGGTAGGCATGGCAAAATTGGGGGAGCTGGACATGGTTCGGGACATGGTCGGACTGGAGCTGGGCACGGAGAACACCCTCCTCCCGGACACACAGAACAAGGCCTGAGGTCGTTGCAGGACGCAACACATGGCTTCGTCGTGTATGGGTAGCAAGCTCCACAAGGCTGACCTGTCGCAACGCAGGGATCAAAACTGTAAAACGGAGCACTCATTTTGATTTTGCACTTTTTATCTGATAATATTTTTTTAATATAAAATGATCCAAGATGTTATAAATAAAATTTTAATTGACAGTCCATTACTTTGTTTTTCATTTTTTAAGGTCACTTTATTGTACTGGCAGATAACTGGCAGCACAAAATTTGAATTTATGGTTTATTTATATAGTGTCTATGAAAAAAAATAATTGAGTATTATATCAAAAATTGTCAAAAAAGATGTATCATGTGTAAAAATTATAAAAAATTATAAAATTTACAAGTAATTTATGAAGTATATAAATCACAAAGAATATAATGTGTTCACCATGTTGCTGTAATTTTTGCTCAACGTGTCCAGCTATCTTACCATGTGGACGAGAGCCTTGTTGCACCTCGTGTCCACCGCCACCACCGTGTTGTAAGCCATGCGTCCCGCCTCCAGTTCCATGCACACCATGTCCACCATGCCGATGCCGACCGGTGTTTAGACAGTGTCCTGCGCCTGTTATACCTGACCTAGTACCACCGATAGTCCCGATATTACCGGTATGCAAGCCTCGACGATGTCCGCCACCAGAACCTTGTTTACCTCCTCCTCAGCCTGTTTGTTGTCCACCGGTGCTACCATGCTGCCCTCCGCCGCCACCATGTGATCCACCACCGGTACTTTTTAATCGTTAAAAATTCTATTTGTTATGCTCTAAAAACCAATACTTTATCATGTTTGTTTAATTACAGGTTTATCCCTGCCCAGAACCAATACCGTGTTATCAACCAGTTCTCCCGCGATGCAACCCGCAATGTCCACCACCTATTTTACCAAAACAACGTCCTATTTGCCCTAGAGCTCCTCCTGCTCCTTATCCTTGCCTTCCTGTATGTCGCAGCTGTTGTCCACACTGTGAACTTGACCCGGTGACTCGACGTCGTCCTCTAATTGTTCACGACAGTGTGTTCAAAACCAGGAAGTCCGGGTTACCTGCAGAATGTTACAATAGATCTTGTCCTAGTATACGTTACCAGATTGAAAACTATGTGCGGCAGGTACGTTTTTTAAATTTATCTAGCGGTAGCAGGTAAGCTAACAGTTAAGTGAATAGTCTAGACTCTAGACTATTCCACCTGAAAAGTAGTTGACCTCTTGACTCTAGAAGTTAACAACTTTTCAGAGTATTCAATGCGTGCTTTTGAGTGAGTAGAAGCTGTACTGGAGTGACATGCTTCTAGATCTCTTCTTTATAAGGGAGTTTCATCTTGGTGTCTGATTACAACTTAAACGCTGGTCAAATGACTGCTGCGCAAGCGTGGCTTGTCCGGTTTGTTAATGGTAACACATCTTTTTAAAACCCCGACGCAAAAGGGGATGTTATAAGTTTGACGTGTGTGTGCCTGCCTGTGGCATCGAAGCTCCCAAACGAATGGAGTGATTTAAGTACGTTTCTTGTTGTTTGAAAGGTGACTTGATCGAGAGTGTTCTAAAGATGCGATTCCACCAGTGTGCTGAACTGTGCGGCACTGTAATGGTACGATTCCACCACAATGGTGTGCAGCACAAATTGTGCGCAAATATTCTAGGAATGTTCGCGCACAATTTGTATTATTTGCTTGAGTGAGTCGACCAGAATAAAAATATTTGTGTAGCACACTGTGCATTACAGTGCCGCATAGTTCAGCACACTGGTGGAATCGCATCTTTATGCACAGTGTTCGACACAAATGTTTATTCTGGGCGACTCACTCAAGCAAACAACAACAAATTGTGCAATTTGTGCTGCACACTATTTTGGTGGAATCGTACCATTAGATATAATTCAATAAAATCTGTTTAGTCGTTCGGAGATCATCAGCTTTCTTCTAATCGTTGAAAGGATTTTCGAGTCGAGGTGTTTTAAATTTATGATTATTGTTAAAGAATATAATATGAGCGTTCTCCAAATGAGGCAATAACTACATCGTTAAAAATAATCGCAACAAGCAGTAAATAGTATAAGATTAATCTGTTTATTATTTGCAGGGTCCTCAAAGCGGTTGCTGTGTACCAATTCGTGTACCTCTGTTTTAATGACAAGGTACTAGTAAGAAAGTGCGTGTGCAATTAATTCATGAATAGTGGCAAGTCGAATCGTAAACTATTTAGTAAGTGTTGAAGTTTGTTTAAAAACTGTGGACAGTTTAGTGAATTTGTAATAATTCAGTATGTGTACAATTTATTTATTAAATGTGGTGATAAGCGGTAATGGATTACATAGTGTTTTTTTTTTTCGCTTCTTTCCCACCGTTCACCTTCCCAGACCACCTGGGTGTACGGTGGTAATTTTTTTTAACTACGGTTCACCTTTGTCCACCTAGCCCTAGGTGTACCATTGAAAATATTAAATTTCCACGGTACACCTTGTTATAGAAACTATTTTCATAGGTAATACATGATATATAAAAAGGGTTGTCTATTGTTTACCCGAAGATTATATACCATAATCATCATATTCCCCAATTTCATTTACCCGAATTTCATTTGCCCGAATGTTTTGTTTGCCCTAAAAGACATATGACATACTTTTAATTGCTCGAAACTTAGATACCATAAGATACGAGTGCCATACATATTGTTTTTCATATTTTTAATTGCCATAATAATTATTAGACATAATATTTAAACGCCATAATGATTATTAGACATAATATTTAAATGCCATAATAATTATTAGACAAATATTTAAACGCCATAATAATCAAAACTACTTCTGGGTGGTTTATAAAAAAATAACCACGAAGGGGATGGCGGCATCTATTCGCTCGCTTCGCTCCCTCAAACGACCCCGCCATCCCCTTCTAACCGAACCTATCCGAGTCGGGGTGCCCTAAAGTCCCGATTGCATCCAGTTTCTCCTGATATAACAACCGTTACACACCCAAATCGATGGCAAATGATGTTATGTCATATGATAATTATGGCATGTGATAATTAGGGTTTACAATGAATATGACAAATGATTTTATGGTGAGTGACTTTATGGGAAACAAAGCTTCTAGCACGTGACTAATATAGCAAATAAGAGTAGGGCAAATGAATATTACGTCATATAATATTATGGCTGTTGACTATTATGGCAAATGATATTAGGGCAAATAAAATTCGGGCAAACGGCAGGATACCTATAAAAAGATAGTAATGACACTGACAATTTACCTACTTAATTTTTCTGATCTAGCATTATATTATTGCTTATTATAATTCGGATTTATTTTGTTGTTTTTACTACTACTATGGAGGAAAATAAAATAACTATAATCAGTAGAAATGGTGGCAGTGTATTGTTATATAAAGAACACCAATATCATAAGGTAAAAACATTCAAGAATGGCGCCAGCGTATAGAGATGTTGTTTTTACAGAAAGAGTAAATGTACGGGAAACATTATCATACAGGTATTTACAAATGTTGAATAAATATAAGGTATGGAAAAGCAATTTGCAATACGAGGGCTACACTGAAAATTTCGGGAATCAAGGAAGTGACACAACATTACTATTTAAAATGTATTTATTGCTTTTCAAAGTATTCTCCGCAAAATTTTACACATTTTCCATACGATGGAACCAATCATTGAAGCAACCATTCCATTCGGAAGTTTGGGTCTCCAAAATGGCCGTTTTGTAGGCATCCACAGCTTCTTCAGGTGATGAAAATCTCTGACCACGCAATTTATTCTTTATGTTAGGGAAAGTATAGAAATCATTAGGGCTTAGGTCGGGACTGTACGGCGGATGGTCTAATAATTCTATGTTTTCTTGCTCTAAAAACTCTTTTGTTCTGTGCGCGGTGTGAGAACTCGCATTGTCGTGATGGAGGATGATGCGGCGGTTGCAGTTCTCTTTACGGAGTTCGGAAACGACCTGTGACAAACAAATGCTAGCATACCATTCTGCATTAACCGTCCTTTGTCCCTCAAGAGGAATAGTCGCAACATGGCCGGTTTTGGAGACAAACGTGGCCACCATTTTTTTTGCAACACTCCGTGAACGAACAATTTTAGTTGGCTTTAACTAATTTTCGAACACCCAAACTCGTGACTGGTTTCTTGTTTCGGGTTCGTACGCGTATATCCAGGATTCGTCACCTGATACAATGTTGTATACAGCATTTGAGGATCCTGCGTGGAATCTTTCGGGAGTTCTGATGCACCAAGTAACGCGAGCCGCTTTTTGCTCTTCACAGAGCAAATACGGTATCCATCGGGAAAACAACTTTTTTACACCTAATTGTTCAAGATTATTTGTATTTGACTCATGCCAATGTCTAAATTTGCCCGAATTTCGCGGTATGTCACATGTCGATCTTCCTCAATCAGCTTACGCACACCATCAACGTTTTCTTGGGTGACTGCAGTTTTTGGACGACCTTGACGGGGATCATCGCTGAGCTTGACACGTCCACGTTGAAATTCAGCAAACCAGCGATAAATTGTGGTTTTGGATGGGGCTTCATCACCAAATGCAGAAAGCATCCGGTCAACACACTCTTTTTGTAATAAACCGCTTCGAAAGTCATAATAAATCATCGCCCTTGAATTTTCTTGAGTCAATTCCATTTTCTCAACGACTAAACAAGTTTGAGAAGACCTTGTGAGAAGACCGAGAATCTTTTTTTAAATAAATAAATGGTATTCGATTTTTAAAACCAAGGAATTTTCAATTAAAAAGATTTTAATATGATAGGAATAGTGGAAATATTCCATTCCCGATACTTTTAGTGCAGCCTATGTATACCTACTCCTTATTCAAGTTATTTTAGTGAAAAAGTAATTGTTATAATTTAAATTTTAGAATGAATGCGTCTTAAAGCAAAAATGTCATTTCTGTACTCCATCACCTTCAAAAAATTTAATGGCTATCGAAATTGACAACTGTAAAAAATACTCAAGAGCCAATACCCAAGTTATATAAAATGGCTTGTGAAAATATACAGAACACAGGTCTAGACTTAATAGAAAAGATACCGGCATTGAGTAGCATCCAACATAGCCTATACTATGCAAGAAACTAATAGTTAGGAGTCAATTAGACAGTATTTAAAAACTTCGACGATGTTACCGTGCCCGCCAAGTTCTAGGATTTTATATTGGCCGATTTTTATGATAATGAAAGCAAAAAGTGTATACTTATTGATTTTTTGTTCAAAAAAGGCAAGGGAGCAAATCAGTCGTTTAGAAGAATATTTCGGTGATGCTACTTTCGACTCTTGTCCTAATCCATTTTACCAATTGTTTATAATGCATGGCGAAGTTGGAAGTAGCATAACAGAAACAACAACGGTCCCTTTAATATATGCTCTAATGCCTAATAAAAAAGAATCGACATACATTACAGTATTAGAATTAATTCAATTCCAACTGCCGTCGTTCAAACCAAAAAAATTTCGTGATTTCGAAATAGCACAAATAAACGCTTTTAGAAAAGAATTTCCAGCCCTAAATTTGAAAGGTTGCTACTACCATGGGTGCAAAGCAGTTTGGAAGAAAGCAAAAAAAATTGGGAATAAAATCGAAATTTGATAAAAGAATAATTGGATTGACTGCGTCTTTCGGCCTTCGTTGCCTGCTGAACACATTAATGAAGGCTTATGCTATATAAAAACTGAAAGTAGAGCAAAAGAAAAATTTAAATTATTTTTCCGTTACATCAATGAGTTCTGGTTAACTAAAAAATTCGATGATGTTTTATGTGTGTTCGGCGAGCGTCACAGAACGAACAATATAACAGAAGCTTATCATTCTAAACTAAATAAATCTTTCTTTATAAATAAAAGAAACTCGTAAATTCTGAGGCTATTAACAAAATTTAAACAAATTGAGTCCAATGTGAGATTTCAACAAAACAAAAGAAGGAAAATACATATAGAAACAGACGATGAACGTGCATATCCAACTACAACTTATAAATAAAGACATATCGGTAAGTTACGCCCTTGAAAAACTACGATAAATGATTTCTACAAATAACAAATACAGAACAAAAATAAAATAAAAAATACAGGGTGTTGATACAAATACCCTGAATTTTTTATTTTATTTTGTTTAACATTAAAAGTAAAGTAGCTTAAAATTGTATAGTTCAATAAAAAATTGTAATTTTTATTTTTTTATGGTATAGGGGACAAACGAGCAGATGGGTCACCTGATGGTAAATGACTACCGCCGCCCATGGGCACTTGCAACTCGAGAGTCACAAGTGCGTTGCCGCCCTTTAAGGTGGGAGTAGGAGAAGAGGGGTAGGGGGGGAAGAGTGGGAAGAGGAGGGAGGGGGGGAAGAGGCGGGAGAGGGGGGGGGGGAGGAAGAGTGGGGAGAGGGGGGAGGGGAAGGACGGGAATAAGGGAGGAAAGGGTTTGCTTCACGGCCGGTTTTCTGTGAGGCCGTGGTAACGAGCGGAGTCGAGCCGGCCCATACGTGCCGAAGCATGGCTCTCCCACATAAAATATCATTCAAAGTAATGTAAAAAATCATTCAAAATATTAGTGTACGCCTAGAATAAGACTATTTTTTGTTTATGTTTTTTTTAACTTTCTCATGTATATATAAAAAAATCTAACTATTTTAATTAATTAACTGTATAATAAGTCTTAAATGCAATTAAAAAATTGTAATCCAGCCAGCATTAAATGAGGTGGACCGTCACCAATATCTATTAATGACATAGTGGAAAGGTGAACCGTAGTTAAAAAAAAATTACCACCGTACACCCAGGTGGTCTGGGAAGGTGGACGGTGGGGAAGAACCGCAAATGTGTGTGTGTGTGTATGTCTCTCCCCTATTCCCGTCCCTCCCCTCTCTTCCCTCCTCCCCCTCTTCTTCTACTCCCACCTTAAAGGGCGGCAACGCACTTGTGACTCTCGAGTTACAGGTGCCCATGGGCGGCGGTAGTCATTTACCATCAGGTGACCCGTCTACTCGTTTGCCCCCAATACCATAAAAAAAATGGAATAGTTTCTTTTTAAGTCGGATTTTTTTTAAAGAATTATATACAAACACTTTTGTATTTTGCTGTACTAGACAAAAGTGTATCTAACAGGAATAAAAGCAAGGATTTTCAAAAAGTGTATCTACAAGGAATAAATCATCTCTCGCATACATCTCCCGCACACTGCCTGTTGTCTGTTAGGACAGTGTCTTATATTGTACTGATCACATAATGACAATCTCAAAATCAGCTTTTCCCAAAATGACTGATTTTCTAGAATGTCGGAAATTCTTATTGTCTGACAGGAAAGGAACACTCAATCCAAAAACGAATTATTCCTCGTAGATACACTTTCCTCGTAGATACTTTTTGAAAATTCTCGCTTTTATTCCTGTTAGATAAACACTTTTGTCTAGTACAGCAAAATACAAAAGTGGTTGTGTATAATTCTTTAAAAAAAACGGACTTTCCATAAGACTTATATGGTTTTCTCATGGATGCCATTGTAGTCTAAGAGACGTGGAAGGTTAAACTTCACCCATGATAACCAGATGATACATATTTTTTTTATCAAATATCTTTTATTTATAAACATGGCTATGATACCTTGCCTATCGAAAAGTGTTCATAGCTATTTTTAATTAAATTAATTTTAAATTTTTTGAAGTGAAAACTTCTTTAGCAGCGTTGGGCACTTTTTGAGATGGGTAAAAAATATTAAACTTTCGTCAGAATTTAGGGTCACGTGGACCCTGATCGAAAATGTATGGAAAATGTGTCCGAGTGTAATATATTCAAAAAAAATATATTTTTATGACGAGATCGAAAATTCTTAAGACGGAGGTGTTTCTTTTATTTACATGTACAGCGTCAGAGAGACATGGAGAGGGAGGGAGGGAATCTAGGGAGGGAGTGAGAGAGAGATGGAGGTAGGGGGAGAGAATCTAGGAAGGGAGAGTGGGAGAGTGGGAGAGTGGGAGAGTGGGATAGTGGGAGGGGGAGAGAGGGTGGGAGAGTGGGGAGAGTGGGCAGAGTGGGCAGTGTCAAATAGTGTATCTGACTTTACATCAATTTGACAATTTTATTTCCGACGTTCAAAAATAAAGATATTTAGAAAAAGTGATTTTCAGAGTTGGTCATTATGTGATCAGTACAATATATGAAACTGTCCTAACAGACCGGAAGCATATTCCATTATATTTTTCATAAAGATTTTTTAGTGTATCTTGACTTTTATTTCTGTATGTTTATGTATAGATAACGTAGTGGGCATGTAAATATATTTTTCATAACATTTATGAATTCACGATGTTTCACTTAATACTTAACGTATATTTGTCCGGTTGCCTATTACTCTATTACCCCATCTTCCTCTAACATGGCGCGAGCCACCATTAAATCAAAACTTTAGCTGTTTTAAGAAATAAAATAGTATTTAATTACGCTTGAACTGAAATATTTGTGTTAATAGTAGCTGTTTAATTCGTGCATCCTCTGTATACACACGGAGGCATGATTTTCGCGGTACATTCGAAGTTTTGGGTATATTTTTAAATGGTTTAGGCGCAGAACCTAAGTCATTATGCTATCTTGACAACCTAAGACCCACCGTCTTAGGTTGTCAAGATAGCATAACGACTTAGGTCCTATGTTGTCTACATAGCAGAATGCCTAATTAGCTGAAAGATTGCATCGCAAAATGACTAGATATCTAGAGAAGACTGTAATGAATTTTGTAAAAGAAAACCCCTCTACATGTACACAATTGCAGCCGTTCGGAACCCATTTGAGATACTTTACAAACTACATTAAGTTGTTTATTAAAAAGATTTTAACTCAAACTATCACTTCTTTTAAAAAAATTGTTTTATACATATGTCCAAAAACTATAAAAAACTATATCGAATACACTTACTATTAACTCTTATGATGATAACTTACTCTAGCATGCGTTTAATCTTACAAATATTTTGTATAAATTTCAATGCATTTAAGTCCTTATGCACAAGTTTATTTACTTCTTGGCTCAATTTCAGGTCAAAAATTACGCATGTCTTGGTAACTTCTATTTTAAGTTTATAAATAAACTTTATTAAAGTCGGCCTTTGTTGGAGTCGGATACCAATGCGTCGGTGCCAGGCCTCCAGAGCATTGGTGGTCCTATGCCTTTCGTTGCAGCAGGAAATCAACGATGGGTTTTTTAACCACTGTCGCAAAAAGTACTCTTTGAACTTATTTCTTCACATTTTGGACTGTTAATAAGAATTTCTTCCCACGCTTCACGGATTTGAGAGGAGGGTAAAAGTGGCAAGTTTTTTTATATATGTGACCATTTGTCTACCTTTCGGTACCGCAGTCAATCCTGTCTTTTCTGCATTCTTTTCTATTGCCTTGGTGTAATGAAAAAAACTACCCGATATTTTTACTCCTGGGAAAACATTTCTACAAGCGGAAATCTGTGCTAATTCATAGTCACATTTGTAGCATTTAACGTCGATTTGTAGTACATCACGTATAACTGAACAATGCGGTATAAGTCCTTTTCATGGGCCTGACGTTAGTAGTGTCATTAAAACTGTTAACAAATATAGTAAACAGTTGATAAAATGGCCAGGGCACTGTTTTAAATGTGCCATCCCCTAAAATCAGTTTGCTGTTGTTAACACAAGACCTTAATACTGTTGTACAGATAGGGCTACTAAACATAATAATTTTCAGCGTCTAATTCATACTCGCTCACCAGGAAATCTTTTTTTATCATTGCAGGAATGACGACATCGATTGATTTACTGTATTCGGTTTTGGTCACATCTAAATATTTCTTCCTGGTCTTATGTAAAGTATCTCAAATGGGTTCCGAACGGCTGCAATTGTGTACATGTAGAGGGGTTTTCTCTTACAAAATTCATTACAGTCTTCTCTAGATATCTAGTCATTTTGCGATGCAGTCTTTCAGCTAATTAGGCATTCTGCTATGTAGACAACATAGGACCTAAGTCATTATGCTATCTTGACATGCACTTGTTGGTATTTGATATGCATGGGACAATGAGAATGGGACGTTCTGTGAATGGGACGTTCTGCGATTGGTAAGTTTTGAGAATGGGACATCTTGCTACAGTGGGACCATTTGCGAGTGGGACGTTCTGCACCTTTTAAATAACGTCTAGCCGCGGAGAAAGAGACTGAGAAGTTTGTTATAAAGTCTATCATATTAGTCAATAGTCTATGATAAGATTGTAAGTAAGTTTGATGTTCATTCCGCTATGTTTGGTTGTCATTAAAAGCATATTCTTATTGAACATATCTTTATTACCAGCTGGTCGTTATAAGAAACCCTTCCTCAACCTTGCACAAATACGCATAGGGATTATTTGCGAATGGGACGTTCTGCGCCTAAACCTTTTAAATTACGTCTAGCCGCTACGCTGGGGAGAACGCGACTAAGTGAAAACCGAACAATTACCTTACTTTTATGTTGCCAATATAGAACACGGGCAACGCATCTATGCCTATAAAAACATCTTAGCGTTCTAGTTAATACTTAAATTGTATATATGTATAATATGTATATATAATTAGGTTAAAAATAAATAGTAGGTAATAACATGTAAAGTCTACTGCGCTGTATATCGCATTCATGTACATTTCCACGTCGTTAAGTATAATATTTAAAAGAAAATATTTGTTGATCCTTGTGGAATTACAGATTAGTGGCGCCGATAGCGTCACTTAGATATTTTAGGTAACTTGACGAATTATTCCTCGTAGATACACTTTCCTCGTAGAGACGCGAGAGATGTATACGCGAGAGATGTATACGCGAGAGATGTATACGCGAGAGATGTATACGCGAGAGATGTATACGCGAGAGATGTATACGCGAGAGATGTATACGCGAGAGATGTATACGCGAGAGATGTATACGCGAGAGATGTATACGCGTGAGATGTATACGCGAGAGATGTATACGCGAGAGATGTATACGCGAGAGATGTATACGCGAGAGATGTATACGCGAGAGATGTATACGCGAGAGATGTATACGCGAGAGATGTATACGCGAGAGATGTATACGCGAGAGATGTATACGCGAGAGATGTATACGCGAGAGATGTATACGCGAGAGATGTATACGCGAGAGATGTATACGCGAGAGATGGTGTATTGTACACATCCTCGCACCGCTTTTATTTTAATAACCTCTTCTATGTTGTACCAACCAAGGGTACTGGTGGTCCTAGTAATGTAATACCAGGAATGGTCAAGTCTATGGAGGATAATTTTTTATTAAGTCCAGCTTATTAAAGTAAAATAAAACCTTTGTAAAACTTTTACAACTTTAATAAAGACATGGACAGCAAAAAATTAACATAGACATTCTGCTTGTAGTAGGTACTTTATAGGCTAGATAACAATTATCACCCGGAGTACTTAGTCTCCATTTCCCTCAGCATATCTTTGTACAGCATGTGTATATAGTTATCTTGGGGCATCCACAACCGCAGCACCTGTTCAAAAAAATTAAATAACATGTAGATTGTACAGAAGGACTTGCGGCACATGATTAGAGCATGTGGTTTTGCAAAGGAAACAACTAGTACTAATCCTGTCCCGTAAAAGACAAGCGCCGGAGAGTTCAAAACGATCTCCGGCTTCCACTAGCACAGACCTTAGAATGACGTGCAGCGTTCGAACAGACAAGTATGGACGAGGGTGCGACTAAGCACTGCCGAGGTTCTCGTAGATTCCCTAGGTTACAACCAAAACCCCCGCCAGTAGGATCCCGTTCAGTCTCCCGTGAAGACACCGTGTAGTTCCGTTAGCCTTGAACTAAGAGCATTTCCACAGGATAAAAGAAATTTTCGTTCCTTTGCATTACGGTACTAACACTTCCTTCCTGAACTACGTTGTACGAGCTGAGGCGAACTTCAATAGTGCCAAATACATTCCTAATTGCCTCCTTGTATACATTTCCACTAAACACGAATAATTATAAAACTACACTAAGTACTACAAGAAGAGATCGGCCGTAGCGACACAATACTTACATCTTGTTTTATTTCTATTTGTTTTCTTAACGAAATAATGTGTAATATAATAATTTTATATGTACTTATATTATTATAAATTTTGCAATTTTTTTACTTATTTTATAATCGTATAGGTATACTACGCCACGGGTTTATATAAACTAAATTTTAATACTATTGAGACCCCTTTTATGTTTGCATTGTTTTGACAATTCGAAATTCTAACAAGTAGTCGGTTGCCTTATTTGAATTGTGTAACGTACCAGTATTTTATGAAATCATAAGAGTTAAGTCTGATCTAAACGTCAACGTCAACATGGTTCTGTATATTCAGTATAAGTAGGCACTTTCATAGTTATTATTTCATAAATGTATATATATCTACAGTCAGAGATAAATAATAGGTTGTTAGTAGACTACACACACTGCATGATGGCGCAATGGTTTAAGTGGTCACCTCGCCACTTCGCCGCGCCACACACGGCGCCAAATAATACAATGATTAATTACCTACGTAGAGATTTCTCCATTTCTACCATTTCTACGTAGGTACATATAAAATTTAGATAATTATAATTAATCAGTTTGTTGTTTGGTGCCGACTCAAAATAAGTTTATAAAAATTTGATAGTTTATCTAAATAAGCTCAATACTCGAGATTAAAAGGTTTATTTATTTGGGTACGTATTACAATGCCGAATTTGAAAATACCGAATTTCATAAGCCCTACGAAGGGAAGGCCGAATATTAAAATCCCGAATGTTTATATGATCGAAAGTTCTAAATACCGAAAATTCAAAATACAGAATCTTATAAGACCTATAATCGGAACGCCTAATAGTAAAATGCCGAATATTAAAATACCGACCGTTTATATGACCGAAAGTTTTAAAACCCGATAGAAGATAAATTTCAAATGGGTAAGTAATAGATGATATAACAACAAAATCAGCTGTGTACCAATGCCCGCGCCATCTGCCGGAAGCAAGGAAAACACTCGCTGACAACCGCAATATACTTTTCACATGGACAACTGTATGTTGCGTGTTCCCGAGTCGGCAAACCAGATAGTCTTTATATCTACGCAGACAGTGGAAAAACTAAAAATATTGTATATCCACAAGTATTGCAAAATTAAACTTATATGACATGTATTCTTTGTTTTGTTTCTCATTTCGCAACCATTCAATCACAATGTGCCACAGCGAAGCGTGGCGGGGTACAGCTAGTTATATATAAAATCGTTTGACATACCACTCAAAATTCGCGGTGGTCCTATTTCTGGGTGGTTTAAAAAAAATAACCACGAAGGCTAACGCGGGAGCTCCGCTTCGCTACGCTCCCGCCTTAAGCCTTCTAACCTAATCTATCCGAGTCGGGGCACTCTGAGTCGGGGTGTTTATACATATTAACGTTAATACAAATTAATCTTTCGTGATTTGGAACTATCGGGATTTGGAACTTTCGGGATTTAGAACTTTCGCTTATTTGAAATTAGACATATTGAGCTTCGGTATATCGGGTATAGGTATTTCATACGTTCGGTATTCGGATTTTCGACGTTTTAAGCGTAGGATTTCCAGATGTAGGTATTAAAAACTTTCGGCATTGTAATACGTACCTATTTATTTTTGGCTTTTCAGTTCTTTTCGTCGGTTAATTTTTTGGTAAAAGATTTTTGTTTTATGATTTTTTTCCATCATCAGGTCAGTAAACGCAAATACTTGATAAAGTTATAAAAAATAAACAGAAATACTATTCGTTCCTAAAATTTTCGATGGTTTCTCTCAATTTTATCAGGATCCCGTCATCAGATCCCTGACATGGGACCACCCTTGAGGTATACCCTATCTAACAAAAAAAGAATCATCGAAATCTGTTCATAAATAACGGAGTGAGGGCTGAACATACATAAAAAAAAATAAAAGACAGTCATGGGACTGCCGACAGAAGTGCAAACTTAAACTCTCACTCACTCATTCACTCACTCACCCCCCTCCCCCTCCCTCCCTCCCACTCTCCCTCTCTAGATTCCCTCTCTTCGTTCCTAGATTCTCTCCCTATCTCCATCTCTCTCTCTCTCACTTCCTCCCTCTCTCTCTCACTCCCTCCCTCTCTCCCTCACTCCCTAGATTCCCTTCCTCCCTCCCTCTCTCCCTCACTCCCTAGATTCCCTTCCCCACTCCCTCCCTCCCTCTCCATGTCTCTCTGACGCTGTACATGTAAATATAAGAAACTCACCTCCGTCTTAAGAATTTTCAATCTCGTCATAAAAATATATTTTTATAAATATGTTACACTCGGACACATTTTCCATACATTTTCGATCAGGGTCCACGTGACCATTTTACACTCGGACACGTTTTCCATGACCCTGAATTCTGACGCGAGTTTAACATTTTTTACCCATCTCAAAAAATGCCCAACGCCGCCAAAGAAGTTTTCACTTCAAAAAAAAATATGGATACGATAGATTCAAAAAAACCTAATGAATTATGGTTGAAATCTCTATGTGCTATCTCTAGTATATTTTAATATGCGATGACGACATCAGTAATTTGTTTTAAGTTAGTCAGATACAATCACATAGATAGAGTGCAATTTGATTCAGTGCAAAACAATGGAAACAAGATCAAGTTATCATCAACTAATGAGTTCATGCCATTGTTCCAAATCGTAAGCCATTCCTCGAAGGCACGGTAACCATAACAAAAACTTTTCTAGATTTTACTTATCCTGATACATCATGTACAAACAACCGAACACATCTGATAACAGTGTGTACTCTTTTGTATAAAAGTATTACTCCTATTACAAGTTTATATTGTACCGAAACGTTTATAGCTTTCGACCTGGTTCATCCGTAAAACATTTTATAGAGTTAACAGTTGAATTACTTTCTTGCATGAGAAGAGCCCAAACAGTTATTGGAGTGGGCAATATAAAATCAGCAAAAGCTAAAGATTCATCTTAAATAGTACACTAGGTTTAACCCCCGGCTTCGCTCGCGTAAAAGTAATTTATCCATCCTTCGGCAACAGTATTTATTTGGATGAAATAACTTTTATCCAGAAAACAGTGCTGTTCTTAATGTACTCTACTCTTTATGTCCTTTTCTATATCTCTGACAATGAGTACGCAAAATTTCATGACGAGGATGAACAGTACGACGCATAAAAAACAAACAAACATTGATTTTTATAAGAAGATATGAATATATATTCTTATAAAAATCAATGTTCGAAGTTCGAATGAACAGCCATAACATAGTGAATAAGGAAGATCATCATTCTTCTTCTTCTTAGCACTTGTGACTCTTGAGCTGCAGGTGTCCATGGGCGACGGTAGTCACTTACCATCAGGTGACCCGCCTGCTCGTTTGCCCCCTATAATATTAAAAAAAAAAAAGGACTACCCGTTAACCGGCTAAAGACATCACTTTTCCTGAGTGTGAAAAAGTTACCACTTACCATCAAGAAGCCTTGTGGTTCTTTAAATTAAAAACCATGTTGTCAAGAGTTTGAGGTATTTATAAACATTAACTGGTATTATGGATAGCTCAGAATGATGGCTTTATATCCTCTCCTCTGTCCATTGCGCTGATCGCACATGCATTTCATCGTCTGAATGATTTTATTATTTAGCTGCCGTTTACATTTTTGTCCCCAGAACCTCATAGAGAAACAAAAAATCGGACAAAGAAGATTCAAATATATTTTACGGATCCCTAATAAATATCCAAAAACAAGAAACAAACGTCATGTTTCATAGCATAATATAATTCAATGTAAATTACACGTAAAAATATAATAAAACTAATAAAATCCAATAAAATTTACAGAATTTCTACAAAATTTTGATAAATATTTTATTTGAGTTTATAATATCAGATTAAACAATGTGTAGCCCAGTGAAACCGATCCCAAGTAACAAGGAGCCTCCGACATTTTGTCCATGTGTACCCATCTGTGTAAGTTCTAATAATTCTTTTGTTATATTACTTTTTTATAAAAGGGACACTTTTAAAAACTGCACGAGAAACTAGGAAACCTAGATATGCTTCATGCGAAAACCCCGCTTCGTATAGTAGGTAGGTTAAATACATGTGCATAAGGCTCCTCAAATCTCTAAAATAAAATAAACTCCACATTAACTTAATATAATAATATATTCGTGTATATTGTTACAGGGGCCAAAATGCTTTCCTTGTGGCATGGATCCATGGACCTTACGAAGACCGCTCATTGTTCACGACAGCACCTTCGATTATAGACCTACAAGTTGGCCTGGCATGTTGCTTAATAATCAAGACAAAAAAATTCGATACCAATTAATAAACTTCCAAAGACCGGTACGTAAATATAATCTAACCTTTCTAACAAAACACAATTCTTCATACATAACTCCAGAGGTTAATGCGAACTAATTACCTTAAATGAGTAGACCTTAAATTTATGAATTAAAATTTTATGCAAAGTCAAATATCTGCCGTCTTTCACGTCTTTTCATTGGGCACTATTTAGTTATGTTTAAGTATATTATGTTTTCATTTCACCTATTTCAAATGTTAGCATTTTTTGCACAGTTTCTATCAACACCACGTTCAATGTATATTTTTACATGTTTACTTTCAGGCTCAGTCTCATTACCCTTCCTGTGCGCCCTCGTACAACTAGCAAAACAGGTAATACATTATTTTTAATACACAGTTATAATTTTAGTTCGGCGCATTTATCAAGCTACGATCAATTCGAAACCAAGAAAATTGTTATAAGTACGTTTTTATTTAACTACCTACTGGTTTAAAGATAAGATTTCATCTGATGATGTCGATGATTAAAATTATGATTCACGTTAGCCTTATGAAGTCGATGACTGAATTAAGCACTCTTCTAGAAACATCCACGAACAGCGGTCTTGCGTAGACTTCATCCAACGGCTTGCGACTGTAACTAGATCCTCAACTTCTCAGTGATTAGAATTCGTCTTCTGTATAACGTTTTCTAGGTTTATTAAATGTAAATCTATCCAAAGATTTTTCGGCGAACCTTGCTCGTACCACAACACTCGAGTAAGACCGCCCACAATGCCTGACTTTATTTCTCATAGGATTGATGTAATATTATTTTTGTATTGGTTGCTTTTGTGTTGTATTGGTGATAAACACAATTTACTATTGTTGTAAACGTAGGCTCTAAGACATAGTATAAGCTAAACTAAAAAATTTCTCCTCCTTAATTTTCCTGCCTTATGCCTAAAATCTTAGATCATTTATATGTCATGTAACATATAAATGATCAAAGCCTAAAATATCCTAGATGATTTTATATCTAGGTAAACGAATAAAAATTTCTTTTATAATGAAACGAGACGGTACGGGACGATAATTATTTAATTTAAATTTAAATTTCCTTTTTATCTAATTTATTAAATTTAAGCAGGAAGTTACCTAATATCTTACGACAATTGAGCGTCATTAGACCTTTCATACAAACCCGCCGGTTTTGGGTATTTCTGACCTTTAATTTGATAGGCTTATGTTCTGCGTGGTCGACTCCTACCGGCTTGCCTACTAAAGTTTTTATTATACATATACTTGTTTTGTCATTATTTCCGCTCTTACACTTGGTACGATTGTAGTTTTTAAGTTACTTATATATCACTACATATTATAAAACAAAGTCCCCGCCACGTCTGTCTGTCTGTTCGCGATAAACTGAAAAACTACTGAACGGATTTTCATGCGGATTTCACTAATAGACAGAGTGATTCATGAGGAAGGTTTAGGTGTATAATTTGTTAAGATTGAAATATATTGATAATTGTTGAACATGTCTATGCTACCCGTGGGAAGCCGGGGCGGGTTGGCGGCGGATGATACGTGTGCTAAGTTATTCCAATCTCAATTTCTTTCCTTCAGCTGCAGCTCAGCATAATCTTATAACCTACAGCCTCGAGTCTAATTATCAACTTTCTTGCAGCATTGCATAAATGCTGTAAGAAAGTAGTAGTAGTCCCTGTCTTACACTCTTATCCCTCGCCATGTGCACCCTACTTGGTATGGGTACAGTTTAGCTTTACAAAGAAATTTCAGTAATGCAGTGGAGATAATCAGATTCCCCATAAAACGGGGGCTTTAAGGGAACTGTTAAAAGCGTCGGCAAAAAGTGTAAAGACCGTCAAGATGATTTGACCTAATACTGTGAACGACAATGAAGCTCTAATTCCCGTTAGATCCCTAATCAAATTGGGGTAATCTTCTTATTCAGCCACAATGGTCAACAGTATCATCAACCACTTCATAAATATTTACTAACTTGATAAAAAACTGAGGATTAAAACATTTAGAAAGCATAATTATTTAAGAATAAAAGCTTTTATTCTTAACAAGACTACTTTTTTAGGTTTAACCTACATCCACACTTGTACGACCTCTTTTCGAAGGAGCCATAAACAATTGAAATAGTTTATAATTAGAACTGTCACGTTTGATTAAATTGTCAGTTGCTAAAATTTTATTACACTATTTCGGAAAGCAAACAAAATTTGTGGAGTATTTTTCATTTCAATATTTTTGATTAAATCAAATCACAATGTGCGATAGAATGGGCATTATCAATAAGTTACAATCGGTTATGTCTTCAATAGGGTAAGTTTTTTATTCGATAATAAAGATGTCCGCGTTCTTATTGCTTCCGATCAAGAGGTGTTCCGTTATCCTATAAAACCAAATAAATTGAATAACATTGTGAACGATATTTCGACTCAAATTTAAATATAGTTCATGCAAAAGACTAAACATTCACAAAGTTAACATAGAAGATGTAGACTTTTGATTATATACAAGTCTACATATCACGTCACGTCATCGCGTCATCGAGACTTCTCTAGACAAGCATAGTAGATTCTATATGGCTCCTCTGTTATACTGGTGTGCGGTGCAGGTGTTTTACAATTAGATAGGCACTTGTGTATCTATCAGAGAGAGCCGTGATATACCCGAGTCGTGCAGGACACGGTCGGCGAGAAATGTCATGTGGCGAGAAGTGTTCCACAAGGCTCGGTACTGGGAACTCCTGTGGCACATCGGCTACGACTGGTTGTTGCGCGGTGTGTTCCTGGGAGGTGTCGTCGTGACATGCTACGTCGACGAGAGCCAGACGATCTCCGGCCTCCATGAGCGCTTACCTGAGGATGATGGGAGGGGTCACCCATCGTCCTAGTAGAAACGGGCTCGAGACGGCGCACAGTGTAACGTCGCCATACAAACAGTCGGACATCGTTACCTCTTTCAATCATTTAAAGATAACTCCAGATGGAGTAAACATAGAGACTTCAAATTTTTACTGTATAATATTAAAGATTCCTCCTTCTTATTTTTTATGTAAAATTTATTAAAAATAAATGTGACAACCTAAAAAAAAATACTGAAATATACCAATATTTTAAAGACGTTTATTCTGAAATAATATATACATCGCATATTAGTTTCATAAAATAAAAACAAAACAACTCAACATTCTCATGTTTTAAACTGAAAAACAATCAAAAATAGCCTGATAAAGAGATCGCCAAATATCCATGAATTACGATGACGCTACATGTTGTTATTCTGTCAGGCGCAGGCACTAGGCGTATTCTTTATTAAACCAAATCATCGTAATCGGAACAATATCAAGTAAGATAAAATGTATTCATCTACCCTACGCACATTTTTATATTGAAATATTTAATGTATTTTTAACTATTAACTGAAAGTATTATTTAGCCCCGAGTTTCCTGGGGTTTCAATTATAAGACTAATTTTATCAAATGTTTACGTTACTTTTTTAAATTTGTGATGATTTGATTTAGTGCGCCTACCCGCAATTTTGCTATTGTAATTTCACGTTTAATAACAACATTGCTGTTTAAAATAATGTAGGCGTTTTGTAAAATTTTATTTTTCTCAATAACGCGGATACATGCGGCTCTTAAAAGTAGCAAGAAATATCGAGTATTTATTGGTTTATTTGCCCTCATCAATATTTTTTTGGAATTATTTCGAAGTAGTAACAAAAACACAACTTTTGTTCGAAAATATAAGTTATTTTATTTTTTCTTAAAATCGGTATTAAATGTTACAATTTACAAATATGATAAAAATGTGAAGCTTAATATCTAAACTGTTGATTCATATTTAACAAAGTAAAAGAAAACCACGAATTTTGTAAATAAATAAAAATAAAGTAGGTACGAGTTAATTTCTCCAGAAAGGGATCGGGTGTGTTTTGAAGCTCTTTTATTCAATAATAAGCGTGTTTTCAGGGGTTTATTTACCCGTATTAGATGAAGTATGTATTCATCTTTCGATATCACATCACATCCACTCGAATTGATTAGTTTGCATATTCTGCCAGACGTCCAGGCATTTGTATGGGATCGATCTACTGTGCGGCGGCGCGACGTGTACCGCGTGCCTATTTGAATTAGAGAAGGAAAGACCCACCACTGCACACCATAGCCGGATCGCCTGTTATTCCAAGTCTGCCGGGATTCTTAGGCTTTTCTTTTCGAGGGTATACCTGAGGCTTTGGCAAGATGACTACGGGACGGAACACCGTGTGGTTTTAGTCGGTTCGAGTCCGACATACCACCTTACCGTTAGCCCCGGAGAGGTGATTGAAAAAACACTACAATACTGTACCTTCAGTGAAAAGTGATTTAAGTCATAGTTTCGAGAAAATCGCGTATGAAGTTTAAAAAAAATGCCACTCTTTTTCTACTACAATTTCTAAAACACGGATTACTGTCATTGTTAGAAAATAGCTCACAAAATATTTCACTACATGAAATATGACATTATTGTATATATAAAGCTTTTTAGAAAAAAATTATAATTTCCAGTCATATCACTTTCCACAATGATTATTACCTTAACTTTTTGTGTAAAATAATGTAGAATGATTTTTACCATTTTACACATTGTTTATTGGTTTGGTGTGGTGATTTAAGATTTGTGTATTAGCTGTGTTACACTTTTTAAATGCAATTTTACTGCTTCTCACGAGATGATTTTATTTTGGTCTTGTGTATATATTGATACAAATTAAATTAATATGCACTTATTTAAAATCTACTTTGATAGTGTTAGAAGTGATTGAGTTGTATTAATACACATTAAAGAAATGTAAAACATTTTAGTACAGTTCACTTTGTTATTAATAAAAATGTATAATTTTACACATTGATTGCTGTTAAAAATGTTGACTTGTATGAAAAAGTAAAATTAACTTTCTCATTTCAAGGTGTAGAAACATGAGAATTGGATTGAAAATTGTTTTTTTCCTGATATTTACACTGGAAAGAAATCAAAATCGATACAACTCAAGTTGTATCACTTTTTACTCAAGGTACAGAATGGTGCCCGCTGTTAATGTCTGCATGTACAGGGATGTCAAGTTATGAAATGTTGCCATTAAAATAGGGAAATTAGAGATTTAAATGGCGAAATTTATTTACAACATATTAATATTCCCTTTTCTTTTTTTATATTTATTTATTATTTGCAGTACTTACCAAAAAGATTTAAAATTGTGAAATTTGTTACAAAAAATGTTGTTTAATTTGTCTGTTGAACAAGGATTAAAACTTACATTTATTTAAGTAAAACACGACATAAAGTTAAACATTTTTATTTAAGAAAATTATTATAAACCCTCTAATTATTATATCTGCTTTTTGAACAGTTTAGTGGTTATAAAATAACAGTTCTTAACTAATTTACTACTCTGTCTTAGCATTTCTATCTAAGGATCGGAAAGTATTGTGTCTCTAGGAAACCTAAATATAAAACAGTATAAGAATAATTGCAGGATATTCATAAAATATTTCTGATGAACACATATAAAACGTGTCGTATCTTGTAATTCAAAATATAAGCATAAAAAATACCCACACCTTACTAAATTTAAATTGTTGTGGCTATACAGTAAACAAAATATTTAAATAATACTACATTGAATAATGTTAAAATATTTGCTTAAACAGCAATGGGGGATTATATCTTACTATTATGGCATATAAAAATAAGTTTGGGTTTTATAGAGATTGAATCACACTGTTGGAATATTATTTTCTTAACTTTCTCTTTTTTGTTAAATAATTTTTAGGTTTTGACGGCAGTAACGCCATTTTCAATTAAATTTGCGACACCACAAATACGCGTTCATGCACGCGCCAAACGACTCGACTATGTGAATTTTCATTCATTTCAGTTGGTGCTACTCAGACTAACTGAGCATGTAGACAAACATAATCAATCATAGACTTAATAATATAATAGTTTTTAAAAATTAAAAAAAAACACGCTTTCATAGAAAATCCAAAAAACTAAAAAATAGAAAAATTTTAATCGAATTACTGTATTGTCATTGGTCTTTGACATGTGTGCAAAATTTGAATGAAATCTGGCCGTTTAAAGTGGGTCAAAATCGCGCCCTAAGGAGTCGGTTACAAACAAACATATAAACAAACATACAAGTGAAGCTAATATAAAGCGTGTAAAAAGAATACCCATTGTCAAAAAAGTAAGGTAGTGATTCTATAAAAAGTGTCGTGTCACGGTGTTTGTGGTCGATCTCCTCCGAAACGGCTTGACCGATTTGAATGATTTTTTTTTCTATATTTGGTAGGTATGAGAATAGGTTGTAAAGTATTTTTCACCTTCATGTCCCCACCTCGAATTTAAAAAAAAAAAGGTATTACAACGCATGCCGGGTGCAGCTAGTAAATTTACAAAAATTAAAAAAAAAATTATACCTTTTTTTATTCTAACAAAGTTATTCATTTATTTTTACGTCGTAATGCCATTCTTTAGGACTAATCACTGGAATATCTTTTATTTCACAGTTATTTCAAACGACATAAACTAGAAGATAATTATTGGATATCCTCTTTGCAGAGGCTGTGGTGGGTGCGCACCGTGTTGTGCCCCTGCTCGTCCTTGCTGTTCACCTTGCTGCAGAGGCGGAGGCTCCTTCGTCACAGTATACAGTCAAGTAGCAAACATCCAGTGACAGGCCACCACTGCGCTTAACATTATTTAATTCAGGTGGAGTGGAGGTTGTCACTCAGGATTTAGGTGTTGCGACAGACACGTGAGAGCGATATTAAGACTAGTATCCAATCATTATTGTTTCTATATAATTATTAATTTGAACTCGTATCTTGATATCGTACTCGACTCGACTCTGTCATAACGTGAACCCCACCACCTTTAGTCACATCATTATACTTTACTAGCAGCGCCCCGCGGTTTCACCCGTGTAAGTCCCGATTCCATGAAAATATCGGGATAAAAAGTAGCCTATGCGTTAATCTAGGTCTCCAGCTATCTATATACCAAGTTTCATCGCAATCCGTTCAGTGGTTTTTGCGTGAAAGAGTAACAAACATCCATCCATTCATCCATCCAAACTTTCACATTTATAATATTAGTGGGATTATATCGCATAGCGGTATAATTGCTCAAAAAGACAGTCCAACTACGAAAATAGGTAACTTGAGTTACTTTTCAGAAGAACTCAAATATCCGAATATTTTGCTCTTTAAGAAGACCCTGTCTCTTAGGCAGGGTACCATCTTACTAACATGCACTTTACATTTCCACGTAAATTATATCAGCAAGTTATACCTAGATATAATGTTTCCCTCACTGTGTATTGTTTTATACTAACAAATATTCTAAAACTGTGTTTTCTTGTTTAATGATTCTTCTATAGCATTTCTCAACTGTTCTATTTTGGGTTGGGTTTTGGTTTTATGCCCTGTTTCGTAAAACACCACAACAGTGAATCTTTTTGAGCAGTTCGGCCCGTTAACTTTCTATATTCAGCGTATAGTAAAAACCCACTAAAATGGACGCGCGATTTAAGAAACCAACAGACGAAAAAACTGTTACAATTAGCAACACATGTCAAAACTGTAACATAGTTAATTTTACAAAATATTACATGTTATACAGAATCTCATGCTAACTCAGCATTTCTTGGGAAGTGACACATGTCCAACATGTATACGAGTTGTTCTTCTTGCATACGAACGTTAAAGGCCCCTTAACTCGTTAATTCGCGCATGTAGTCTTGTTGAGTGGATAGTCAGATAGCGACCTTTCGGCGCATTATACAATTAGTACTTCACAGCAATCTGAACTTTCTGCCCGTAGCCACAAATTCAATTTTTTTTCATGAAGTTATACTTTTACACCGTCACAATTTTATTTCGTCTTTCGATATGATACCACTTTCAAAATTCCGCTAAATAAAATTTCAGTTGTCACGGTAGTCGGAATTGTTTCCTTCCTATTGCATGGTGATAGCTACCTAGTGACAGAAATTGTATCGTAAGAAGAGTTCCTATTTAAACATATTTCAGGCTATAATAAAAACTGCTTTGGGTCTTGTTCACAGACTAGTATCTATCTATCAATACTACAAATATATATAATACATACAAATAAATAAAATTGAAGTGTCTGTTTGTAATGTCAAAATAATAGTGTTTTATAAGCTCGTACAGTTAGCACGATACCTATGCCTAAAAATCAGTTTTTAAGTTTTTTGTCTGTCTGCCTGTTTGTTCCGGCTAATCTCCAGAAAGGGTGGACCGATTTCCACGGGACTTTACTGGTAGATAGCTGGTGTTATAAGGAGTAACTTGGGCTACTTTTATTTTGAAAAATAATCCAAGGTTCCGTGCAAAATATGTACACGCGAGCGAAGCACGCGGGAACTGCTCTTTATACATAAAACCATGGGTTTTATGAAAAAATGCACATAGGTAGGTGCATGTTGGAGAAAGGGTTAATGTTGAAAACCGTTTTTATATATCTTTGGTAATAAGTAGCAACTTTTGTGTCAATGATTTTAAAGGTTAAGAACAACCGTTCTTAACCTTTAAAATCATTGACACAAAAGTTGCTAACCAGCAACTTGCCTACAAGGATTTTCCGCAGCTAGATTTTTCCGATTTTGAAATTTAATCACTGAATGTGTAGGTTCAATCAATCAGGCCTTATCAGTTAGGAATAGGTTTCTTTGATGCTCATTATATTTTTCTTTTACAGATGCAGTGCTAGCTGTTGGACAACCACCTATCCCAATTGCAGCATTCGACCACGCAGTAATAGCTGTAGGTCAATGCGGCAAAAGCTGAGTTTGGGTTTACCTAATTTGATTTAACTCTAATAAAATTATTAAATTATTTTAAAGTGAGTTCGTGTCGTCATGTGAAAAGCGTTTTGTGGATATCAGTGAATAAAAATGTATTGTAATGTAAAAGTGTCAATAAATATTGTACAATTTTATGCTATTATCACTTAACACTTTATTGTCAACTGTATGCCTACTAAATACTAATCAGGCTAAGAGGCGATATTCGAAAGTAACTGCATGGGAGGGTATATTTAAGGAATCTGATACTATTATTGCTTCATTCAAAATCAAAACCATTTATTCTAATTAAACCAGTTACAGTATTTTTAAATTGTCAGGTGTACCGAGTCAGAATGTCTGTCGTGAAGCTAGTTGCCTGTTCCAATACGTACATCCTATCATTCATTCATCATTCATCATCAGCCCCTCATTATCCACTGCTGGAAATAGGCCTCTCCTAATGAACGGCACTGAGCTCGATCGTCACTCTCCTCATCCAGTTTTTCCCCGCCGTTTTGCGCAGATCGTCACCATAAACTAAAATATATTATAATGAAATAGACTGGCAACTCGTTTTGTGTAGGTCAGCGCCTCTGACAGCAAAGCACGGGAACTTTAGTTCCCTACTTCACCTATAGAGGCACTGACTACAGGTGTAAAAAGTGTAAGTGTAAGCTATAATGTATAATTATGAGAACGGAATAAATAACACAAAAGTCTACTTTAATTAGTTTATTAATAACATATTATAATTTCATTTACAAGACTATATAAGGTTTTGAAGCATATAGGAACTGTCACTGTCACCACATACATTTTTATAAAATATAGAACTCCTTTTGACTGTGAGAACATTGTTCACTTGTTTGCACCAATTCATAACGAAAAATACTTGACTATTGATAAATCTTATAACTTTTATTACAAACAAGAAACAATTTAAATTATTTAATAAATAACAAAGTGAAGTGTTTTGGTTTGTGGCTTTGTGGAGTTACCACAATTTTAATAAATAACAAACCGGCGATTTTTTTCTGACATTTGACATTAAGACAGAGACCAGAGTTGCCAGTGTGTTATACTGGATAACTACTTTATGGTCTCGAGTAATAATTTATTTTATTTCGAAACAATGATTTATTATTTTAAATATAAATGAATAAAAGTTTTAAACTTTTTTTACTTAATATTAATCACGGAATTATTAAGAATGGCAAACCTGGTGAAATTAATATACAAACTTGACAAGTTATATAAAATACTATAATCAAAGTAAAATACCTTAAATGAGTGACGGTAAAATATGGTAACCTAGAATAACAGTTTTATGTATCAGGTGAAGATGGCTCTTTTAAAAAAATGAAAATTTGTTCCCGAGTTGCCAGGACATGATCGTCACTCCACCTGGCCGCAAGGCGTCCGACACTACGTTGACGTGGTCTCCACTCCGGAACTCGTCTACCCCAGCGGTTATCGGTTCTGCGGGCAATGTGGCCAGACCACTACCACTTCAGCTTGCTAATTCTTTGAGCTATGTCGGTTACCTTGGTTCTGTGTCGTAAATCCTATGGAGAAGGCAAACTCAAAGGACACTCTTTTTAACCGACAAAAAAAGGAGGTCGGTGTCTCTACCTATTTCTACCAAGGTTCTCAATTCGACCGTAAATATATAAATATGTATAATAAGTTCAGCGTTGCGTGTTTTATGCTTATTATGACGGCCGTTATTTATGAACCGATTTTGATTATTACTTTTTTATTAGATAGGGCATACCTCAAGGGTGGTCCCATATCAAGGAAGTCGAGATCTGATGATGGAATTTTGATAAAATTGCGAGAAACCCTCGAAAATTGTAGGAACGAATAGTGTTTTTGTTAAAATCAGGTATTTGCGTTTAGAAATCATCACATCATGCAGCTGAGCTGGTGATGAAAAAAATTCATAAAATGCAATGCATTCAGCAAAAAATTAAACCGACGAAAAGAACTAAAAAGCAAAAATAAATAAACCTTTTAAGTCTTAAGTATTGAGCTTACTTATAAACTACCAAATTTTGTAAAAACTTATTTTGAGTCGTTGCCAGCTAAGTTTTAAGCGTAATTTTTTTACATTTAGAATTTAATAAAATACGTAAATAATACTTATTTATTTTTACGGTAAACTAAAGAAGTATAATAAAATAATATAAAATTCTCAAACATTTTAATTATTTATCATAAAGGCCATCTATATAGTTTGACATTGAACCTTATATGTATTTCTAATTTATAACATTTGCAACTTTGTGTAAGAATAAATATTACTTCTTTTTCGTTTATTGTATTTTAAATATTAAAACATTTATAATACTCTCAAACAATGGGTTTATTTATTATTTATGAGTTTCTTGATTTATTTTTTTTACAAAATTCTGAATTGTACAGACTCGTGAAATTTATATTTTTATGATAGGTTTAGTTCACTAGAACGCCATCTATTAACATAGTCTTGTATTTTAAGCCCATACACCTCGCTTGTATTCAAATGTTATATTTTCGTTTTATTGTGGCATGTTTGACGTCTTGACTTTTATTGTCAACTTGACACTCAACATTGCCTCCCATTATACAGGCCAAGCATTGCTCTTAGCCTTACAATATTTTTTATGCTGTAAAACAATAGGTATAGTAATTATTTTTTACTATCTTGTAATTTTTTTTCATAAAATTCTGAAATGTACAGAGTCATGAAATTAAATATATATATATGTGGATATAGTAGTATAGTTTCTTATAACGCCATCTATTATGACTCTTTAACCCCTTAGGGCTGGAATTTTCGAAAATCCTTTCTTACGAATGCCTACGTCATACAAAGAACACACACCCTCCAAGTTACAGGTCTCTACGACCAGCGGTTTAGGCTGTGCGTTGATCCGTAGTCAGCCAGTCATTCAGGACAAAGAAAAAGAAAAATATATAAATATTCAGGGAGGATAATGATGCTTCATCTGTAAGTACTCAGTACAATGATCAAATAAGGAATACTTTTGAAGGTGCTATTCGGGAATATCTGTCCATGAGTTTTAAAAATAGACCACGTTTGCCGAAGCATAAACAAAATAAACCGCGAGTGTGCGCCCTGGGTTCTATATTACCAATTTATTTAGAGGAAAGGAAATACTGATCAGCGATACAAATTCAATTCTGTATTGTGGGGCCGTTGCAGCATGTCGAGTAGCGGGTATCAAATTTCCAGGAGTTGACACCGCTCCTCGGCTAAAGCTTCTTGTTCCGCTACGGCAGTATTAGATTGAACGTCGTATCATTGAGGCGTGGGCACTCATTGACAACCTTATCTATTTCAGGCCCGGTAACACAGGGAACTGGTATCAGTTCCTGTGATTATGCAGCACGAATCACAGAGCGCATTGACTTTCTGAAACAGAAGGTTTATGTATGGGCAAACCGCATACGAAGGTACAAGAAAAGGGTGGAATGATATACTCAAAAACGCACATTCCAAAGGGTATATAGAAGGTGGGAGCAGCTTGCTTTAGTGAATGACAATTTTCCCAGATGTAAGCACGATCGTGTGAGTTGATTGATACAATTGAGCCAATTTCATAATTTTTGGTGAAAGTGGCTCCTGATCTCAATCATGCATAGAATCCGGTTCGTGCCAACGTTTATGACAAAAGGCTCCAAAAAATTTTGATACTGATTAGAGACTTATTACTGACTTATTTTATAATTTAATCACGTCCATTCTGAAAGTGGAAATAACATCTCATATAACGGCACAATTGGCATAGTCATCGTACCGGAGAAAACCTCAGAAAGCCAGTGAGGTATATAATTTCCGGTTGTTCTCGCCTTGGCAATGGCAAGCACAAGGTTAGTCGTCGATCTTGGGTCATCTTCGAGGGGCATGCGATCATGTTTGAATTCAGATGCCCACTTTTTAACCGATTATTTAAAAAAAACATAGTCCCCGTGAACTTTTGTTAACTTCGACTTCACCAAATGATATTTTCCGAAAGTAAATACATTTACTTTCGGAAAATAAATCAAAATAAATCAAATCAAATCAAATCATTTATTTGCTAGAAACATGGTAGACAATAAATGTTACAATAATGCCAAAAGTACATCATGTTTCGCCACATTTGCGGCATGCAAATTATGAACATTCATTTAACATTATTAAATATTTGCTATTAAACACAGTTCACATCGATAATTATTATTACGATCATAATCATAAATGTCGGTTTCACTATATAAAATTATTAAATTAATATAATCATGCACAATAAAATTATAATCAACCATTATATATTTATATTTTTACCATTATTTAATACCATTATATATTTATATTTTTAGTATAACTCTTACAAGAGTTTTATTAAAAACATCCAAATCACAATAGGTGGACTTATAAGATTGAAGATTTCCCTCAATTTCTCCAGGATCCCAAGATCAGATCCTGACCTGATGCCAATGGGACTAACAAAAATAAATATTTTTTTGTTTGAAAGGGTAAGTGTAAACTAAAAAAATATTTTTGTCAAATCGGTCCAACCGTCTTGAGTAATCGGGGAAGATACATAAAAATAACCGACGACTGGATAATATCCTCCTTTTTTAAGTTAGTTAAAAAGCGAAAATACTCACTTACTCGCCAATCACGAAGTCTGAAAAACTAATTGACCTACGAAGATGAAATTTGGCAGAGAAGTAGTTTATGAGTAGGAGACGTCAACTAAGAACAGACTTTGCAACTGGACCTGATTAACGAAGTTTAAAGATTCTTGCAAATTTATATGGAAGTCCTTAGTTTTTGTACTAGAGGCCTGAAGTTTGGCAGGGAAGTAGTTTATAGGTAAAAGACGTCAGCCAAGAACGGATTTTGTGGCAGAGTCTGATTAAGGCGGCCTAAGGGCTCTCGCAAGTTTATATAATAATAATATTTTTTTATATGAAAGTACTTAGTTTTTCATCCAAGAGACCTAAAATCTGGAGGTCATTTTAACGCCGCTATATGGAAAAAAGCTAAATCACTGAAATTGCTAAGCACAAAAGCTGGACGGAACACCGCTAGGTTGTCCTCCATTATACCATTAGTACCGGAGAACCATATACCTGCCGCGTGGACCTACATTTTAAGTGTTTCTCCAAACAATCAACAAATGACGAAATTCCAAGAATATTTTGAAAAAACGTGGTTTCCGAAAATGCCACCGTCAATTCTGAGCTGCGCAAATCAGACACACAGGACTACCAATGCCTTGGAAGGATGGCATCGCCGTTTAAATGCTCGAATACATAAACGTCCCAACTTGTACATGTTTGTACACAAATTAAAAATCGAAAGCAAGTATTGGGATAAGCGTGTGTGTAACATTTTATTTCACAATGTCAGAACAAACCGTAAACATCGTGATGTGATATTTGACCGAAAATATAAGAAACTATTAGTTAAATTGGAAGCCGGAAATATCACTGTGGAACATTTCATGAAAAAGGTCATTTTTCTCCAATTATTAAAGTAACTTAAAACCATGTATAATTTAATATTATGTGAATAAATAAAAATATGATTTTGGTAAAATTTATATCAATATACTTAATTAATAGTAACAATTACTAAATAAAAATACAGCTTTAATTTATAAACTGTTTTTAAAAAACAGGCTATGAATTAATTTAAAGCTTATATTTAATTAACAATAATAACTATAACTAAAAAATTACAGTTATTAAAAAAAAGGTTATTGATATAATATGATATTATATCATGACTTTATTATGATAACTTTATTGCTGTAAATCTACATATTTTTTCCTACATAATTGTATTTTTATGACTTCCGAGTGTGATATTTTTTTAAATAATAAAAATGTTATTGTGATTAAGTTACGTTTAATTAAAATAATTTTCTGTCATATTTGTTTATAACTTTCGAGTGACTTTTTGTATTAATATTGAAAATTATTTAAGTTGTAAGTAAGTGTGTACCTACTTGAAAGGGTGTTAGTTGATTATATTTTTAAGAAAATTACCTGCGCTAAACCAAAGATTCATTCATTTTTAGACAATTTGCCAAATCTCCACTCATCTTAAAAAGTGCTCCTTTTGCGAAGTGCACCAATTGAGAAGTGCACCAGTTGCGAAATGCACCAATTGAGAAGTGCACCAATTGCGAAGTGCACCATTTGAGCATGGTGTACAAGTTGCGAAGTGCACCGACTGCGTCTAACCCTAGGTAGAGCACGTCAGCTAAACAATGAATTTACGACAGGGCCAAAATAAGAAGGAGACGAGGCCTAAAATTTAGAATTTCTGGTTTACCGTGTAAAATTAATTAATAGGGATTAAGGTGGTTAAAAGATAACTATTTGTATAAACGAAAACCTGATATTGGCATCCACGCAGTTTATGGGTAGGAGAAGTCAGCTAAGAACGGGTTCTAAGCTAAAAACAACTGTGTTGCCTTACTATCTACTACAGAAACCTTGTTTGTTTTTTGTCGCTGTGTTTACTCTTTGCTAATATTCCAACTCTAAGGGTGGAAAATGAAGGGGTGATGAATATAGCTTGTTAGAATTTACAATGAAGTCATAGTAAATTCAAAGACGCTGTATTCGCATTGAAGTCGTTTATACATTTTCAAAAGGTATATAATGTATAAAAATATATTTAAGACCGACTTGCAGCTCTAAAGGACTGCAAGGTAACTAATATATTCATTGGCTACCACTACAATATGGTTGCCGTGAGAGTGAGGTCATGAGTTAGGAAATGAAAGAACACTTTCATTTCAGTGAACAGGGATACCTCACAGATAACTCATACCCTTTGTACACATAGTACTCCCAATTTTTTAAACATAACGTTTTAATTAAAAGTGACAAAATTATAAAATAAGAAGAATCATCCTCAAGAAAATTTAAAATGTGGCTCTGAATAAGTCACCTACAGTTTAACTCTGATGGTTAATTCTGACTGGTTAATTCTGAAGTACAGTGCAAAACGGACGCCTTGAATGCTATTGCTTGAAAATATATTTTCATGGAGATAATAGGTCTGCAGCAGTAAGTAAACCGATGGCAGTTAGGGTTACAGTTTGACCGGGTAGAGATCGGTAACGGACCATGTCTTCTGTCTCCGTACGAATCTAGAAACAGAGTAGGTACCTGCTCGCCCCTGCTGGACAATTTCTCAGAGCAATTCAATGTTGTGACATGGAAATGGAATGGAATATTAAAATAAATACAAATCAAGGCTGATAAAACAGGACACAAGGCTATCTCGATTTGTTTGATAATTGCATTGTTTTTTTATAAATCTAGTAGGCCTTACCTAAATTTATAAATAGCAGTGCATTTTCATTGTGGCTCTCATTTGTATTTTGGTGCGCATAGCTTACTAAATTCTCAAGTAGATAACCACATAACCATAAAAATCTTAAGATGAATTGTTGCTCGTATCCTTGCGGTCCTCCTGCTCCTTTCTGTTACTCGAGCTGCGGCCCGAGGCAATGTGGACCGTCGAAACCTATGGTGTGTCATCCACCACCGCAAATAACGAGACATATCGACTCACATCCCTGTATAAACATATACAGTGCGTCAACTCAAGTGTTATAAAAACAAGTGAAGATAACATAGTGTCAAATGGTGTAAAATAAGGACAGTTTTGCCTGCTTTACATAGTGCAAGCCAGTTCATCCAGATGGTCCGCTTATCCAGTGCGATTTACTTGAACTTTTCAGTTACTGATTACTGTACAATAAGCCTGATATTCAGTGGTAATACGTTAGTACAAAGTTAAATGTAAAAAAATATTTGCCCTCTAGTTGCCCTCTGCGTTGCATAATAAAATTTTTAGTGTATATTTTCGTACTGGCAGTGCTTTCGGTGACCTTCCAATTGAAGGAGTTGCCTCACACCGTGTAAATTAGGTATAAACAGTGTAATAAATAAAGAAAACTTACAAAGAATACGGCTTTTATTAATAACGTTCAACGCGTGAGGAGACAGTGCCATAGATTTATTTTCAGGTTATTTTATTACGATATACTCTAAACTAGAACAATGATGTATAAAATATGATTGTAAATATCTGTAAAAGAAAAACGAAAAAGTCGTAGACGAAGTTATGTTAGCGTGAAATCCACTAAAACTACGAATGGTTTCTCTGAAATGTGGTGAAAACGGAGTGGTCACACTCAAGAATGCCGCGAATTAACGACATATTAACTTCTATAGACTAATCAACAATTAATCAAAAATTATGTTTGTTTACGTTTGAAATTCGCACTTTGAGAGTGATATAGTCTAGATATAGTTCCAGAAAGTCTACTAAAAAAAAATTGTCTGACTCGAAATTTCTAGATTAATAATTTATATTAGTAGTCATCGAAAATGTACCATGATTTTATGCCATCTAGATTTTTTTGAAAATTTTTTGAGCATTATGGGATAGACGATAGTTTTATTTGTGTGACAGAATTGCCGTATTTGTGTGGTTTTGTAATTTATACATATGTAGTTATAATAAGCTTGTACTGTACAATCGAGGTAATTAAGAAAAAATAATATAATGGGTTTTTATAGGAGCAGTAGAAGCCAAAATAATTCTTTTAGAATTTGTTGGTCTGTATGTTTGTACGCACTTCACGCAAGAACTACTGCTCGAATTTGCGTTTTACACAGGTCTAACATAAAACCTATGTTTAATCTTGATACGCCGCCTAGAAGTCGAGTTATATATACATACTAGCTTTGTGGTGGCGGACATTAGACATCGTAGAGTGTAGGTAATCTAATTTAGGGTACCCCAGAGGTTCCGACGGTTGTGACGCAGAACGTCACTTTCGCAAAATGTCACCGCAAAAAATTTGGTCACTTTCGCACAATGTCATTCTCGCAGAAGGTCACTTTCGCAAAATGTCACTTTCGCAAATTGTCACTTTCGCAAAATGTCACTTTTGCAAAAGGTCACTTTCGCATATGGTCACTTTCTCAAATAGTCACTTTCGCAGAATGTCATTCAAACTAAAAGAGACCATAAACCTAGTTTAGCATCGACGATAGATGAACAACATGTGCGAGTGAGATACCTAACCTTACGCAAAAACCTAGAAGAAAGAGACAATAAAACGGACCGCAAGTTGCGAAGTGCACCGACTGCGTCTAACCCATTTGAAGGGTTTGTCCGCCACAATTCGCTCAATTATATGTACTCCACGGGGACTTAGGAAGCACAGAAACTGAGACGAATGTTACTCCACTATTGCACGCTTTTATGACGGAAAAAAATGAAAAAGCATATGATATACTTTTTCATTTAATAAAATCGCAATTGCCCCAATTTAATCCGACCAAAATTTCAGTTGACACGGAATTAGCAGTTATAAATGCTCTCAACAAAAACTTCCCTGATGCTGTTGTCAAGACGTGTTATTACCACTTCAAAAAAGCCGTTTACAAAAAGGGGACGAAACCCGGGTTAACAAAACAAAGTCACAAGAAGAATGGTTTTACTGTGTGGAACATTGCCGTTGCTGCCAACAAATTTAGTACAAGAAGGGTGGTCATATATACAACAAAGAATGGAAATAATTGTTAATACAAAAATCCAAAAACTTAAAACGAACTTCTGGTTTAATAACGAAAACTATGTAAAAAGGTGGTCTGTTTTCGGTGAACGACATAGAACAACAAACGTAGCGGAAAACTGGCATTCCCATCTTAATAAAAAGTTTGGGCGTAAACCGACACTTGTTCATGTCTTAAATGAATTAAAAAAGGAGTACCGCCCAAAATTAAAACCAAGAAGGCCAGAAGATGTTCTAAACGATCAGTTAATTTTAGACGCACAACTGGAATTGCTAAACGGAAACATCACAGTCGGTCATTTCTTAGAAATGTTTAAATAATTTTTAATTTCGTTACAATAATGTACAAATATTATCAGCCTTATTACTTAACAGACATGGCTTAGGGGAATAAAAAATTAGTCCGATTTAACCCCTCCAAAACAAGCTTGTGCGTTCACCGCTAAGAAACAAAAAGTTAAGAGGGGACTAAAAAAGATATATATTTTTTAATACTTATCGAGTCCCCAGCGCAGGGGATCGAAGTGGAATAGCGAGTGTTGTACAGTCCCCTGGGGGTACTGGCTTGGGGATCCTAGTGGAACGAGCGCCCTAGTCCACGTTCAATGATTTTAAAATCATTTATATCATTCACTTTTGATGTTATGGTAACAACTACAATTACTAAAGAGCAATACCAATTCGGATTGAGAACGAAAAATTGTAAACAATTTGAAATTAGACATTGTCATTATGATTAATACCTATCTTGCAACTGAAGAGTCTGTATACCTATATCTTAAAGAGTTTGCTTAGCTAATTTGTGGTGACATTTCTACCCAGTTATTTTTATATAAAGTGGCTCTCTTTACTTCATTGTAAAATAATTATATTGTTATCTTCTTTGCCTATGTTACTTCGCGAACTTGCTACTAAAAATGTAGCAATAGTACGGTGCGTTTTGCTTACCGGACTACTGCGACTAAAAAGTAGCATTAGTTTGGTATACCGGACAAATCACCGAACTACTGCGAATAGGTGATAAGACCTGGTGACGAAACACTGGTTTTAGTTGGATCGAGACCGACCGACCGTTAGCTGACCCGCGGGGGTTAGATAGTAATTGAAGAGGAAAACTGGTAATACCGGTTTGGCGTTAGAAAAATTGCGTTGACCTGCGTTAGTTACGTCTGAAGGGGTATTTGGATAGGTACCGAGTTGGAAGAATTTAGAGATAATGTGCATTTAAATCATCTCTATGGGTAAAAAAAAAAAGTATATAGTATATTTATCCGTTGTCTAGATCCATAACACAAGCAAATTTGCTTTACTAGATGGCGCTGTATGATATGTCGAAAAATATTTATTCTTACCAGAGTTTTCATAGGTGAACCACGAACCATATTATTTGAGAAAATTTAAATGTATATTTATCTCAATGATCTATTCCGAAGAGTTCGTGGCAGCACCCGACTACATCGGGGGCTTGCTGGACTGTATGTCATTGTCACTCAATCTCACCCGAAAAAAATATTGTCGTTTTATCGTGTCTTTCTATGTGCTTATTTTTTATTATGTATGGTAACTGACATTCGGTTAAGATTAATAGGTCTATTTAAAAAAATATAAATAATATAATACAAACTGATTGTAACAGATGTTACTGGCATCGTGCAGAGCCTGGCCTCGGTGGCATCATCATCTATGCGTCACCGTGATCTGTACCTGCAGGCAGGTTATTAAATAACTTGTTAATGTTTCAGAAAATTGCTTATTTAAGCAATTATACGATCTGATCATTAAGTGTGATTTTTTTTTGAAAAGGCCAGGTGGTACACTAACATTTATGTTCGTGGTCCACCCAGGTGAACTGACGAGGTGTACTATGAACAGTAACCGAAAGATGGCTTAATCAGATACCAGACGCTTGGCGTCTTATACTCGATCAAGCACCAAACCAGAATTTCAACGATTCCAAGAATATGAAAAACGAGAATTCCTCGTAGATACACTTTTGAAAATCTTTTCCTGTACGAGGAATAATTCATCCAGCACAGATTCGAACACTGGGCATCCAGAGAGGAGGGGCCCGCCCACCTCGATCGAACACTGGGCATCCAGAGAGGAGGGGCCCGCCCACCTCGATCGAACACTGGGCATCCAGAGAGGAGGGGCCCGCCCACCTCGATCGAACACTGGGCATCCAGAGAGGAGGGGCCCGCCCACCTCGATCGAACACTGGGCATCCAGAGAGGAGGGGCCCGCCCACCTCGATCGAACACTGGGGCATCCAGAGAGGAGGGGCCCACCCACCTCGATCGAACACTGGGCATCCAGAGAGGAGGGGCCCGCCTACCTCGATCGGGCACT
This sequence comes from Euplagia quadripunctaria, assembly GCA_963859945.1. Taxonomy (NCBI): domain Eukaryota; kingdom Metazoa; phylum Arthropoda; class Insecta; order Lepidoptera; family Erebidae; genus Euplagia; species Euplagia quadripunctaria. Next base: position 12,013,215 of record OY982561.1, read on the forward strand.
GGGCATACTAGGGTTTCACAACATCAGTTAATTACTGAGAATAATACAACTATATACGCTTATTTATAGGAGTATATTTCCACAAAACGGCACGGAAAAGGACCACATAGAAAACAGAGGCCGGTAGCCCATCTTCAAACACTTTAAGCTTACAGCTTGCCAAAGACGGTGAGCCCGCGGCCAGAGTAAATTTGACATTAACAGATCTTGGTGCAACAGGTGTAGATGGTTATACATGGGCAACAGCAGCCGCCGCAACAACCACCACCACAGCATCCACCGCAACACCTAGGACAGAAAAAAGCTATAACGGGGAGAGCACAAAAAAAAAAGCTACAACATTTCCAGACTACTTACATCTTTGATGAGGTCTAGAGTACTTAGAGTCGAAAATAGCAAAGCTTCACGGGAGAAGATTGTGGAAAAATAAACTAGATAAACTGTTTTCACTTTTTATATAAGTTTTTTTGGAGCTTTTTATGATTGTTGTATTTTACTCCGGCGATTTGTGAGTACTGACCTTTCTATTTTCAGTTGTTCTACAGAACACTTCGTATAGCGTTTAAATTGAGAAATTGAGAAAAAATATTTTTAAACTTTTTGGTTAAATGGACAGTTTTAAAAAAGAGTATTCAAATACACACAGGTTGGTCACGATGAGATATTTTACATTAATTGTCATTTTATCAATAATGTAATATTTTATTATTATTATTATGTGCTAAGAAACAAAAATAACCTATTTTAACATCTTTGAAAATGTAAATCAATCAATAGGTGATAAGAACGGATACCAATCATAATATATAATTATATAAGCTGCATTATTAGCAAACGAACATAAAAGAGTTAACTTGGTTGCAAAAATTCAGATATCTTCCTGGTAATATTAGCTCTTCTATATAAATTTTACTAAATCAAATACAATGGAGCGTAGCGTTTGTGAGGATATTTCAAGACCATATTTTTTTTGTGTAGAATGTGATGGTGATATAACATGTTTTGAAAAAGGATACCGACCGTTTCCCCATACAGACCCTAAGGAACTTGGCATATGTTTTCCATGTTGCAATAAAAATAAATCGTTTGACCATAAAAGTCAAGACAATACGAAACAGCAAACCAAGGTTAAAGATCAATCAACGTCCTGTCCAAAAACGAAACTCTTTGCACTGCCTAATACCGTAAACACATCTTTGGTCTTTTTCTGTGACCAGAGAGGTATTAATAAGATGATCAGTTTCTCTAAAGCTGAAATGGATTGTGTAGACTCAGAAAATCGAAACGAACGACCCCATCAAAATTTAAAACACTTAAATAAACGATCTTGTAAATACAGTGCGCCGTGTAAAGCAGACTGTTACGAACTTCAGCGTTACTAAACCTTTGTTTTAAGTATTTCATAATAATAATAATAAAGATATAAAATACATTTATAGTAATTTCATTTTAAGTAGGGAATAATTTGAGATTGATTGCAAACCATAGAGTATTGTAATAATACGGATATGTACGATAATAATTAGGCCTATGTTGAGCAGTGGACTGTAAAACTAATTGATTAATTGAAATAATGAAGCGCAATATTTGTGAGGATATTTCAAGAACTAATTTTATCTGAGATTATTCAAGATCTAGTTCAAGTTTATTATAAATTATATTAGAATTTGCTCAGCTGTCTTCGAGTGATAGGGGAAAAAAAGACAGATATTAGACACGAATTCTAAAACTCGTATTGTGAACTTTCATATAAACTACCTCGTCAATGGTTTCCCTACTTCTATTTCTGTATTCTGTAGGTATCTATCACAAGCTGCGTCAGCCGATTTGTTTCTTGAAACAATTGTCCTTAAATAAATTTTTATGAAGAGATTAAAGTTATACAAAAAGTGACTGAAACATTGATGAGCTTTATTTCAATAAAATTATTGAAAATTCTATGTGCTTTTACAACTGCCCAACTTTACTCAGAAAATAAAGTTCTGATGCGACGGTTCTTTGTTCTCAGAACAATCGTGGTTCTCCCTGACCAAAAGAAACGCAATCAAACAAACGGTTTGTCATATTTCTTATTGCAGAACAGCTTTTGCCAGTTTTAGAGTCTAGGATGCGAGGCTTTATAATAAACTAAAAATGCTTGAGAAAATTGGAGGACTTAATAGCTACTAAGGTAAAAGAAAAATTACTACTTGGCTTTTTCAACTAGACTACGAAGGCACTGAGGCTTTACTGAAATATTTAGAGTAACAGTTTAAGTTCAACTTCCCAAAGTTTTCCACACGCTCGCACACTCACACACACAGACTATTTCACAATATATCCACATTTTTGGATGTTACTTACCTAAAATGAAATTATTCGAAGTATTATGTTAATGACGACCACTTATCTTACTAATCTTACTAATAATATTATAAAGGCGAGAGATTGTGAGGATATATGGATGTTAGTGACTCTTTCACGCAAAAACGGCTGAACGGATCTGGATGAAATTTGGAACAGATATAGATTATAGTCTGGAATAGCACATAGGCTAATTTCCACGCTAACGAAGTCGCGGGCAAGAGCTAGTGTTAAATATAATGACTGAGCACTGCCTTTTAAAATACAGGCTCCAGGCTAGTTTGGGAACCAGTATTAGTATCTTTTGTAACTCTAATTATAGCATAACTTTTATTTAAGATCCTGATTGTAAATGATTTTCTGAGACCAATAAACATTATTTATTTATTTATCTGGCATGTACAGAAACTGTGTATAATTACCGAAAGACAGTTACCATAATAAAAAGCAGTTGAACAAACCGGGTAGGACCCAGAGACCTTTGGCAATATAGACTTTTTGCAACCCAGATTTTTGCACGACGGATTCTTTTCAAGGAGTAAAACGTTCTACCGAAATAAACACGTGAGTAAAACCGTTTAACTTTAATAAACTAAAAAAGAAAAGACTTTTCAATCTAATGATACAATACTTGCCACTAACATTATTACGTAAAAGTATTCATTTATAAATTTCACTTAATCCTTGAGTAGTCAATATCGGGATCAAAGAACATTTTTAATTTTAATTTTTAATCAGATCTATGTACATAGCCGTCTTGAAAATATAACAAAATGCTCCTCTTACAGTAATATGCAGTACCCTTAACACAAAATCATTAGTGAATATATAAAATGTTTATAAAGATGTGATACTTAAATATTTATAATTCATTTCATCAAGGTAATGTATATTTTAAAGTTTATAACTCACAAAATCATGGTTATTGTATTTTTTGATATGAATTAAAGATGTAATATTTATTTCCAGATTAGGTTCAAAATTCTTGGTAAATTATTATCTTAATAATGGGCAAAGTGGTTCGTTGTATACCCGTGAGTCCATGTAAAAGCCGCGAGTTAAGAGGTGGAGTCCTATACACAGATTGTTTCTGCCTACGTAGAAATGGATTACAATATGACTGCCGCAGAAGTGGTTGTCAGGGAAGAGCCACATGCTCTGTTTTACCAGCACCGTTGTGCGGACCATCACAGATAGCCTGTTGCACACACTGGTCTAATCCTCATGCTGAAGCTTTACGTTCAATTTGCCAAATGCGACAGTTCCCGTAGGAGGCGACTTACACCCTATCTGTTTTAGGATCCATTTTTTAAGAGGAGCAGATACATAATTCAAATCATCTTACTCATGGGACAATCACGGTTGAACACAGGTCTTATCTAGAAACTACCAGAGAGAGCTGCAATTCTTGCAGCATTTTTACTGGCATAACAGAAATCAAAAATAGAATCTGGTTCAATAGGAAACGTGACAGAAGAAAACATAACTGACAGAACATTTTTATACGTCGCCTAGTTCAGATGTATTTTTTATAATAAAAAATTGTGTAAAGTTTGTAAAATAACTAAAAATTTAGCTATCTAAATTCTCAGTAACTTTTTTTATGTAAAATAAATAACTTAATAAATACTGCAAAATATAAAAACGCCCCTCTCCATTATTTAACTCCTGAATCGTAAAGCATCGAAAATGTATGTACTTAAACTTTCGAAGTTCATCTTAACCTATTTTGTTTTTCATAATAAGATTTATCATAAAATCTTTGCAGGTGTTCCCCATGTGGTCCTATGGTATGCTACAAATATGAAGACTGTGGTCCTCCGGTAAGATGATTTTACATAGTCCCTAATGTCATAATTTTAGATTAAACCTAATTTAGTTGTGTAACTATTCAGCTTCAGTGTCTACCCCGTTCTGCGTTCAAGCGTAATGGACTGCAAGATTGCCAGTTCTTCCAGCAGGGGTCAATACGGTATTTGTGCCGTACAGATGGCTGCTGCCAAAAGCCGTGTCCGTGCTGTCCGCCGTGCGTGCGACGCCCGCCGCCTGGCAAGACCTACGTAACGCGCTTCAGCGACTTCGACCTAATTTCACAGTGGTAGAAGTTGGAAGTCTCTTTCGTCTATAAATTCGGGTAATTGATATTCTATCGCTCACGGCGGACAGTAATAGTAGTAAGTGCATATCGAAATTAAATGGAGATTTTCTTTTGCAGTCAGGGTCCAAAAAACCCTCCGAAGGCCGTAGACCGGAAGAGGCAGGCGCAGAAAAAAAGGATGAAAAAGAAAATCAGTTGAAGCGGACTAAAAGTCGTGAGTTGCGTGGTGGTATCATGTACTACAGTTGTCATTGTATCAAACGCAATGGCTTACAACACGATTGTCGTCGCACCGGTTGCGGTGGAGAGCCCGCGTGTCTCGTCTTACCCGACCCTCTTTGTGCGCCGAGTCAGTTAGCGCGTGCTCGGGGCCTTGCAGATCCCGCACCGTTAGCAGCGCACATGCGCGGTCAAGGTGGAGGCAGCTCAAGCGGAGTAGCCGATTCAAGTGCCGGAGGTGGAAAGCGCTTCATAGTTTGCGAATTAAAGGGTATTGTCCCCGATTCTTCAGCAGACAAGGGCGGAAATAAATGCTGTAAGTGTCCTGCAAAATCTGTAACTTCTCCTTTAGGCCATAATAGTGGCATCGGGCCTCATGCTTGTGTATACAGCGGCACCGTAGCTGCACCACCAACCCCTGTTGTTAAAACAATTGGTACACATGAGTACGGTTCTTCAAAGTGTCCTTGTACTTGTGCTTCTGGGGCAACAAATGTGCAAACTTCAGTGTTTCCCCTTGACGAGAAAACTTTAAACGAAATAATGAAAAGGTTTGAAACTAAAGAAATGGTGCCTCGTGTCCCAAAATCAGGGCCAGGTGGTCACGGTGTGGTAAAGCCTGTTACTAAGGAAGAACTTTGTACTAGACCCGGTTGCGTGCATTGGAAACCGCCTCCGCCGTGCGTGTGGGATGCTCCCTGTAAGGCAGACTGTTTTGAGACTCCAGTTGGTATTCAGCCTGGCCGTAATCCACTTACGGGCGGCGGTGGTGCATTTATAAGCTCCGGTGGATATTCTGGAGGCAAGGTATCACAAGGTACGCAGCAACCTCGTGAAATAATGAAACTGTTAACACCTGAATGTTGTACAGGTTGTTCTTCGGGGGGCCATGGACAAGGAGCTGCGAGTGGCGGCCCGGCAGCTGGTCTCCCGATGTTGGTGATGAAGCTTTGCTAAACATTTAAATGGAAATGCTTACTGATTTTCTAAAAGCTTAAGAAAAAGTGCAGGATAGGCTGAAATAAAGGTTTATACTAATTTTATATTTTATTTAGAACTTTTAGATGCTTGTATCTAATTGTCAGTAAAACGAGGGTGTATCTTAAAATTAAAGGACGTGCTCCTTTAATTTTAAGATTGTTGTAATGTTAAAGTAGCAACACCACACGTCATTGACATTCTAGCCGTCCCAAACAGAATAGTTAGCCTTAACTTCTGCTGTTAGAATTTCTAGTCAATGTCTACTCGTGTGAAGACTAAAGATCCGAGCATTTACATTTTTGCTTGATAAAATGTCACTCGCACAAGTACTTTTTTCAATTTGTTATGGTTGTCATTGCCAATATATAATAAAAGCGTTATAGCACACATAATATCGGTGACCAGTGATATGTCTGAAACTCCAGTGGCCTATGTTGAAAATAGGTAATTTCCCGACGATTTCTTATCCCGTTCGTACCGTATGCACTATTGACCTGCACCATCAATGGTGCAAACGAAACTGTTGATTGGTATGGTCTCATCGGCACCATTGACATAAATAGGTAGGTTAGATATTACCTCAAAAATATTTCCTCTTTGCTTGTTCTATTATAAGTGTGGACCGAGGGATGTTTTTTGTTTTTGAAAATATTTTTTTTTTTAATGTTTATCATTATTTAAAAAAAAACAAATACCTAATATTTTATTACCGTCCAGGTCAATGGTGCATACGGTACAAAGAAAGTATGGTGAAGCAGTTGTATAAATATTGATGGTGCAAATGAAACTAATTAGTCTCATTTGCACCATTGATGGTGCAGGTCAATGGTGCATACGGTACGACGGGTTTCTTGTTTATTAATTATCCTTCAGGCTCAAAAAGTTTAATTCCTCAGTCAATGGCCAATATTCTGGCAATTTAACATTTTGGTGAATTCAACATTTTGAGTTTGAAGGTTGGGAAAAAAATTTCCTCAACGTCACTGGTGAAAAGCTTTAGTAGTGGGGCGAACTGGTACGGTAATATATTTCTATTTTTAGAAGCAAATAAGTCGTTTACCTACTGTATTAATGTCTACTAACTATACTAAATACTTTCAAGACGAGAACTGTCCCATTAACTTCCCCTAGGAGAAGCAGGCTTTCTCCAGTCTTCCCTACTAGGTACCTCTACTTGGGAAACCAATGAAGTTTGAGAATATACTGACTGTAATATATGATTCTTAATAAATAACTTGCTACTACAATAGACCTTTTCCTTTAATAATAAAAAAAATAGTGCATATAATATTTTTGCTTTTACGTTATTTACCTAGGTATTTCTTTGCCCATAGTCCGACCGTGAAGTTCTACTGGTCGGATTCAAGGGTAGTTTTTTTTTGCCTGTAGTTCATCAATCGGACCATGGGCAAATCGCAATACCTGTAGTTCTCTATCGATAGTATGTACCTGAGGGCAACTTCGTTTACCCGTGGTTTTATTAAAAGTAATGAGTAAATTCAAGCAGGAAATTGGCTTATAGCTTATATGTATATACTATATTCCTTGGCTTAGTTACTTTTCCCGTGATTCACCAGAATGTCCACTCCACATGTTGATCACGTGCAAATACGAAAGCAATAGCATGGATTTCGGAATAAGACTTACATTGTGTAGAAACAATATAACTCGATTTAATAATAGGGTACACATATTTTACCCGTAGTACAGTTCAGTACTTTCCTGTGACCTTGCGTGACCCGTTATTTCCCCGTGACACCACCAAATGATAGTGGTGTCATGGGGAATCACATATTCCCCATGACGCCTCCGGTGGTGTCAGGGGGAATCCTCTTAATCTCCATGACATATTCCCTGTGACACCGTCGAGTATTAGTGATGCGAGTTTTGCGTGCTCGCAACTGTATAGAACAATACTGCTTAAACTATACCTAATTGCGTGGAATTTAAGGATGAACCTTTAGTCGGATAGAATTAGCCAATTTCGGGCTGGAAATCAGGGAAATTGATAACTTGGGTTTTAATTTTTTTTTTCGTTAGATAATAGCTTCCTAAGAGCAATAATTACTATAGCTTAGTTTATGTGGGAGAGCCATGCTTCGGCACATATGGGCCGGCTCGACTCCGCTCGTTACCACGGCCTCACAGAAAACCAGCCGTGAAGCAATGCTTGCATTGCATTTCGCCGAGTGAGTGAGGTTACCGGAAGCCCTAACCCTTCCCTCTCCCATATTCCCGTCTTTCCCCCTCCCCCCTCTTCCCACTCTTCCCCCCCTCCCCCTCTTCTACTCCCACCTTACAGGGTGGCAACGCACTTGTGACTCTCGAGTTGCAGGTGCCCATGGGCGGCGGTAGTCATTTACCATCGGGTGACCCGTCTGCTCGTTTGCCCCCTAAACCATAAAAAAAAAAGGCTCTTGGATAGCGTCAGAAATAACATCCTAAGTTTAAAGGCCAATCCAAGGTCAGGTAGGCAGGTATCGGGTACAGGGACCAAGCTACCGGTGGTTAGGGTTCTAGATACAGAAACCTCCTTACTATGCGTGCCGTATCGAGGATGACTGCCTTTTGCATCAGGCTCTTAATCCAGCTGCCTAACGTGAGCTTCTGAAGGTGTTGGTCGAGGCTCTTAGCAATTAACCCATGGGCCGAAATGACTATCGGCACAACAATTGCTTAATCAACATCCCACATGTCAACAGTCTCGTGGGCTAAGTCCAAAAGTAGTGTCTAATTTGGGAGTTGTCTTTTTTAAGGATAAAAAAGATAAATATCAGGCTTATTGGCAACAATAGTCCTGTCAGTGATGATAGATCGATCCCAGCACAATTTTGCACGACCATTATCGAGAACTAAGTATCTATTATTTTGGTGTACAATAAAGAGATATATTATTTTTATTATTATTCTCTTTATTTATCGTAAAACTTATTAATTACATTTTTAAATACCTATAAAACAAAATATATATTTAAAAATATAAAAATAGTATACTACCGACATCGGGTACAGGGACCAAGACACCGGTGGTTAGGGCTCCAAAGACAGGAACCTCCTCACTATACGGGCCGTGTGGAGAACTGCCTTCTGCATCAGTCCCTTGATCCAGCCGTCTAACGCAAGCCTCTTAAGGTGTTGATCGAGGCTTTTGGCTATCAATCCATGAGCAGATATGATGATCGGAATAATGATCGCCGAATCGACATTCCACATATCGACAATCTCGTGAGACAAATCCAAATATTTGATTTATTTTTCTTTTTCAACTTTCACGAGGTTGTCGTCATGAGGAACAGCGATATCGATAATCATTGCGCGGCGCTCTGATCGATCTATCACCACTATGTCAGGTTTATTGGCAACAATAGTTCTGTCAGTGATGATAGATCGATCCCAATACAATGTGGCACGACCATTTTCGAGAACTGGGTCGGGCACATACTTGTAATATGGCACCTCTGAATGTACAAGATTGTATCTAAGGGCAAGTTGTTGATGCACAATCCTGGCCACTTGGTTGTGTCTGTGCAAATATTCACCGTTAGCAAGACGAAAACATCCAGAAATAATATGCCTGATAGATTCACCGGGACAGTGGCATGCCCGACAGATGTCCACCGCACCATCTTTCAGAATATATTTCCGATAGTTATTCGTCATAACAACTTCGTCCATAATTACAAAGACAAAACCTTCGGTTTCTCTGAAAAGATCACCGAACCGTAGCCAAGATGTGGAGGCTTTAAAGTCTATATCAGGCCCATTGAGGGCCCGATAAAGACCATGAAGTTCTTTGCCCTTCCATACCTCCCTGCGATCATTAGTACTAAGTACTACAGGCTTGCGCCAGTTCTCTTTAGCCAGAGCGAGCGGAGTGAGTCCGTTGTCCACTGTGACCACATTAAGATGCACTCCCACATCAGTATGAAGAAAATATTCTCTAAGGTTGTATATCTCGCGATTGTGTAGGGCCTTAATGTTTAAGAGTCCACGACCCCCAAACTTTCGCGGGATATACAACCTCATTACCGATGAACGTGGGTGGTGCATTCGGAATGCAGTCAGCAGTGTACGGACTCTCCTATCAAGGGCATCTAATTCGGTCTGAGTCCATCTAAGTATACCAAAGGAATACATCAGAACCGGCATGACCCAATCGTTGCAGGCACGCATTTTGTTACCCCCTGATAAAAGACTTTTTTTCAGGCAGCCAAAGAAGCGCTCCTGCAGCGTTTGTTTCATATGAGATTCAGGTATTCCTAATGACTGTGATATACCTAGATACTTGTAGCTTTCAGTGGCAGACAGAGATCTGAGTTTTGTTGAATCTGAAAGTTTGACTCCTTCAGATTCTACTATCACGCCTTTCTTTACATGCATGACTGCACACTTGTCCACACCAAATTACATCTTGATAGAGTTACTAAAGTTTTCAGTCACCTTCAGTAACGCTGTCAATTGCAAATTAGTGGGGGCAATAAGTTTCAAATCGTCCATGTACAGAAGGTGAGATATAACTCGATCGTCTTTCTGCAACCTATAGCCTAGCCCTGAACCCTCTAACAGCGTACTGAGAGGATTCAAAGCTAGGCAGAACCACAAGGGACTCAAACTATCACCTTGAAATATACCCCGCTCGATCTTTATTGATACATCGTTTGCCGCAATCTGCCGGCATCCTGGATAGCGAAGTGCCGTTCTCCACTGCCCCATACATGACTTCAAAAAAGTGCAAAGAGTTGTATCAATTTTGTACAACTCTAGCACTCTCAAAAGCCATGTATGTGGAACTGAATCAAAGGCCTTCTTATGGTCTATCCAACATGTCGCCAGATTCTTACGGTGACGACGTACCTGTTGGCTAATGGCCATATCTATGATAAGGAGCTCTTTAGTGCCACGGGTCCCGCTTCTACATCCATTCTGAGAAATAGATATGATCGAATTTTTATTTAAATGTGTAGTAATTTTGAGTCTCAGAATAGATGTTAGAAGCTTATACATAGTTGGTAGGCATGTAATTGGTCTATAATTTTTGGGATCCATGGCACTACCAGACTTATAGAGTAAGTGGGTTACGCCAGTTGTCAAAAATTGGGGTAACGAGCCGGAGTCCAGTGCTGCTTGGAACTGAGATGCCAAACGAGCATGCGAGCTTCGGAACCATTTAAGCCAAAAGTTGTGCAGTCCGTCTGGTCCAGCCGATTTCCAGTTTGATAATGACTGGACGGCACAACTTACGTCACTTGTGGCTATGGAAATTGGTTCCATTACTTGTATAGACTCGCATGAGCGCCTGACATCTCGTATCCAATCACCTTCTGAATGAGTGACAGGCACCGACCAGATGTTACGCCAAAATGCATTTGTAACATCATCATCTGGGAAATGCCCGTCTGAGTGACGGTACACACCGGGATCCGATTGTTCCCATTTTCTGTAAACCCACCTCTCATTTCTTTGGAACATACGATTCTGATTATACCGATCTGTTCGCTTTTTGTATCTTCGAATCCTATTTGCCCAAGCATGAACTTTCTGCTTTAGAAAGTCTATGCGCTCTGTGACACATGACATATATTGTTGAGGACTAATGTCAGTCCCCAAGAATGCCTGTTTCACAAAGCGCATCACTCTCGGCCGCGTATTACCCGATCTAAAGCAGATTAGCTTACCGATGAGTGTCCTGGCCTCAGCAATACGACGCTCGATTCTGCACTGCCAGGCTGGCACAGCAGGCTTGGGTCGAGTAGTAGCGGTATTTACAGAGAAATGTACTCCAGCTACTCGACATACTGCGACAGCCGCACAGTAGAGAATAGAGTGTGTATCACTAAGATCTTCGCTATTGTCTAATTAGTCAGGCAATAACGAATCCAAGGCACACACCAGCGCTATATTTCGTCTATGAATGGGCAAACGGGATAAATGGGGTCTATTACTGTAGTTCACAAACCGGTATTCCAGAATCGCATCCTCCAAGGCGCTCCTTAACCTTTCGTTGTATTGGGTACTTACAGATATAGCTTCACTATCCACAATTTCATCAACATGTAATTGCGGTGCCAATTGTGGTGTGTGATTGGTCATCAAACCCACAACTTGCGATGAAGAAGGGATAACAAATCTATTCCGTACGTCAGAGCGTAGCCTCTCAAGTACGGTATCATCCAGCAGGTGACAGCGCTGTATAGCCTGTACCTGATCCGAGAGTCGTTGTGCTGATACGTTGACAGCTGGTTCAAGCTCCTGAAACAGAGGCAGTAATCGAACACGGTACGCAGTAAGGTTAGTTCCCAACTCTGTAGCCCGATAATATGCCCGCATGACGTTTTCATTCATTGAATAAGTCCATTTCATGCGGCACCACCACCACATCACCACCGGCAGCGGGGGCCCTATTCGAGGTCAGTGGTCCTCGGGGTCCTAAGCAGGACGGTGGCCGGCCTCTCCCCTGCCGACGCACAGGTGTTGGCGACGTCGGCGGGGAGAAATACTCGTCGCTGGAGCTTCGAGTTCGGGGATATTTGTTGTGCAGTCCTCTGTCTGGCTTGATATCTTGTAAGCATTATATTTTATGGTGATGCATATTATTTTATTATCGGGCTATTGTCTTATATGACATCTGTCATTTTCTTTGAAATTTTTTCTTTTGAACTTTTGCATGTTGTGTCTGTGTTTTTTTATATATTTTAGGAATCCGTTTCCAAATATTTGTTTTTTATTTATTTTACAATTTATTGCGATGTATACAATATGTTTATCAATAAAATATTTTCTGTAAGACAATATGACGCTTACAGGTTAGTGTTGCCAGGTTGTTATTCTTATTATCTTTATTAATTTTTACAAAACATATAAATTACATTTTTAAATACATTATTTTATAAAAATATATTTAAAAATATAAAAAATAGTGTCCCACCGGTATCGGGTACAGGGACCAAGCTACCGGTGGTTAGGGTTCCAGAGACAGAAACCTCCTCACTATGCGTGCCGTGTCGAGAAGGACTGCCTTCTGCATTAGGCTCTTGATCCAGCTGCCTAACGTGAGCCACTGAAGGTGTTGGTCGAGGCTCTTAGCAATTAACCCATGGGCCGAAATGACTATCGGCACAATGATTGCTGAATCCACATCCCACATGTCGACAATCTCGTGGGATAAGTCCAAATATTTTATTTGTTTATCTTTTTCGGCTTTTAAGAGATTGTCGTCATGGGGAATGGTGATGTCAATAATCATTGCTCGGCGCTCTAATCGGTCTATCACCACTATATCATATTATTATTATTATTATTAACTGGGTCGGGCACATACCTGTAGTACGGTAATTCGACAGATACAAGATTATAAAGATAAAGGGTTCATCCTTAAATTCCACATAATTAGGTATAGTTTAAGCAGTATTGTTCTATCCAGTTGGAGCACGCTAAACTCGCATCACTAATACTCGATGGTGTCACAGGGAATATTTTAATTCCCTGTGACACCACTGGGGGTGTCATGGGGATTAAGACGATTCCCCCTGACACAACCAGAGGTGTCATGGGGAATAGGTGATTCCCCATGACACCACTGGAGGTATCATTTGGTGGTGTCACGGGGAAAGAACGGCGTGACCCGACTTCTAAATTAAAGCGAAGTATCAACAAAAGTTCTGTTACAAACAAAACTAAATAAACTGCATTTATTACTTTGTCAATAAACATACCTATAGATGATATTGGTTGGACACATTCAATCACTTGAAAAGAAGCAATGACATGCTTCTTTTCCTGTGATTCTTTTTGGAGCGTGAACTAGTCCATTATAATTGCTTATTAAAAGCTAGCAGTTCCCGGCATCGCCCGCGTGCACATATTTTAGTCTTCACTGTTATATTGTACTAGCAGTTCCCGCGCGGTTTTGCTCGCGTCTTCATATTTAAATATTTTGCGCAGAATCCTAATTATTTTTCAAAAATAAAAGTAGCCTAAGTTACTCCTTATAAGACCAGCTATCTGCCAGTGAAAGTCCCGTGGGAATCGGGACACCCGTTCTTAAGATTAGCCAAAACAAACAGACAGACAGACGGACAGAGAGACAGACAAAATTTTTAAAAACTTTTATGGTATAGGTATCGTGCAAATGACTGTATGAGTTTAAAAAATAACTATTATTTTGACATTACAAACAGACACTTCAATTTTATTTACTTGTATTGAGTATTGATGTATTGATAAATGAAAATTCAAATGATTTATTATTCTTTCTGTTCCGCGCAACTTCGTCTGCGTTTCCCCGTTTTTGCAATATTTTTCATTGGTGCTCCGCTCCTACTGGTCTTAGCGTGATGTTATATAGCCTATAGCCTTCTTCGATAAATGGGCTATCCAAAACTAAAATAATTTTAAATTCTAATTAGTAGGTCTTGAGATTAGCGCGTTCAACCAAACAAACAAACTCTTAAGTTTATAATATTGTCATAGATTCCCATTACATTAAAGTGTCGTCCGTATTGTATGAGGGAAGTCCCGGTGACCTTATTTAGTCTATATTTAATGTGTTTATTTGCAGAATGATAAAATTTCAAAGGCCAAAGAACACACCTGTGAACCCGATACCTTTAAAAATGCCTGTTTGAAATTCATTAATTCATTACGAAATGAAGCGATTGAATCTGACTTATCTTGATCTGGTTTACGATGCAAGAAATAGGTAATCTACTACAATTTTTTAAAATGTAGAAGAAGAGTGATGGTTCCGATAAAATTTCAAGAGTCTGTTTTAGCAGACTACTGTTATGACGGTACTCGCATAATTGTATTTTGTTCATTAAAATCTCGGGAAATTGTTCCTTACATCTCAGATTATTTTGCAGATGGCACTTTTGGACTTTTGCAGTCTGTCCAAGTCCTTTTTGTCAAATATATAACATTCTTGGTGACTATGGAAGTATCATTGACAATAGGAAATACAAAAGTGCTGCCACTTCTAAGTGTATTTATGTCAAACCGAAAGAAGAGTACCTACTTATCATAAACTTAATATACTAACGTATGGCACATCGTGGGGTTTTAGTCCGTTCAATAAATTTTTTATTCAACTTTTACAGCATAGACACAGGGACAAGCTATTGGTATAAACTTGATTGTTGTAAAATAACCGGCCAGTGTAAAATCAGATCTGACCGCTTCTGAACTCTTCTGTAATATTGTACATATTTCACTAAATATTTTTATCACATGCTTTTGCTTGCTATTTTACGATTTGTTTATCAACGATACAAAGACACTTGCGACAATAACAGAAAATATTAATACCTAAGCATTATTTTTGAGACTAATATTAAGATAACCTATGTGGGCTGTTTTGGATCATCACTTGTCCCATAGATTTACATATTTCTAACGTTTGCTCTTAATAAACATGTATATAATTTTATTATTAATCATGAAATAGGCAGAGTACTTTTATCTGCAAATTTAGGCTTACAGGCCTGGGGTGGATGAATTGTCTCGTCGTTGTTTCGTCTTACATCATGAATTTTTCTACGTGTACATTTAAATATTTATATCTTTATTCCAAATCTTATATTCGTTTTATTTATTATTATTCTCTTTATTAACATTTAAATACATATAAATTACATTTTTAAATACATTATTATAAAAAAAAAATATATTTAAAAATATAAAAAATAGTGTCCCACCGGTATCGGGTACAGGGACCAAGCTACCGGTGGTTAGGGTTCCAGAGACAGAAACCTCCTCACTATGCGTGCCGTGTCGAGAAGGACTGCCTTCTGCATTAGGCTCTTGATCCAGCTGCCTAACGTGAGCCTCTGAAGGTGTTGGTCGAAGCTCTTAGCAATTAACCCATGGGCCGAAATGACTATCGGCACAATGATTGCTGACTCCACATCCCACATGTCGACAATCTCGTGAGATAAGTCCAAATATTTTATTTCTTTCTGTTTTTCAGCCTTCAAGAGATTGTCGTCATGGGGAATGGTGATGTCAACAATCATTACTCGGCGCTCTAATCGGTCTATCACCACTATATCAGGCTTATTGGCAACAATAGTCCTGTCAGTGATGATAGATCGATCCCAGTACAATGTTGCACGACCATTTTCAAGAACTGGGTCGGGCACATACGTGTAGTACGGTAACTCGACAGTCACAAGGTTATATTTAAGAGCAAGTTGCTGATGGACTATCCTGGCCACTTGGTTATGTCTATGCAAGTACTCACCGTTGGCAAGACGAGAACAACCGGAAATTATAAGGCCTGAGGGTTTCTCCGGGACGATGACATGCCCGACAAATGTCAATCGTGCCGTCCTTCAGGATATATTTTCGATAGTTATTCGTCATAACAACTTCATCTGTAATTGCACAGACAAACCCTTCAGTTTCTCCGAAGAGATCACCAAACCGTAGCCAGGACACAGATGCTAATAAATCGACATCGGGCCCATTTAAGGCCCGATAAAAACGTCCATGCAGCTCTTTGCCCTTCCATATCTCCTTACGGTCAGTAATATTAAGTACTGCAGGTTTGCGCCAGTTCTCTTTTCCTAGAGCAAGTGGGGTGAGTCCGTTGTCAACTGCCACCGCATCCCGATGCACATCCACGTTAACGGAGAGGAAGTAATCTCTAAGACTGCATACCTCGCGATTATGGAGGGTCTTGGCATTTAAAAAACCACGACCCCCACATTTCCGCGGGATATACAATCTCATTACCGACGATCGTGGATGGTGCATTCGGTACGCGGTAAGCAATGTACGAACTCTTCTATCCAGGGCATCTAGTTCAGTCTGAGTCCATCTAAGTATTCCAAAGGAGTAGATTAGGACTGGCATGACCCAATCATTATAGGCCCGCACCTTATTACCGCCAGACAAAAGACTTTTCAATACTTTTTTCAGGCGGCTAAAGAAGCGTTCCTGTAACGATTGCTTCATAATCAATTCATTTACACCTAACGCCTGTGACATACCTAGATACTTGTAAGTTTCGTTGGCGGAAAGACATCTAAGGTGTGTGGAATCTGTGAGTTCCATCCCATCGGATTCCACAATCCTGCCTCTTTTAACATGCATGACTGCACATTTATCCACACCAAATTCCATCCTGATACTTTTACTAAAGGTTTCAGTTACCTCTAGTAATCTTATCAATTGGAAATTGCTGCAGGCAAACAGTTTCAAATCATCCATGAAAAGGAGGTGGGATATAACCTGACCTCCTCTCCGCAAACGATAGCCTAGCCCTGAACTCTCCAGCAAAGTACTGAGAGGATTCAAAGCTAAACAGAACCACAAGGGGCTCAAACTGTCACCCTGAAATATACCCCGCCTGATCTTTATATGCTCGCCGTCACCGACAGGCCGCCGACATCCTGGATAGCAGAGGACCGTTCTCCATTGCCGCATACATGCCTTCAAGAAAGTGCATAGAGTCGTATCAATCTTGTACAACTTCATCACTCTCAAGAGCCACGTATGCGGCACAGAGTCATAGGCTTTCTTATAATCTATCCAACATGTCGCCAAATCCTTTCGGTTACGGCGAACTTGTTGGTTAATGATCGCGTCAAGTATAAGGAGCTCTTTAGTGCCACGGGCCCCACTTCTACATCCATTCTGAGAGTAAGCCATAATAGTATTATTAGTTATATGAGATGTTATCTTCACTCTCAGAATAGATGTTAGTAATTTATAAAGTGTTGGGAGACACGTTATAGGTCTGTAGTTTTTGGGATCCGTGGCACTACCAGACTTATAGAGGAGGTGAGTTACTCCTGTGGTCATAAAAGTTGGAAGCGAGCCTGATTCTAAGCATGAATGGAATTGAGATGCCAAATGTACATGTGAGCTACGGAGCCACTTTAACCAAAAGTTATGCAGTCCGTCCGGTCCCGCTGATTTCCAATTCGGCAGCGAACGAACTGCACAAGCTATATCAGTGCTGGAGATGGATATTGGCTCCATGGTATCAATCGACTCACATGATCGTTCAACATCTCGCATCCAATCACCCTCTGTGTGAGTGACAGGCATTGCCCAGATGTTACGCCAAAATGTATTTGTAATTTCAGCATCTGGGAAATGTGTGTCACTCACTACATCAGGCTGCTCCCACCTTCTATAAACCCACCTCTCATCCTTTTGGAATGAACGATTCTGAGTATATCGGTCCACTCTTTTTTTGTATCTTCGTATACGGTTTGCCCATGCATAAACCTTCTGTTTCAGAAAGTCAATGCGTTCTGTGACTCGTGCTGCATAATGACAGGAACTGATACCAGTTCCCGAAAAAGCCCGATTCACAAAACGCATTCGCAAACGACACACGTCCGAGAGTACTCGGACGTGTGTTACCCGATCTGAAACAGATAAGCTTGCCAATGAGTGCCCTCGCCTCAGTGATACGACGCTCAATCCTGCACTGCCACGCCGGAACAGCAAGCTTTAGCCGAGTAGCGGTATTATTTTCTGCGAATTTAACACCAGCTACTCGACATGCTGCAACAGCAGCACAATACAGAATTGAGTGTATATCACTGAGATCTTTGCTTTCTTCTAAATAAATATTTAACATAGAATCAAGGGCACACACCAGCGCTTTATTTCGTTTATGCATTGGCAAACGCGGCAAACGAGGTCTGTTTTCATAACTCATGGACCGATATTCTCGAATAGCACCTTCCAAAGTATTCCTTATTTGATCATTATACTGAGTACTTACAGATGAAGCAGTGCTGTCCTCTCTGCCCTCATCAGGGTAAGGTCGTAATAAACCAGATGGTAATTGTGTAACTATTTGTGAAGGAGGAGAAGCCATAGTGCTGGTCTGCAAGTCCAAGCGCAGCCTCTCAAGCACAGAGTTATCCAACAAATGACATCGTTGGATGGCCCGTACTTGGTCCGATAGTCGTTGCGCCGAAACGTTAACAGTTGGTTCAAGTTCCTGAAACAGAGACAGCATACGATCACGGTACGCAGTAAGGTTAGTTTCTCCCTCTGTAGCCACAAAATATGCTCGTATGACGTTCTCATTTATTAAAGTCGTCCATCTCATGCGACGCACATTACCACCGGTAGCGGGGGCCCTATTCGAAGCCGGTGGGCCTCGGGATCCCAAGCCATTCGGTGGCCGGCCTCTCCCCTGCCGACGTACAGGTGTTGGCGACGTCGGCGGAGAGAAAAACTCGTCACTCGATGTCGAGCTCGACGCCTCAACAGCGGTCGGTACACTTGATGTAGTTTCCGGGGGCCGCGAGGCGGAGCTGAGCGACGAGTCCGGGGATAGTATTTGCGCTTTTGCCCTGGATCTTGTAAGCATCTTCGGAATTTTTTAATAATTGTATTCGTTTCGGTTTAATAAATTTTTTCTTGTATGACATGACATATGTCATGTCTTAGTACTCTATTTATAGCTTGTTTTCGTCATTTTTTCCTTGTTTTTATTTTTATTTTATTTTGGATCTGCATTTTCGTTTATAGATTTCTATAATACATGGATTCAATAGAAAGTTATCTTGAAAAATATAAATATTGGAAATACGCTTATAAAAGAAGACTGCCTCTTAGTGTTGCCAGGTTATTATTATTATTATTATAAGGTCATCTGTCCATCTTGTGAGTGGACGTTCTACGTCCTGCGCTTTCCAATCCATGGTCTCCATTCCAGAAGGCCCCATTGGCTATCCGTGTCGACGGTGGATGCAGGCCGCTTCCAACCGGTCTTCTTGGAAGTCATTGAGGGAGGCCTATGTCCTTCAGTCGTCGTCCTATGGCTGAAATGATGATGATGTTGATGATGATTATTATGTAATATGGTACTAGTTTACACTTCATTCTTAATATCAATTTTATTTTATGTTTTTTTACGCTAAATAAATACCCCTCTCATCCAAAGATTGAAAGATTAGAAGAGTAGGAAATGCCAAAACCATCAGGTCCGCCTCTGTACATCCATTGCTGAAGAGAAAAAATGAAATTGTATGTAGAAAACATATTATGACGATAAAGATTAACTACGCCTGCCATAAACATCAATCTAACAACATTTTAAAAACTGTAGAAACGCTTAGCAAGTAAAATTTATAAGGCGCTAAACAATTTCTAGAGTATGTTATTCTCTCTACTGTTAAACTATACTAAGTTTTAAAATTTCGCGTTTCATGATACCTAATATAATTATGAGTCAGCCTGTGACCACGGCCAGTGCCACCTGGTTGAAACGTCAGGCAAATACAAAGTAATAAAGTAAAGTAATACCTTTTAAATACGTAATCGCGATTATTCCGCCATTGTATATAAACTTTATTTGTTAATAATTTTATTTTACTTTGGCAATACAATATAATTGACACAGATGATACGAGCAGGTGACACAGATGATCTGTCAAGAAATGCACATTACCAGTCCATTAGAAATGTATTTTACAAAGCCTTGAAGTTGAATCTATCTTATGTATTTCTTTTAAAAATATTTAGTGTGTATTGGAGAACCATCAATAAACGATGGAGCAATTGAAGTAAATAAAGGAAAGCGAACAAGATTAGAAATCCATTATATTCAATATTATCAGTCACCGATGGAGTTTTTTATCTATAAAGATGTGAAATAAGTACCTGTATTAAGGTTGCGCTAGTCGATATCTATTCCACACAAACTTGAAACGTTCTTGAATATCGCATATCCAAAATAAATAGAAATTTAAACATTATAAGCCAAATAAGCCTACAAAAATTTGAATTCTTATTGTAATTCAACCTAACTTCTGATAATGATGAGATGAAAACCACCCTATTCGAATACTGATTTATGATTTTTTTAAACTCTAGTTTTACTTAAATCGCCACACATACATACGCCAAGTCGAGGAACAAAAAGGGCACAGCCGAACCATCCTTTTATCAAAGTAATTCAGGACATTTTCACTGTAACTTCGTTGTGGATAAAGCTAGGAGCCTGAATTTTCAGTAACGAAGAGGGCATAATGTACCTACCTAGGTATATTCCCAAATTACATTTCAAATTAAAAATTTTAACTTTTGTCACTGATATAATAGATATGCGATTACAAAGTTACTTTTGCAGGTCATAAAATTTTTCGACACTTACAATACATAATAGATAGTAGCTTAATAGTGGATATAGGTGGGTACAGTAAGTCGCAGTCTAAGTCTTCTATACTAATATTATAAAGCTGAAGAGTTTATTTGTTTGTTTGAACGCGCTATTCTCAGGAACTACTGGTTCGAATTGAAAAAATATTTTAGTGTTGGATAGTCCATTTATCGAAGAAGGCTATATAGGCTATATAACACAAAACAGAGCATCAATAAAAATGTTGCACAAACGCTGAAAATTTACAAACGCAGATGAAGTTGCGCGGGCTAGCTAGTTTAATATAACAAGAAAAGGAATGAGATCCCATCAATAACATGTAAAAAATACAAGACTCGCAACATAGTTCAGCTGCCGCAAAAAGTTATGAGATTTAATTGTTACCTAAAAGGTTAACTAACAATACAATATAAGACTTCTTTATTTGTTTAATAAATGGAATGACTTATCGCACACGGCAATATAATTTACATACAACAAAATCTACCTAATCAATAAATAATCAAACAAAATAATGGCAAAGAAAACGCGGTACGTTTTTTGTTCTAACGTTTTTGTTCTGTAAATTTTAACCTACAAAACAAACCCCTTGGATGGACCGAGTTGACAATGAAGAATTAAAAGGGACCGTAGAAGCGGATCCATTGCAAACCACATCAGAATTAACAGCAGGCTTCGGTGTAAGTGTTAAAATAATTTTAAATCATTTAATTCAAATTGAAAGAGGAAAAAGTTAGAGAAATGGGTACCGAATGAATTGAGTGAAGCACGCCAAAAAACACGCGTTGAGTGTTGCGTTACATTACCTAACCTTCACAATAACGATTTTAAATCGTATTGTTACTTGTGATGAAAAATTTGTTGAACCCAGGAGAACCGGCCAAATCTTGCCCCAAGCGAAAGTTAACTCAACTCTCACTAGCGTTGACTCAAAAAGATACTAGTAAGTGTCTGGTGGACGAGTGCTGGTGCTACAATTCCTAAAACCTGGCTAGGCAATTACGGCAGAACTGACAATTGGCAATTGTTGACAATGGTCAACAATTGCCATATCATGTGATGGCCAAGTCATTCTATTCATAAAAGAAATAACGATGTTGTAAAACTTTTCTATCCAGCAGGGTATAGTGAAAAACTAAAAAATAATTAATTAATATATTATAGGTATTGCTATAGGGCTCTGTTTCCGCATTTGGACTCATAGGTGGTCCATTATGCGTCCTTCCAGAAGCACGGAAGTCTCCTGGAGTGTTCGCAGGCTTCTAGGAGCAATCTGGCACCCACGAGGATACTGCCCATTGTGTGTCCACTCCCTCACACTCCAGGATAACGTTTGCGGCCGTTTCCTCCGCGTTAAGACGAGGATTCTGAATAGGTGCCCATTTAGGGCCCAGTGGTCCGTAATAGTTCCTACAACTATTCTGATGTCGGGTCGTTTGAGACTGAGCAGTCTGCAAGTTAAACGTGGTTTATCAGCGCAGCGACCGTTGTGCTCTTCACGAGTCCGTTTCCTTACCCATGAGCGAAGTTGATTAAAGGGACATGGCAGCAGTATAGTTGGTCCTGCCACTGACGTTACAGATCCCTTCCTTGCCAGCTCATCGGCGGCTTCATTCCCGAGTGCATCAGTATGCCCTTTGCTGAGAAAACTCCGGCTCCAGTCCTTGACCCCATCTTAGAACCGATCTTAGAAATAGAATGATCTCGGTCGTTTTCATATAGTTGTATTCGGTATTTTCCATATAATATATTATAGATAAAAGTACGTAAGAAATTAATATTGGGGTACCCAGAGGTGGTTTCGAGAACACCCACTACTCTACTACTTAATTGGCTCGTAGTAAGAAAACGCCACCGTCCCGGGTAAGTGTCCGAGGGTAGTCCTGCAGTAGTGGTCGTGGCCGGTTGTGAAGTAGGTAACTCAACACAAGTCTGGGGAGCCGGGTAGGTGAACCCCAATTCAGGGTAAAGACTGAGCTCTATTCAGTATAGGCCTAAGGGTACATACATTTTTAAACCTCTTAAATTAGGAATTTTCTTGATAGGTTATTGTGGCCGGCAGGTTGGCAGGCACAAGTTCGGCAGCCGTCTGTAAGCAAATGCTCGGTACTCGGTGTCGAATGTCAACGGCAGAACAGGTTTTGCTCATTCATCATTCCACACGATATAGATAGATTGCGAAAGACAGGACTTGCGAAACATATCGTGAGCCTTGCCCTGCCCTGCCCATTTTATTAAAGGATAATAAAAATATCTTATTTTATTTACTTATTTTAAATTAAATTGTAAATAATTAGTTATAAGTTATTTATGAATAACTTATAACTAATTATTTACAATTTAATTTTAATTATAATTATAATTTAAATATAATTAATATTATATAAGCTAGTAGTGATAAGTATTAAGGTATTTAAGACGTAACTTATTAAGCATAAATAGATTTTACAACTTTAATTTTAGGTAGATGAATTGCGTTGCGAAATTTGCATTTTTACATGTTATTTTTGGTGGGATTATTAAATAATAAATGAGTGATAAAGATAATATAATAATAATATAATGTGAGTAACTTTTGAGTAGTTTTGCATCACTGACAGACCTAAAAATTTACTTAATTCTCACTGTGCTTGCCAATAATCGAACTATTAAGTTTACAGCTGCACTCTGCATCACTGAGTGTAACAAAGAACTACACGATCTAAATGAATAGTGAAATATAAATTGTAACAACAAATATGGATCATATATACCATATTATTCATGAAACATTGCTACAATTACAACCGTAACATGGTTAAATAGTGCAAAATAATAATGACGAAAATAATCGAACATGGAAGAAATACTGAAAAATAAATTAACGGTAGCATTGATTAAAATAATATGAAAATGCTTTTACACATATGACTGCAGAAGAAATTGCAGTAATTTTTTCATGAAAGTACACGCAGTTTTAGCAATGGCATTTATGAGTACAACAGTCATTGCTACCATACGACCATTACATCGTTCAAGGAAGCCGCTTATTTCATTCATTAACTTGTTTAATAAAACAAGTCCAAATAGTATCAATTACTTTGCGAGAGATTTTGATATTGCGAAAATAAAAATGAGAATAAACGAGTATGATCAATTCAATTCAATTCAATATCCATCAGGTTTCGTAAGTTACATTGCTATAGATTTGTAACGTCTTTTGTTGTCACAAAATTTTGGTGGGTTGCAAAAATGCGTACGATTTACAAACTTATTGAGCACTTTATGACGTAACTTAGCATTCGATAGCATCCAGTCCCTGTACCTTGTATTTGTATTTCTACTGTGAAGATCTTTCCATCCATTTTTTGCTACTTTTGATATCATATTTATTTTTCAAGGAGTACGGTAAGTATCCAAAACCTTGAAACTTGTCTTTTCATGGGTCACTGTTTTGGGTCCAAGTGTACAGAAGTCACACCATGTAACAATGTGGATGGGATTAGTCTCAATTATAAAAATAAACTTGCAACACCAGTAACGTTTTTCTCGTGTCGTCCAATGGAGCTTTGGCATGACCATACTCACCACCAGATTAGATAAAATTTAAACGCGGTCTTCCACCGTCTTTGTGGTACATAGTCTCGATTTTGTATAATACTAGAGATCGCGTGGTGGTTTCGACCATGGTTTATTTCATTGGCCAATATTACTTGACCTGTCATTGTATAGACTTTTGTACCATGACAGGTCAAAATATATACTGGACACTCATAGGTGCATGTATCCATTTTTGCATTTTTTTTAACTTTGTAGCAAATATTGTTCAAAAATTTTAGCATTCGTCACTTCTTCTACTATAAGTGTGCGAAATTTCATACTCCTCCGTCCGCCCAATTTTCGTAAAAAGGGATCCAAAGTTTTCGCTTCACGTATTAATATATAGATATTTGTGAACATATATATATATATACATATCGATGTTTATGATTTATTTTTTTTAGCATCCAAAATATTCTGCCTATTTGCCCAGTGATGACGTTACAACAGGCTTTCCAACCGTGAGAATGCTCCCAAGTGGCATATTCAGAGGCACTAAACGAAAGGTAACTAGTAATAGTCAAATATATAACGAAATAATATATGTAAATGTGATATGCTAAGAATGCCACTTAAGAAAACGTGCGCTACGGGTATGTACCCGTTACTTGACGTTTATGTATTACTTGACGTTTTTTAATGTTATTGAATGATTATTAAATTTATGTTATAAATTAAACACAATTTCTTTCAAGATCATTCACCAATAGGTAGTGGCAAGCGTGTAATCAAGAGCTACTGTGATTATTAAAGTTCTCTTTATGAGCCTCCACATCAAATATAAATATAATAATAGTATGAATAATATGAGGGGCTCGTGGCTAAGTGGTAACCGAGTAGGTTAGCACATTAAGAGGGTAAGTAATACTAGCCAGGTCAGTCTAGGATGGGTGACCATTCTTAATAGATTGAGACCAATCCGTGCCTCGGAGAGCATGTTAAACCGTCGGTCCCGGGTGCGATAAAAACATCTGTGGCATTCTTTACGGGTAGTTGGAGCCCTAAAAAGTCCGACAACTTGTCCAACTACAGAACTTCGATATCGAATATCGAAGTAATAGTTAGACTGAAAACCGACCCCAACATAGTTGTGAAAAGGCGCGGAGGATGATGAGTATGAATAATAAGCGAATTCTATAATACCATATAAGCTGGTTGATCTTGACCATTTTGGTATATTCAACATGCCAATAAGTGTTTCGCTTAGGAATAAGGAATTTGGTAGGTAAGTACTATGAAAATTAAAGGACTCCGTAACGTACGCTAATATGGCCAAAATTATTTAAAACCCTTTTCCGTAGTATTATATGATAACCTAAGTCCTGTACGGGAAAATAATGTAAAATTCTGATGTCCATGCATATAGTACAAGGTAAAAAAGGTTTTTTAAGATAGTCAAAAAAATTCCTGTCGCTAAATTAGGTACGGTAAAGTAAATTTGATTCTTCGTTTTGCTATTTTTAAGGTCAACGCTGCAAAAGATGAAATTTATAAGAATCCAGAATACTTCTCCTACCATCAGATGAGCTACTATGACATCCAGCTACATATGAGAAAAATGATCAGTCACAAAAAGCTGGTGGCTCTTGATTCGTTGGGTATTGGCGTAATTAAAGGGCCTAATGAAGTATGTAAAGTACTTTTTATGTTTCGTTAAAATTTTGATTTAGCTTTCTTTATCCCTTCCACTTTTTCCTTTGTTGTCGTGTCGATATGGCCATTTGTATATGCATCCAAATTTTAATACCAAAATAGGCAAGTGTTTGCTAAGACCATAGTTTTTTTTTAATTATATTTCTCTTCACTTATCTTCAATTATTAACCCAGAGATCAGTGTAGAAATAGCGAGAAGTTATTTGCGCAGATCTCACCTTCAGGTTTTGCGAGAAAGAACAGGTTTTCACCTTTGTAAAATTAACCAACAGATTCTGTGTCTCGGAATTCCATCGGTGGACTGTCATCCGATCACCGGGTCTGAGATTTTAGTTTTTTATGATAGCCGTCACTTTGACGAGTGAACGATATAATGGTAATATCGGAGCAGCCACGACTTAATTTAAGCGAGATACTATTCATTAAAGCCACTCGGTACCCGACACACACAGCGTCACCTCATGCGATTAGTATTCCTTATATGGACTTCTATGGATATGCGCTCACTACATCAACTCGGTAGCGTCGTCAGATTGCCTCGCTCGCAAGCTGTCTAGGCGCGGACGGCGAGTGGACCCCTCGGTGACAACTCGCTGCTCGCATACTTGCCTAGCGTTAACTGCACATTGCAAACGCATGGGTACCGAGTAGACCGCACTGCCCGCAAGTGATCATTCGGACCACGCGACGTTCATTATCGATCATTCCGACAACGAGTAGACGCCGAACGACGACGCGGTGCTGCTATGAAGCCATTCAGGACATTTCCGACCCCTGTAACTTCGTTATTGACAAAGCTAGATGCTTGAATTTTTAGAGACCAAGAGGTCATAATATGCCTATGTATTTATCGAAATACACACTTAATTTTTAGCTTATAAAGCGAGGAACAACTAAACACTTTTGCGGTTCATAAAATTTTTCAAAAATTAACGATGTTTCCTTTAATAAGAAATTTCTTTTAATCCTACTAATATTATAAACGTGAAAGTTTGTGAGTGTGGATGGATGGATGGAAGTTTGTTACTCTTTCACGCAAAAACTACTGGACTGATTGCGATGAAACTTGGTATGTAGATAGCTGGAAACCTGGATTAACATATAGACCATTTTTTATCCTGATATTCCCACGGGATCGAGACTTACGCGGGTGAAACCGCGGGGCGCAGCTAGTTAAGAAATAAAGATGTCGAATATTGATACGGTCACTATAAAATGTTAAAATAGTAAAGGGTAGAAGAAGAAGTAAGGTAAAAAAAGTTAACTAATTAGGTAACAAGATTTCACCACTTTGCGGTAGAAAAGTGCGTTGCGGGACTTGCATTTTTTTATTTAATATTAAACCCCCTCGTGATCCGGTCTTATCGTAATGAACCATACTTCTATAAATCTGTCTCCTCTCTTACTAAAGGTGAGAATGGAGGAAAATAGATATTTATAATCTCTTTGGCCTCGCAAAACTTATTTGAAAAATAATGTTTTTCATAATACAACTTTCGTGAAACTGGCCGAAGAGTAAACAAACCCTACGTTAGAAGAGCCGAGACTCTCATATTAAAAAATGATATATGGAGTGGAACCGATTAATGCCAATTTTTGTTTATTGGAACGCTCCAATAAACAAAAAACGATTTGTTTTGCTTACGGACGGTAAAATTTTCAATGAAAATTCAACGAAATTTTACCGTCCGTGAGCAAAACGAATCGTTACTTGTTTATTGGAACGCGGTATTAATGTACCAAGATAAGAATTAAAGTTTCGTTGGTTGCGACCAATGATGCCAACCTTTTTGGAAACAAATTTTCTCAATTTTATCTCAAATTTCCCTATTTCAATGGCAAAATTTCTTATCATGACAGCCCTGTTAGAAACACTTTACATACCTAATGGGTGCCAGTGTAAAACAAAGTCTTTACGCACACTAGGATAACATAGAGGAGCCGTATTTATGACACTTGTCCGAATGTGATACGGTATATAGACATATATAGATGTAGGTATAGTCTTGAAGTTGGTTTTCGTTTTTTTCTAAAAATTAACTTTTTTATCTAAAGGTATTTTTACTATAAATAGCTGTTTTCCACTTTTACCTCGCCGTATTTAATACTTAGGTAGGTAGAGGTACCACACACTACACAAGTTTTATAATGAAGTTTTACGACACAAATAACAAAGAGGATTACTAATAGCTATAAAAATCCTTACTTCCTTACTAATATTATAAATGCGAAAGTAACTCTGTCTGTCTGTCGCCCTTTCACGCTAAAACTACTGAACCGATTTAAATGAAATTTGGTACACAGATAGTCTGATAAAGGACATAGGCTACTTTTTAATGCGAAAAAAGGGGTGTAAGCGGTTGAAAGGTGGGGATGAAAAGTTGTATGGAAGTATCGTCATATTTAGAGCTAGAAGCTTGAAACTTATTTTTTAGGTTGTTGATTCGATATAAATACACTATTCCACGCGGACGAAGTCGCGGGCACAGCTAGTTGTCCATAAAACTACAAATATCAGAAAACAAGGCAATTCAAAACAGTATTTAGTGAAATTGCAATTAACAATATTATAGTCATGAATTTGACAGATGAAAAGAGACAGGTCTGATCTAGACACATATGTAGGCAGGATAGGAATATTGATGTTGGCATCCGTTTCATACATTTGTTTTTTTTATGGGAGTTTCGCCAGACTGATACTGGCACACGTAGTGTTCATAGATAATATACTATATGTAGTGTTTGTATACTCTTTGTACTGGCATTCAATATTTGTCTTGTCAAAAATATGGAGACTGTCAGGTAACATACCCACCACATCATCATAATTAATTCATTAAAATATAAATAATAAAATAAATAACATATAAGAGTATCCATAACTATATTACAACTAATTACTAATTTGTTTGGAATAAATCGTCTAAAGTGTAAATAATACAAACGCCTGAAGAAATCTTCGCAATGGCTCTGTTGAGCAAAATAACGCGTACAGCTAAAAGTGCTAGCAGTCCTTTGCTAAATTATAACAACGGAATGGAACAACGCCCATTACGCTCCATGTCAAACTGTTGTAATGACGGGAATGACAAACCACCTAGTTTACCTCCAATTGGCTGCGATAACCCTAATGATCCGACTATGTATGATGTAAGTTTTATTTTTATTTAAAAAAATAACAAAAATGTGGCAGAAGTGATAATTGTTAAAAGCTAATGTTAAATCGGTAATTCGGTATTTGCTCGCTCACCATTCTTCTTCAAGTGCCTCTTCATTTCTGAAAGTTGGCTGTCAGCTTCCTATTATAGAGGCTTAAATTCATTCCCAAAGTTGTTAAAGAACGAATTTGTGAGGAGTTTCGCTTCTTCTACCTTATTTATGGAGGGATATAGAATTTTAACATCAACCTACTGCTCCGATCAAATGAACGCGGAATCAGTCATTCGAAAACTACCGAGTGAAGGGCGATATTCTTAACAATATTGTTACGTCACCAATAATACCTTACATCCTTATTCACGTTCATCGGGGACAGCAATAAAGTATGTTTTGGAACTATACAATACTAGAATTACATGGGCCGCTGTTTCCTCCGCGTTAAGATATACAACAGAACTAGCTAACTAACTATATTAAAAAATCCTGGAGCTACTTCGAATTGTCTAATTGAAATAAAATTTTGTATGTATATGTGGTTTGGATAACAATACAATAATTTTGTATCTAAGCTAATTCGATGGTGGAGTTAGGAGGTGTACAGTGGAACTCTTCAGTAGCTACTAGTAAGCCCCTACTATACGCCATTGGGTTAACCAATGCTTTTACATAATTGTTGATTTCAGGTCAGGAAATATGGTCACCAATTACCTAAGCATGATGTTTGTCCTATGTTTGAAGTTTTAAAAAATATTCCTAGTGGTGTCTTCAGATGTACGGAAGGGGAAGTAAGTACATATTTTTATTTATGCCTACTCAGTTTACTTTTGTTTTATACTGGGTTTAACTTTGAATAATACGTCGTATGTTTTATTAAAAGTGATACTTAGCGAACACTGAATTTTAGATGGAGTGGATGATATGACACTGAAGATGATTCGTGCACGAATTAGTAAAAATTTACTTAAAATCCTTGTCTATCTAGACAAGGATTAGGTAATCTAGACTCAGGAAATCATTTCATAGTAGTATAACTGCCGTAAATTACGACGGAATATTTTTAAGTTGTGTAAAACTATTGCGTAAGTAGGTATATTCAAATGTCTGACTACGGGATACAAAAGTTTTGAATTTCAAGGACTCGATTGTCGCATTACAGCTTGTACGTATTGTCTGCGGTACATAATTGTCTTTAAATCATCGACAATCGTTATAATAGTGGAATAGGAATACGTTGTAGGTACTATAAACAAGGTAATCAGGAAACAAGTGCGAAAATATGTACAAAGATTTTTTATTATGTTAAATCTCAATCACGATCGCATAGCGTTATTATATCGCAAGATGTCAGCTGGAATTTAATTTTCACAAGTTGGCACGTTAGCAAAATACTACTTTTTAAAAATATCGCACGTGCTGGCAAGAAGTGTAATTGATTCAAAGCAATGAAGGCAACTTGTAACTTAATAGGCAATGAAAAATTTAATTAATGTTTGAAACCATTGTTGCTCTAGTTGGGCAACAAGATATCATTAAATGAAACAAACAAAACGACTTCGTCAAAAATACAAACGTAATAAACATTTAATGCGTATATGCTTTTGTAATCACCTAAATAAATTATTAAAAATTAATGATTTTGATACCCCACACGATAGAATTGGGAGAAAAATAAAATTGAGAACTTAGGTAGGTACATTTGGCCGCCAAAAACCCCGCCATTTTGGTTTTTTGTAATTTTAATATAGGTGTGTGACATTCGGCAAAACGAATATACATACATACAGGTCAAAAATATATTATGATCCTCCTTGCTTGGCTTCGCCGCAGTTGGGTAAAAAGAGAATCCTGTCTTTATTTAATGACAAAAGGTTGAAGAATATATTTCGTATTTTTTTTCTACGAAATCTTTGAATTCTTGTGTAAAAATTATGTTTTGTCATAAGTTTTTATAATGGGTCTCTTTCGCGTCTCTTAATTAAAGGCAAGTATTGTAACTGAAATGTTATTTTTCAGGTTTTAGGTCTTGGTGCTGGAAAGTCATGTTTCTATAAGAATCCAGAATATTTCTCGTTCCAGCACATGAGTTTCTTCGATTTACACCTTCATTTAAAAGCTAAAAGATTACCACAACCGGACTTAAAGAGGAAACCTCCGTAAATTATTTAAAAAGTTTAAACAAATTGGTGCTATATTGACAGCATTTCTCTAAGTAAACATAAAATAATAAAAACATAGTAAAATCTAAGAATAGATCAATGTTGAAAAAGTTATAAACGACCCATAAATTAAATATGACATTGGTTATAATAACATATAAACATTATATCTATGCTTTAACTTAGTTGTTTTTCTTAAATGTTATAAACAGAGTAGTGAATTGTTTATGTGTCTATAGTTGGATGGCACAATAGTCACTCGCCTGATGGTCAGGAAGACCGTGCTAGTCTCGTCTCGTCTGAATAACACAGAAAAAATAATTTCAATCAGGTTTCCAATCGCCAGACGGCCGACCTAAAGGACTGAAGACTGATTGAAATTATTTTTCCGTTTTTTCCGTCATGTCATAGAGTCCGAACACGCAATATCTTTGCGAATAATGGTTTTAATATTTTTAAACACACATACATTTTACCACAATATGTGTAATGTTTCGACTAATTATACATTTCTTTATACCTAATATTTAAGTTGTACCAACCTCAAGCACAGAATACCTAATGGATCCCGAACGGATACGTCCATCCTAAAAACATCTAACAAATACACCCGTGTGTTATGGGCCACAACACCCGGGTGTATTTGGTAGATGTTTTGTTTTGATATGGAGTAAGGAGTG
This sequence comes from Euplagia quadripunctaria, assembly GCA_963859945.1. Taxonomy (NCBI): domain Eukaryota; kingdom Metazoa; phylum Arthropoda; class Insecta; order Lepidoptera; family Erebidae; genus Euplagia; species Euplagia quadripunctaria. The sequence goes on from OY982561.1 coordinate 12,045,213, forward strand.
GGATAACGTTGGCTATGCACAAGTTACATTTTGGTGTTGCACTGTTTATAGGCACGCACATTTTTTTCGACTTAGTTATTTAAAAAATATATTATGAAGACTCACTTTGCCTAACGATCGCACGCAAACTTATGCCACGGGAGCAGCGAGACAACACATATTTATAGTTTTACATTTTGAAAATTTTATTATTCATTTAAAATATTCAGAATTAGTAAGGTAGCATTAAAACAAGGTACATTTGTAATGGCATGCACAATAAATAACTTCCGGACTAAGACACACTATAAAATCATGGCCAAAATTTTGAAATCTATTTTTGTAGTTCATTCAGTTCACTATATAATATTGAACTGAATTACAAAAATAGATTTCAAAATTCGAAACTAATGTACGTAATGACACAAGTTATAATTTGTAGAAATATGTACCCATCTTTATAACAATTATTACCCATATTCGTGTCTAATAAATATAATAAATACCTATATTAAAATTCACTTTCAAACATTTAATTTGAACAGAGAGAATTAATTTATTATTCTATTCTAGGGACCTTTGTTCCTAGCGTTTACGTCACAGGCCTAGGTCCCTTGTCTATTAACATAGGATTATACGTAGTTAATACATAGATAATATCTTTTAAATTAGAATAAAATAAGATGGCAGGCGATATACACGCGGCAATTTGCAAATGAAAATAGCTTTCTATCTTCATGTTTGATTTGTTAAATAGCTTGTGATATTCCGTGAATTAACATTTTAAAAATGCGATAAACTCATTTGGCGCATAGCTGACGGCCGTCTTTATCTCCTGTAAAACATTAAAAGTATTTGTATTAATTCTTATTTTCACTTGTCTATCGTATTTAATTACATGCCCATCATTTTCAATGAATCGATTTTATAACGTTGAATCAATAGATTATGGACGTATGTGTTTTTTTTATGAACACTCAAATAGTACGGTTTATTTAAACTAATTCATGCAGTTTAAAAGGTTTGAGAAGCATTGCTTAGTACTAGATTACCTGCTTGAGGTCTTCCGTCCGGTCATTTTTACAAAGAAGTGATTTTTACCCCTTTTACTAAAATCAGTAAAATCATAATTACTAGTTGCATGGGTCATAACTAAACTAAATGGCGATCTTTGGAGCAGGTTTTCGGGTTTCGCTGTCGAGTATCTGTCTGGAATTGCTGATGGGTTCCTGTTATGCCACCTGCAACGAGCGAAGGCTAAGAACACTGTACGAGGCTCGATAGCCTCGTACAGTGTTCTTAGCCTACGCTTACGTGTTACGATAACATAATAATTATCCTTCGAGGCTGCTGGTTAGCTAGAGTAGAGTAGACTAGAGTAGAAATGAGTTATTCTTGTAGCCTTTAGAGCCTTTCACGTCACGTTTCAGTGCAGCATCATGTCTAAGAAATTGCAGCAACATAGGGTACGTTCTTACGTCTTTAGGCTAAAATGAAGCTATCTCTCACTTGCGACCGTGGTCAAATTTAATGGTTGACATTAGAAGCCAAAGAAAGAATGTGGTCTCTGCTATGTTACTGTTGACGATTACGATCGTAGTGTTTTATTTGCCTTCGATCAAGTCAACGATTTCATATAACGCGAAGACTGAAAGCGATTCTGTTTTTGCCCGATTTCAAAAAATAATTCTCAACTCAATGTATGTAAATGTGTGGGCTGATTTCTCCACAATTACGTATTTTTTATGGACTTTTTTTTATTTATGCACATATTTTGTATGTTCGTATGTCTTTAGATAAATATTGATGATATCCATGACACACGACCTACCAGCACTAAATTATGTACAATATCGTGTGTGTATCGTAGTTCGAGAATTGATCATTTAATTATTTTTAATACCAAACTCAATTCAAATAATTCTTTTGTGGTTAACTTGGCACAACTGTTTTCTATGTTGGGACAAGGTTTGAGCAATATCTGTCATTTAGTTTGTTTTCAGTAATCAATTTTGTAAGCTCATCTCGAAGAGTGTTTTGCGATTTTTATAATGATAAAAACATCAAACAAAGAGTTTGTCTCAAATTTTGCATTGCAAATGGAATTTTATGTTCAGAGACACTGAAAATTTTACAGAAAGCATACGGTGAATCACCTTTATCAAAAACTCGTGCATATGAGTGGATTACGGTGCATTCAAACGCGGTCGAGATTTTTTTGAAGATTTGGCACGCTCTGGTCGACCATCAACGTCTTCAACTGAAATTAACATCACTAAAGTAAAGGAAATTGTGACTGAAAATCATCATTCAAGTTTGAGAGACATAGTCGCTGAACTTTCTGTGTCTCACGAATCGATTCCTTACACTTTAAACGATCACTTGGGCATGAAACACGTTGCCTCTCGACTCTTCCCGAAAGATCTGAAACTTCTTCAAAAACTCAATCGCGTGAAAGTCGCTGAAGACATGCTAGAACGAGTCAATTTCGACCCTACATTCGTAAAACGTATTGTTACTGGTGATGAGCAATGGATTTACTAGTTTGACATGCAAACTAGTCAACAAGTTTCGGAACGGCGACTTCCAACTGAACCGAAACTGAAAAAAACCACGACAAAGCTGATCAAAAGTCAAGGTCATGTTGACTGTTTTCTTTGAATATCGAGGTGTTGTGCACTCGGAATTCTTGCCGGAAGGTCAGACTATATAAATAATATTATTTGAGCGTTATGTGGCATTTGAGAGAGCAAATTCTTCGAAAAAGGCCAAACTTGTGGAAAGAAAATTCTTAGATATTACACCACGACAACGCACCATCGCACAAGGCCATCATTGTGAACGAATTTTTGATCAAAAACTCAACACAAATACCATCGAACAACCACCTTTTTTTTCTTTTATATTGTAGATGGCAAACGAACACACGGGTCACCTGATAGTGGTTGGTTAAATTCACCGCATATGGCTCCGGCCGACTTTTTCTCTTTCCAAAACTCAAATTACCACTTCGATGTACCCGATTTCAGTCGATAGAAGATATCAAAGAGAATTCGCGGCGAGAACTGAAGTCGATTCCGGAAAATGCATTTAAAAAATGTTTTCATAACTGGATTATTCGTTATTATTATTTCTGAAGGGGCCTACTTTGTAGGCGACACAATAAATTTGGAAGAATAGAATAGAGAGAAGAACTTTCTTGACAGAGTAGTATATGATAGATTTTTTCACTTATTCTACCCGTGTAGCAATATTATACTCATAACTAGATAATGTGGTTGAGACAGTAAACCGTTTAAGATTTTTGGACGATGAACGAATGAGTTACATAGAGATTCTGTTAAAAAAAAAAATGAAAACTGATATTATAAATATATATCAAATACATTATATTATCACAGGAAAGGCTATGGCCAGGTCTGAATATACTATAATCACTACGAATAAAAAGGATATCGAGCCAAAACTTTTTGGACAAGAAAGATTAGGTACTCAATGTTATTTACGAAAAGTAAATTTTGATGTAAATTACTGCAAATAAAGCGAACTGAAGTTTCGAAGACTAGCATGTGGATTTAGTGGCTACTGAGCCTGACTTCTGAGCCACAAGTTGTGGGATAAGTCTGTTTGTCAATAGTCCTGATTATGATTATCATAGTACACGCTTTGCTTAGTTTGGGATCAGACTCTCAAAAGTTAATATATTTTGAAATATAAAAATTAGTACACCAGCGTCATCGGTGGTGGCACCTCCTCACTATACGGGTCGTGTCGATGAGAACTACCTTCTGCGTCAGTCTCTTGATCCAGCCGTCTAACGCGAGCATCTTAACGTGTTGGTCGAGGCTCTTGTGTGATTGTGAGTTTCACGAAATAATCGTAAGTTGCACGATCGTGAGTATGTGTCATTTTCAGTTTTTTCCCGATCAAAAATATAAAATAAAGCTATGTATATATATTTTTTATATTTATTTTCATATAAGAGCATAACAAACAACATTCCTTTATTATTCTAACCAGTCTTCAATACAAACTAAACAATGTTATAAACAATAACTATCAAGAAACGTATGAAATTTTTTGGTAAATAAGTATTATAGGAACTTTTCCGACCTACAGGCCGCGGTTTATTTTTTTACGACTTGACATAGAAAGCAGCGTCCTGTGTGGGGGATCATCTGTTCGTCAAAAGAGTTTAATAGTAGAATAGTTTTAATAGTAGAATTAGAATCTCGGAACACTTTCCAGTTTGTTACAGGTTTCCTTTACCTTATCAATCATTTTACATAGCAGGTTATCTGTTTCGTTTTGCAGTTGAAGAAGCGGAATCAACAATATCTAGTGCATTACGAACAGTAAGAAATCAGTCTCTTGTCATCAGGTCACAAACTAAGTCTAACTTAGTACCAGTACTCTCAAATAAATTGCTACTCGAGGGTAAGAAATGCAACCCATGATGACATGAATTGAAAGTCCTTTAGAAGATTCAGCGCTTGTACTTGTACTGAGTTCAGGCCCGTAGTGCGTAGATAAGTTTATACAGGGAGAGATCTAGTCTAAAACTTAGTGTCAAAGTAATGATTGAAATATTTAATAGGGCTTCTTACTGGGTTTATTGGGAAGGCAGGATAGTCGTGCGGCTTTTCTGTGAAAGGAGTTTGACTTCATATTTACTTCCTTGCAGTCCGGGATAACCCCCTACCCCATATAAAGACCCTCTTACACGTTAGCTTACAGGCGATCTCGACCTATCACTTATGACAGAAGTTGAATAAAAGATCCTTTTACATGATCTTCTTGATTCTCACGTAGTAGCTCCTGGTGTCGATGGCCTGGTAAGTCAAAGATACGGAGGGCGACTGAATTACTGGAATAGCCGAGGAAGATGTTATAAATGACTTCATCGTTAATTTTGTCATGCTGGTCTCCTTCAGAGATATCTTTGGCTGCTGTTTACCTACCAACTTATCTAATCTAGTATTGCAATAAAAATTCAAAGTAAATGACTTATAATAGGTATTTATCAGCCATATCAAAATACAAAGGAAATTGCAAGATAAACATAATTATATTACACAATAGCCAGTTAACATTTATCAAACAAAAACTTGTTCACAGTAGGTATCGCTAAAAACATTAAATCATTGGCTATAACATTTTTTTAGTCACTCTCATTACTGTCAGATCGAATCTGTTACTCAGTAATTAAATCAGAATACATTGTTCACCTTATAAGGCACTCAAAGTTTATAGTATGCCCCTATTTTATGTGGTTTTATTTACTACTACTAATAATACAGTTTCTTGAGTGAAAAACGAATTGTCATTAAATCTTTCATACAAGACCGCCACTTTTGGGTACATCTGACCTTCTTTACAAAGGAATTCTTTAGAATATCACCAATTTGTCAGATCAGAGTGGCCGGTAGAGGTCGACCAGTACGGATTTCTATGATGTAAAATCTCAGTTACCGTGGGCCATCGTGGTACCGTGGTGTGCATATCAATGTACCGCTACTGTCTTTACGTAATCTTTATGATTCGAAATGAATCCTTATCAAGTAAGGTACCTACATAAGTATTTGTGTTTAATATTTGGCGTTACTTGTTTAGTATAAAGATAAAATTTTACGTATCTATCTATATCTGTGTAATTTATGTAAATGATTCGATTACGAACGTGGTACAATGCTGATTAGTTTATCATTGCTCGAAATTTAATTTCAGAAGTTTTATCAAAGCTGAAAACGATTACTTTACATTGTTTTTAGATCTTTATATTTACAATACAAAGTTATGTTTTACTATGCTATTTATTAAGTAAGCGTAAGTATATACATAAATTATGAAAAGTAAATAATTTACATCAGAAAAAAATAACACTACATAAAATTATTATTTTTTTTAATTAAAATAAATGACAACAGACTGATACGCCTCTCTATCGTATATACGATACGACCCTAATATATATATTAGGGTTTTTACTTGCACTGTTATCGGGAACGGAAGTACCTGTTTTCGTAATGAAATATCCAGAAATAGTAAATACTATGCTGACAAGCAGTACTGTGTCTCCCGATGATGAGTTGGACGTTGGAGACACCGAGGGCTTTGAATCGCTTCAATGAACCGCTTTGCAGAGAGTAAATATATAAGTACGTAGAATGAATATATATATTATTCAATATCATATATATTCTACGTACAAATTTTTCGAAGCAGTTGGATTGCCATTGGATTGAAGTGCCAGATTTTAATTATTATTCAAAAACGATCAAAAGGTCACTAGCGAAACCCGTCTAATGTAACGTACTCGTACGCACTTCCATTGTAAGTGCTGTACGTATCATAACTTCCGCATATTTTTCTCAATCAATTATCAATTTTAATTATTAATTCGTAATGACTAATGAATAAATATTTTTGAATAATTATGCAGTGTTCAGTATTATATGTTATTACATAATGCATTTGGACTGAGTGGCAAGCGAAGTGTGATACGTCAGCTAGACTTAACAGGCCCGACGAACTTATCAAAGTATCAGGAAGTCAATGGCGGCGGGATTACTCTCATGTAGGCATTTTTGTGAGAAATCTATGTTCAGAAGTGGACAAATTGAGCTTTACTTTGTGATTTTATAAATTAATTCACGTGGTTATATAGGGTTGATACTGGCAAAAATACCTAGGTCCATCCCCAGGATATACCAATAATACTTCCAAATTTCAGTCACATTGGATGGTTACTACCATAAGAAGGTTAACAGACTTACAGAATTATATTTGAATTACCTATATTGAGTGGTTTGTCTTAATATCTACCGATGACTACTATTTTTAATTAGTCTAAATAAATTATATACATAATATAATTATCTATTTTTACCTCTTTTTACCCAAGGTAATGAAGAAGATTATCGTGCGGCGTAAAGAAGACAAGAATAATAATCCTGGAACAATCAAGTGTGGAGAGCATAGCTAGATTTTTCTAGGTTAGGCGTGTACCATCTTCGTCTATATCGTCACTTTCCATCAGGTGAGTTGGAAGACAAAAGCCATTACACAATAAAAAAATAAAAAAATCTAAATAAAATTGATCGAAAGATAAGGAACCACTGTCGTGCCGAGGGGCTAAGTTTAACAATAGTAAGTTGAAGCCGTCACGCATCTCACAGACGTTTCCAATTTCCCACAGCCTCGCTTCGAATGCTACCTGAGAGCTTATCTTGTAATACTACTACTCTGTAGTTTTTTCCCTAACATCTCTCGTCTCTATTGTACCGTTAATAGGTATAGATAGACAATGATGACGGCCAAAATATAGGCAGTCGGCTGCTTAGAAGCTAAGTTGAGGTAATTACTTTTAACATTTTTAGATAATGTTACGCACCCATTTCTATCTGCAAGGTAACCTAAATCAATGACTTCTTACGTAATTGCCCGTGGGCCCATTGTATGGTTCACATGGTTACTATATTAATGCATAGAGGACTTAGGTCTCTCCCAATTTGCGTCCTACATTTTTCCCGGTACCTCGCCTTCCACTTAAAATCCATCGGCTAAGGACATCCTACTTTTACCGATTAGTAAATTGTTATTGAAACTACGTAATAAAATGTCATTGGTCCAACCAGTTCGAGCAGTCTAGAGGAAGCAGTTATTGCAGCCAATTAATACATAAAACAATACAATACAATAATAGAAAAAAGTCACTGGTATGGCAAGGAGTTACTTCAGATAACAACCGGTATATTAATGAAGCCTTCTATGGATTTCTATGTTCTATAATTTGGGTAACAACCGGTTTGATGATAAAAGTAGCTATAGATGATCATCAGAGAAATCCTGGAGTATATTTTTTCACACATACATTTCCACCCGTTCCGGAGATAAACCGGAACAAACAGTCACTGCTCCTCTCCTAAGGTTCGAAGCATGATGTTACATAGCCTTCCTCAATGAATTCTCTATCCAGTATAAAAAATAGGCAGTCATGGGACTGCCGACAGAAGTGAAAACTTAAAACGAAACGACGAACTTAAAACGTCACATTAGCAGGTTGGTGACATTAATTAATAAGGAGCTGACAGAACTCAATGTTTAAATTAGCGCCCTCTAGTGGATTTATATAATGTATATGTATCTCAGTGTGACGGTCACGCGAGTTCAATGTTTTTTCCTCATACCAAAGTGCACAAACGTGCCTAAAGAAGTTTTCACTTCAAAAAAATATTCAAATCTGACTAGTTCTATACAATAGTGACATAGTTCTTGAGATTAGCTCGTTTACACGTACAAAACTTAATTTTTTTGACAGTTGCTTGAGAACGTAACTGTGCTAGAGTTTGTAAAATTAAACTTTAAAACACGCTGTTAGAAGTATATATATAATATCTGTTTTCATTTGGTTATACTATTTATTACCATTCATAGACATTATGACACTGTATAATATGTATATATAGTACTTTTTAAAAGAGTTACGTTCTATTGTACGTAGGGATGTGAACAAATGTTTCTACTGCATATATAAAATCAATATTAACTATTTCTGAATCAGTATAAAAAGCATTTGGTTTAAAGTTAAGTATTTGCAATAAATAACTTCAAAATGATTGAAATTCAAGTTTAAACTTAAATGAACAAATGAAAGATGATATCTACTAGATTCGTCACTTGAGTTCTTTGTAATATTAATAATCGATTCTTATGTATAATATATTAAACGTGGGTAATATATATAATTTATTAAAAACAGTTCCGTATTGTTAGCTGAAATATCTTTTTTATTTTTTCAAATTGATAAAAATTTCCTCTTAAATATAATCGATTGTTATTGTCAATTGAATCGGCATCATTTTTGGTCATCACTAATTGACTAATTATCGATTTCTCAAAAAGAAAATAAATTAATAGACAGCGCCACCATCCGGAAGCAGAAGTTACTGATAATGTTAAGGGCAAGTGTCATTACAGCAAAGTTGATATTTAGCTAGGGGTAACTGTCCTAGAACCGTGCATTACCACCGACAGATGTCGCTATATTTTATACACGCTATCCAGCATAAAACTCTGTATGTTTAAGATTGTTGTATAATAAAGGCAAAGTAACAATTAACGCAGATCGCAACTTGTATTATATATTACCTGCCCCAAGTTAAAACTTATGTAGACAATACTTAATAAAACAGGTATCGATTCGAAGAAAATTTTTCATTCCTTTCCTAAGAAAATCCATAAAAACTAACTTCGATAATTTTAGATGCATATTAGTAGTATTTAGATTTCGATAAGCTAGTTTTTATGGATTTTCTCAATAACTGAGTGATGAATAGTTAAAAAAAAAAAATTACGTGTAAATTTAAAATCTTTTATGAGAAACGGAGGTACCTGTAAATAGATATTTTTTTTTCTTCAAAATATCTTGTAACTGCATTCTAGAGTCATACTCTTTCAGTGATTTTACTAAGTATTCCATTTTCAAATACACCCTGTATGAAGTAGAAAAGAAATCCTGTACATAATCTGAGAGTATCTACAGCAGCGTCTCCTTCAGGGAGTTTAGGTGTATACGTATTATGTATTTGAGCGCTATTTTGTGACTTGTATGATCTTTACTAACATAAGTTACAAAAAAACACACACTTTTTATGCCTATGATCAAATTCACAAAATGATTTGAAAAACAACATTGATTTTTGTAATTTTCTTTCTAACCTAAAATAGTCTATGTTTGTCACAACTATTTTGCCAGTATCAAGGCGCCAGAAGGTTTCTATTTGTGCGGTTTGGATTGAGGTTGTACGGATACCAGTTTTCTTATAGAGATGGTCGGAATGTTCCCATTTTACATGATTATGATTACAATTATAGATATCAGTTAAAGAACAGACAAATTTCAGGCTTTCACGTCAATTTTCTCCTAAGTTTTTTCCTATTTATTACCCCCAACATTATTGTTTTAAACTAGTAGAGGTGTAATGAATTTTGTTGACAGTAAACATAATACATATTTTAGGTATCACTGATCTTTAATATACAACAACCGTGTATATGTTTGCAAACATATTTACTGTTTTCATGTAAACCATTGAAATTGTCTATTACATTATAATCGATTGTTTCTTCACTCTTTAATAAAGATGTTAATTTTCAAGATCATTAACTTTATTTGATATTGATACAACCTTGCAAAGTCTTTGGCCTTAAACAAAACAACGCCGTATAAGACTATTCGTTTCTATAATTTATAACTTATTAGCGTAGCAATTACAAATAATACGTTGTTTTTTAAGTTAAGCAGATTTAGAGAAGCCAAACTAGGCGGTCTATAATTGTTAATAAACCAAATATGTACGTAAAATCTAATTATGGACCAACCTTTTTTAACGTATTTGCTAGTGATGTGTATAAAACATAAGCCGCATATTTTTCGTTGAAACGTTTGAAAGAATATGTTTAATAGACGAGAGAGGTATTCATCATTTTACACCTTATGTTATTATCGAATGTAACCACTGTAACACCATTCACGTGCTACTCAAGTGTTTTGTTTACAATATATCATTAACATGTGGGTTTCTTCACAGCGTTTATTAAAGTTATTATCACGCTGGCTTGCCTCTCTTCGTCACCTCTTTACAAGGTTCTATTTGTTATTTGGCATTGGCCTGTGGCTAACGCTTTTTGTCTTTTCTTCATACTTATATTAAAAACTTAATACCAGAGGTTTCATATTTATTAAGTTACCTATGTTTGGTTGGTATGGTTTCATCAGAGAATTTTGAACACTACCAGAAATCGGAAATAGTTGATGAGAAAGTATTCACTCTCTTCTGAACCTTATTCCGGATATATAAAAATTAGTAATCATCTCTTCTTAATCAATAACAAAGTTCTAAGCCTTAATAAATGGGGCCATTTTAAATTCAAAGCAAGCCGTTCATGTTACAGGAACTTCATTTCCTGGTGTTTCCACCAACGGGACAATATAGTCGGGCTACAAGGCTCCTTATTTAGGATGCTAGATCATCATCAGGAAATGAAAACCGTTGTTTTGTAGGTACTAAGTAGGTAGAAACCTATTAATCTTTAGAACTAGTCAGTGTTAACGAATACGTTATACGTTACTTAGGCCTTTTGTTCGTATTTCCCGAAAAAAAGCGACATGATGAAATGTAGAAACACCGATCACACCCTGTAAACGAGGCGTTTGTTCGTACTATTTGTACTCATGTGACGTGCCTACTTAGCATGAGTTGTAAGTTTGTTTGCTTCATAGCATAACATAATAATGTAAACCCCAATTATCAAAATGTCTTTGTTCACAAAATCAAGACATTTTGCTACATTGTTCATGCTCACCTCAACAATGATTATACCGTAGTGAAATTTGCTCACTACACCCGAGTGTGACAAATGAGGGTGATTTGTTCTGTGGCCGCAAATAGCCGTTTATATGCGAGGTTTATGGGCCGTAATGGCATGCTTATAGCATCAGGTGACAGTTTTCAGAAAGTACGATGGATTTGACTTCCTTTCGACATTCACTTTCCATGTAAAACTAACGATCTACATGCTGCCAAACCTGCACAAAGGTAAACTGACAAGAAAAAGAAATATTAATAGAAATGAATACCGGTTCAAACAATAATTTTGTACAAGTTGAGTCCGTTTAGTCTACGGTTGAATAACATTTTTTGGTAATATTTAAATTGGCTCTTCAAATGTTGTTATTGCTTTTGAACCCATTGAAGAAAGGAAAAGGTGTTTTAGAAAAAAGACGTTTTTGATAGACTTAACTGAAGTGGAATTGAAATTAAACCCCATTGGAATATATTATATAAATATTAGAACTGTTTATATAGTTAAATAAATTTAAACAGTTTCATACGTTTGAAATATTTGTAGTGTAATCGTTAAACAGTTTAGCGGAGATTTAAAATAATTACAAAATTATTCCTAAAGTATTTTATGATGAGTTCCAAATGCCGCAGTTGGCACGGCCTTGATAGTTTTTAAATTGTTTTTCAATTACTCCTAAAACATTTCTTTAAGTAAGTTTCCAAATAATTTTGACGTAGTTTATAAGTTTTATTTTATTTATAATTTTGAAATCGGTTTCACTTAAACAAATATTTTAACAATAGTAATATACAGAATTCAAACAGTATAATAAATACTGATAATTGTAACAAAAAAAAAAGTAATACCCATTTGAAAACCATTCAAAAAATATTCCTCGTATTTAAAATGCAAAATTTAATTTTTTTCTTTATTTTTAAATATTTTTTTAAAACAATCTAAATGCGATAGATATAACCTTTACATATACAAGTAACTTATGTTTAAAGCAAAAGTTAATTTTATTAATCGTGCTATGCATGCTATATTCAAATTTACGGGTTAAATGGACTCCAGTCAATCCATCCCTTTCAAATATATCTCTAAGATATCTCTCTTAGAAGAGAGCAAACGCTTCTTCCCTCCTCCATTCTCAAGAGAGAAGGAGGCTGTTCTCTTCTCCAAGAGGAAGCGATTTCTAATAATAGTGACTATTACTTAACTTGAGCTTTTGGCTTACTCGCCATGTTGCGTGTATACCGCCTCTTCTAGTAATAGGTCTGACGTCGAAGACACGTATTTGTTCTGTCGTGTCGTGGATTATCTTGGTATAAATAATCGATTCCTACGTTTACATTCAAGAGCGATTTGTGACATTTTATACAGACAAAGAAGTCTTTAACATTCAATTCAATGTACAAACCTTAATCGGCATGAATAGTTGGCCTTTGAAGCGGTGAATGTCCCAGCCACTTGAGGTTACGGCTTGCTCCATTGGTTTCGACAGAAAATATTTCCATCACGCTAAACCATTAAAGTTATTATTAGAAGAGTAATTGATATATCGAACGCCTTTTTATCGGCATCACAAGTGACTCAAGCACGCAACAATTGATACCTTTCTAGCGTTCATTACCCTAACTGATAATATTATACATGCGAAAGTGAGTTCTTCTTGAGTTTGTTTGTTTGCTACGCTTTCACGTCGTAACTACTCAACCGATGAAATATTTCATACACTTGTCGGGGATGCAGAATAATTATAGTTTAAGAAACTAAAAAACACGCTTTTATTGAAAATTCAACTAAAAAAAAATAAAAAATTAATCGAATTATTGCATTGTCATCGGTCTTTGACACGTGTGCAATATTTGAACGAAATCTGGCCGTTTAAAGTGGGTCAAATCGCTCTCAAAGGAGTTGGTTACAAACATACAAGTGAAGCTAATATAAAGCGTGTAAAAAGACATAGGGTACCTGTGTGTCATCCTGAAAAAAAAACCTGAATTTATTGACAAAATCTAATAACGTACGTTGTAAATAACGCTAATGTTTATACAGATACATTAAAGATTATGTTAATACACTGGGATTCCGTGTATCAATACATCAATACATATTATAAAACAAAGTCCCCCGCCGCGGCTGTCTGTCTGTTCGCGATAAACTGAAAAACTACTGAACGGATTTTCATGCGGTTTTCACCAAAAGACAGTTTGATTCGTGAAGGAGGTTTAGGTGTATAATTTGTTAAAGTTTTGTGTAAATTGGTTGAAATATGATGATGATTGTTGTAGATGTCTCTACTACCCGTTTGAAGCCGGGACGGGTTGCTAGTATTTTATATAATAATGGCCGATAATATAAGAATTATAAATTAACTCCTATTTCCTGAGTCCGTCACGACCGTCACAGTCCTAACAATTAATACTAGAGATCGCGTGGTGGTCGAATTTCGGCCATGGTTTATTTCATTGGCCAATATTACTTGACCTGTCATTGTATAGACTTTTGTACCATGACAGGTCAAAATATATACTGGACACTCATAGCTGTATGTACCCGTTTTTGCATTTTTTTAACTTTGTAGCAAATATTGTTCAAAAATTTTAGCATTCGTCACTTTTTCTACTATAAGTGTGCGAAATTTCATACTCCTCCGTCCGCCCAATTTTCGTAAAAAGGGATTCAAAGTTTTTGCTTCACGTATTAATATATAGATACCTATCTATAATGCCATAATTTGATTCCGTTTTTTGATTAATTACATGTCATTATATGTCACATTATAAATACTATTTTTAAAATATTGCTTGTGTTGACCTAAAAATATTTAGTATTTAAATTTTAAGCAACTAGCAGAGAACTATTACGAATGCAGATTTGTTTTTAAGTTGTTTGTGAAATTGTTTACCGCCGTTCTCGAGGAGGTCTTTCGAGGTCTGGAGGCCACATGGACGGACAGGGGTATTGAAGTCGGCGAGAGAAGGCTCACAAATCTTCGCCTCGCCGACGACATAGTCTTGTTCGCTCCCGACGTGCCAACATTACAGCATATGCTTCAAGATCTCAGCACGACAAGTCTTGATGTCGGACTGAAGATGAATCGGTCAAAGACTCAGATAATGACCAACAGCGTGAAACGTAGGGTTGAGGTAGATGGGCAGCAGATTCAGTATGTCGACGAGTACACCTACTTGGGCCAGATAGTAAGCTTCAAAAACAGGTAGGACAAGGAGATCGATCGCCGTATCAACAACGCCTGGAAGAACTTCTGATCCATGAGGGAGATGTTGAAGGGTGAGTTACCACTCACTCTGAAGCGCAAGCTCGTCGATATGTGCATCCTGCCCGTCCTAACCTACGGCGCTCAAACCTGGTCTTTGACCGAGCATCAAAAGCTGGACTTTTATGGCTTAAGATCTACCAACGGGCCATGGAACGCAGCATATTGGGTGTCAAATTGACGGACCACGTCAGAAACATTGAGCTGCGTTCCAAAACTGGCATCGCTCACGGTTGGACACGTCTGTCGAATGGAGCCATTCCGATGGGCGAAAATAGCCACGGAGTGGATACCTGGAGGGGGTCGGCGACGGCGAGGAAGGCCGAGGAGGAGATGGGGGGACGATCTCGACACTTATTTAAACATGTGGCCTAGGGTGGCCGAGGACCGAGAGGAGTGGTAGCATAGGGGGGAGGCTTTTGCCCAGCAGTGGGACACGTGCGAGGCTAACTAAAAAGTGATTAACTATCTAACTACTATCTAACACACAAACTTCGAATAAATTATAGGTGGGTGAGGATTCAATTATATTACCTACTTAAATGTAGAAGTAATTTGCGCGTCTGTTCTTATTTGAATAATAATGTTACATTGTCCTGACAGTTCATTTCCGCTTATAAGCAATGTAACCAGAAAATTGTAAAAATCATGTTGAAAAAGGGTGTCCTTGGGGTTTCTTACTTGTTCTTCTCCATAGGATCTACAAATGTGAACAGGCAACTAACTTCACGAAGGACTTAGTCTGACGTCTCCTACTCCTAAATGAAAGGGTTTGTTTGTTTGATCTCGGTAATAGAATACATAAAAACTGTTGATACTAAACACTTCTTTAAACGATATTTCACCTTGGATTGTGTCACACTGTTTGCTCGTAATTAGTGCTAATTAGGACGGATGTATTTATAATGTCATTACAAGGTTTACTAAAGGCTGAAAGGATAACACAAGTGCACATGGCATGACTCAAGTCTGTATTTTTTAACGTTTTATTAATGAGAACAACCATAGAATATTCTTAGATATTCGTTGCGGTTGGCTATTATTATGTAATCTGTGGTGATATAAACTACATGTGGATACTACATACAAATTGTAAGAAGAATGAGATCCAATCATCACTACATATTATAAAACAAAATCCCCCGCTGCGTCTGTCTGTTCGCGATAAACTGAAAAACTACTGAACGGATTTTCATAGGGTTTTCACTAATAGACAGAGTGATTCATGAGGAAGGTTTAGGTGTATAATTTGTTAAGTGTAAATTTTGATTGAAATATGTTGATGATTGTTGAAGATGTCTCTGCTACCCATGTGAAGCCGGGGCGGGTTGCTAGTTTTTAATAAAATAGGGTACAAAACTTTATATAAGCCGTAATTATCGTCGGCCGATCGTTGAATTAGACCTGGGCAGATCATGATTTAGCCGATTATTTCATGATATGCTAAATCTTATCTTCTAATTTTGGAAATATATAACTATATAATTATATATATTGGGCCAGTTGGGCAGATCAATGAGAACAACCTATTTGTCGATTTGTCCAACTAAACACCTGGTCACATCGAGCCAGCGTATCGTAATATACACAGTCCCGATTTACGACGCTGCTGTAGTTATTTTATCAGCTGTGAGTTTGTTATGTGTGAGAGCGTCACAGCGGCATTCTTCGGACTGTGGGGTTCCAATAAAAAAAAACATTTTGCAATTTTTAATTCCCTAGTACTTTGGTTCCCCTACATACGGTATTTATCAAGCATGGCCTAATAAATCTTATATATCCAAATTGCATTTTCAATGAATTTGTTTGTAATAGTTTTCAGTCTAAATGACATCAGTTACGCGGACGACATGGTCCTGCTGAGCCCGTCAATCAAAGCAATGAGGAAGTTGATGCAAATTTGAGAGTCCTATGCGGAGGGGCCTATGGTGGCTCGCAGATTTGCCTGAGCTGTGGGTCAACTTTACGCAGCGGGCATAAAACGGCCTGAGAGTTCAATACATCAATTCCTTCAGGGTACTGATGGGGGCTGCCGTGTCGTTGTAGCGCATCGGGCATGTTTGCAGAAGGACATACCGACGACTTTCACGCGGTGGTTGGTAAGCGGTATGCCCAAACATGGCCGGGCAAATCGTTAAACGTTAAGCTTTGAACGATACGGTGAGTATTAGAAAGGCAAATCAAGAAATACCGGCGTATCATAATGTATCCATGCAGATCTCGAACGGCCCAATTCAACAATCGGCCTACGACATATTATACAATGATTATTGTATAATCGTTAAAAGAACAGGTCAATAATCCGAGAGTCAACAGTGCGTGGACTTGTCGCGAGGACACTGCACTCCACATTATTACCCCTTGTAGGCCAAAAGAACTGCTTTGCTAAAAAAAGATTATACCACCATATAAGATCTGGACGAGAATCGAAGAAGAAAGTTTTATAGTTTTCAACTGAGAGCAAAGGTTACGCACATCCATTGTTCGATATCGTTAGACATTTTATTGTTTTGACATTATCTTGTATACATGCCTACGTTGTAATAAGAATGTACAATGAACTAACAAGTAATTTGAGGAATTAGATATTTGCTCCAGTCGTGTTTTATTACATAAAAGCCGCATCCACTTGCGGCCGCAAAGCATTGGCAAAAATAAATTTATTCAATTTAAATCAAAATCGGTAGACTTCTAGCGTGATATTTGTTGCAAAATTCTAAATTTTGATTTAATTTTCGATGTTATCAGTGTGTGTTTTAAATTTCATAAATAACAATCTTTAGTCCTCAGGTGACATAAGTATGGCGCATATTTTTCCATTAGATCGAATATATCATAGATGCACATTATCTTACAAAAATCGCACCAAATAGAGGCACTCGATAGTTCCACATACTTTACGTGTATGCATTTAATATACCATCCTAATAAGAAACCAGACCATACAATGAATGTTTCTGTGAATATATGTTGTGATAGTTTGATACACAAACTAAAAGTAACTAAAACGATTTTTTTTAACTATTATAAAAATATGATACTTATTGAAAGTACGACATTACATGCCTTTTTTACATTTCTAAAGCATTTAGTTAATGCCATTTTTTGAGTGCCGTTCAAACATGGTATGGTATTTAAGCTAATTTATATACTTATACTTACATTATACACTCGATTTGTCATTTGACGTTACAAATTCTGGGACTGCAACTAAGTAGGTATTTCTTAGGCGAAAAACTCACTACCAACTAATCCGGAAAATGAACTTGTCCTAAGTCTAAGTCCTTAGTACCTACGGCAGACGTCGGTGCTGTGATAAAATTGTTTATTCAGTGTGATTGTGCCAACTTTCATCATATGCCGCATTAATTTTATACATTGACAGGGTTTGTAACGCAAAAATATTACCGCCGATGTTATGGGTCTTTAAAGGTAACCGATAGAAGCTTTCAAAAAAGAGGTTCGAAATCATGGTTAAATTTGCCTTCTACCTGTGCATACTTAGTAAGGGTTTATACTTATATAAGTACGTATGAATAATAAAAAGTATTTTCATGTGTACATAAGTACATCGTTTTGTGCTAATTAAGATAACCTGAAAAATAAAAAAACAACATGATAAGCGAACAACTTCCTTTTACTTCTCCCTACTTTGACTAATCCGGCCTAACATCAATTAAATTTTAGATATAATTACCTATATACTTTTAATTTATAAATGGCAAATGAGAGCGTTTACTATTTTCTAAAAGAAACCACTGTCTACGATGAAAAGTGAAGGTAAGATAAACGGTAGATAATAAATGACGATGCTCTGCTTCTACTGCATTGTCGTTCTGCCACCTGAATACCAAAATGCTCCACCTTACTTACAAATGCTTCACACTTATTGTACAGAAGAAATATGCAACGAAAGTTTTAAGAAACAAGAAATTCAAGAAAGGCACTCAATATTTAAATTCAAGACATAAAATACAAAAGCAGAGGTGAATTTCAATTTATTTACTTTACTATGACTGCGCTCTCTCTACCATCAATACAATTTATTAGAATATCGAGAATCTGTGATTTCTTCGTACGTTCCCATTTTAACCAAGCTATCATTTGACTCCTATTACCTATACCGATAAGACTATTCTTCATTTAGATAAGTTTGTAAGGATATCTCAGAATAAAAAACGACAGATCAGTTTGCCGCGTGACACCGATGCGAGAGGTCTCTTCACTCCTTGATAAAGAGTCCGAAACTAGTTGAATCCCCGAAATACAGCTGTAACTATAACCATCCATCTTTATTTATATTTTAGTTAACTGACTTGCCATCTCCATGACTATCGCTGGTAATTTGGTGTTTCTAGTATTTACAAGTACCGACCATCGGTTGAAATCGGACAGCCTGTTAAGTTTGTATAAATAAAAATATTTTTGAAAAAAATAAAAATCCCGACTGCGTGAAAAATTGTAAACTTAAAATTTCCAAACTTACCAAATGAACTGAAAAGATAGAAATAAATTAAAAATATTTTTTTTTTAATTCATGGTTGACAGTGTTCTCAAACAGAGGCATCCTGCAGCCGGCAGCCTCTCACATTCTTTGTCGTGGAACCTTTCGTACAAGTCCGGCGGTTTCGGGTACTTTTGACCTTTCTTTTTGCAGAAACTCACCAATTTGAAAAAACCTACAAAAAATAAATAGATAATCAACGTCATTACTCATTTGCATTAGAAGAAAACGAAAGATAGACGATAGATTTGTCCACTTGAGGTTTTCAAAGAAGTATGATATCATAAGTAGTTAGTCATATAAGCCGAAATCGAAAAACATACACAGATACTAAAAAAGAAGCCAAAGCCATCAAAAGGAAGAGAAAGAACAGAAGAGTTTAAAAAGCCTACCAAAGTGCCAAAACGTAAAGTCTGGGAATGCGGCGGCTGTCAAGAGCCATTGTAGAAGAGTAGATTGGGTATTCAGAATGCAAGAAACGGTGGCACAAGAAGTGCACTACTTATCTAGGCCGAGGATTCTGCCGGTGCGACTTATAACCTCATAATTAAAATGCGAACTCTTATCCACCTCAGTGCGCAGTCTTGCACAACCAGCTGTGTTCACAAAATTTGCAAATGGTTTTGTTCATCGAGGCGATTAAGTCCTTATTTTTTTTGTATTATTATCTTTGAGGAGGAGACTGCCATATATTTATTATGTGATCAGAAATAGCAGTTGTTCCAACACAATGCATAACAGTTCAGTAATGCCTAACGGGATATCTTTAACCTGTCAACCGTACAGATAAAATAAGTTGTTCGCAGTGAAAATTGAACACTGCTTTTATATTCCCATCTAGTTTCTAGTACAGTTAGTAGTTTCTATAAAATTATTACCTACGACTCGCCTTTCTTAACGGATATACCTATTATGCTATGCCCTAGAAACGTTATTGCAAATTATGTAGGTGTAGATACTGTGAAATCTATATTATTTAATTCCGAACTTACTATAAATTTGTACAGACCTTGCCCTTATTGTTACATAAATCATTTCAAACTTGCGATATGTACTTACATTAGGTAAAGCTGAAGAGAACAGATTTAAATCGCGTGTACCACTTTAGATAAATAAATGTCTTTTGATTTCCCGATGTTTTGTTCGACTTGCAGCCATCCTATCAGTTTATGATATCAGTTCCGGGTATGGCTCACCCTTGTTTTACACGACACTGATAATGAGGAAGTTCTTTATAAACGTGAATACCATTCCGTTGACGTAGCACTTGGTGATGACAGGGTTCCAAACTGTTGATAAACTCGATCTACCTGACTGAAATATTTATACTTTGTTATTACAACCGCCTCTCGCACTTACCCGTGCACGGTCCGTTGGGAAATCAAAAGTTTTACCGATACATTGCGTGGGGTACTACTTCACAAAGCTTTACACACAATAACATCATCGGGATTGAAAACAAATGTGCTAAATACAGGACTGTTGGTTTTTAAATTAACAAAAACAAAATTTACTAACTTTTCTTTGTGAACCTTAATGTTATGGGTTCAAATATGAAATTGACTGAAGATTGAAAAAATCAAACACTCGTCGATGCGTCCGAGCTATTTACTGGGAGTGACTAATAAGCATAGATTTATATTGCACCGAAAGGATAATTATTTGTGGTAAAATAATGCTATTAAACTAAATACTTATCTTCTGTTTGAACCCGTTTCAGCATAACAAGAACGTATAAGAATAATATTATATCAGTCTTTGTTCAGGAGGAGTTTCTCATGAAAATATGTCTAAGTGGTAGTTCTAAGTAGTTAAAGTAAGAGTTGGAAAACTTGTTAGAGGTTGATTATATCCTGTCCTGATGTATTAAATTATCTTCAAATTTCGTATTGAATACGACATATTACTATTTTATAGTATTTATTATTTTTCACATCGTTAGCACACGTGTCATGTCTTGAATCAATGAACGTTGTTATGTACATTTGCATCAGGTATCTTATGCTTGTATTTTGTTTAAGGGTATCAATCGAGGATCCCTAACACCGGTTACAAAATTATATTCTCGTATCTGTGTACTGACAAAAGTAACTCCCACTGCCACTTTCAGAGCCATGAATAAGAAATTCCGAACAAATCGACGATGGCAAGTAAATATGTCTAATTCAAACCGACTAGAACAAACGGCGTTATCACTCCACTTGCCGGCCAGAACGACTGTCAATGTCAACCACCGCCAACCATTTACCGACTGCTGTTACGGCTGTCCAAAACTAAAGAACAGAAATATAAGTGTCGCCTAGGGTGCAGAGCCAAAACGTTTACTATCCAATAACTGCCTGTTGAATGTCAAAGTAATTAAAGTAAATAAAAAATCGATACAGGTGCACCGCTGACCTAGTCAGCCTGTGACCACGGCCAGTGCAACCTGGTCGAAACGTCAGGCAATTCAGAGATTTTCACATAATTGAACATAATTATGTCATGGAACGCGAAAGTTTAAAAGTTAGTAAAAAATACATATTTTTGAAGTGAAACTTCTTTAGAATCATTGTGATTTGAAATTCGATGAAACGAAAAAGCGACAGTAAAAAGAGACAAACATTCATAAATAGTATTTAGCCTGCGAGAGAATGAGATAGAATACAAGTATCAGCGTTTCCTATAATCTTTGTCTTTGCGCCTGCCTACTACCAAGCCTTCAGAAAATGTGCCAATGTCAACGTGGTGTCATTTTTGGGCATTTGCGTATTAAAATTCCTTGGTTAATTAATTTATGTTAAGTATTATTTAACACTTCTGTGTCGATTTGACCAATAACTCTTATATAAATTATCTAAAATTAAATTTATTAACATTAGTAAATTATTGTTGTTGTTTTTATATTTTATTTCTCATTCTCTGTGTGAATTGCACACACACACACACTTTTTTTTAATTAGGCATACAAACAAATGAAAAAAAATAAAACTAAAAAATGCTTGCCCTCGTAATATTTTGGGAGAAAACCATGACCCTGTTTGCGTAGATTGAAGGTAATGCAAAAAATCAATAATAATTTTATTTAGTGCGCGTTTATTTCTACGCATATGAACAGAATGGGACAGCGACGGAGGTCAAGAGGCTTTGTGACTCTGCGCAGTTTCGTGCAAAGATCAAGGTGAACGTTCTGATAACATCTTAGCCGCGGCCGACGCTATTTAAACCTTTGTACAACTCTTTGTTACGCGGCCAGTAACAAGATATTCGTGAGATATTGTGTATTACACAATTTAAATCGTGCTATGTTTACGAAGGTACTTTTACTTGGTGTACAAATCCCTTTCTTGATGATTTAGATACTCGGATTATATCTATTTGATATTCCCTTTTCTTTTTATTATCTCTATTGCTCGGATAGCTTAAGTGTAATACTAGCCACACAACAATTAAGATGCAATGATGTACCTACCTACCTATTATAAAAATTATAAAACTGTCCGAGTGCAATGTACTTCCACAGACAAACCGATTATTCGGTTTTGTGGGGCAATATGTAAACTTATGAAATAGTTCATGAATAAAGAATTTTATCTCTTAACTCTAAGCCCCTACCAATGATACCTCACCAGGGGTATTGGTGAGACTATATGTTGGAATCGTATCGATTAAAACCACACTTTATACCATTTTGGATCTAAAATCTGTCAGAGGTCCCGTATTTGATTCCAGTTCAGTGCAAATTTGTCTGGCTGGGTATTTTCTTTGAATAATGTGTATGTATTTACAAAAAAAATGTATCTAAGTTTGTTTACCCGTGTTCTAGAAGCGGCAGTACACGCTATGCTTAGTTTGGGTCTTTGTAATAGGTACGTCCTAGAATGTCACCCGACCGGGTTTACTTATTATCCTATCAAAATCCATATCAATTCATAAAGGCTTAATAAGAAAGTTAAAAGTCAGGTTAAGAGCTATGGAGATCGATTTGTTGGCTATAAAACGAAAGCATATATTACTGAGAACCATAATGTAAAAAATATGCCCGTCGTAATTTTTAGCGAGTCATTTCAAAAGGCTCTTGGTTTATTTCAGTCTTTGTTAGTGGGATGTGATATTTCTTTTCATGTTCTTAACAATAACCTTTTAACTCAAATTTCTGGCGTTCCTTTTACTTCAGCTCCTTTTATTATCCTCATAAACTATTGGCGTGCATAAAACCATTAAAAGGATAAACTTTAAGTAACCTTCGTCTAGATTCTGCATAACGACTATCCGCTTTGTTTACTTGTTTCATTGTAGTGGAAATGAAATCAAGAGTAATTCCGATTGAGTGATTCACAGCTTACGGCAAAACACCTAAATGATATCATCAGTGATGTCAATAAACTGGTTGGTTTTAATCAAGGATTTACGGTTTGCGTACACATATGTACGTTTGATTACATTAATTGCAGCAATAAGAGTAGTATTTACTATAACGTGTTTATTATGAAAACTTTTTCCCGCAGTTCCATGCGCGTTTATGATCACTATTCCGCTCCTTAGGATCGTAGCATGATATTACATAGCCTTTAAGAAGTGGGCTCTCAAATTCAACTGTTTTGCAGATTTTTTACAGTAGTCCCAAAATGAGTGAGATAGCAATGAAATTTAAATATTTAATGGAAGCCTCAGGTTTGTTGTGAAGCAAATTAAACGTCTGGTCTGGTCACAGGGTCACAGTACTGGAGGAGAGTTACCTGAGACAGAACGCACCCGTTCCGTTAAAGGTTCGCCAATATTAATTCATCTATTGCTATAAACACGCGGAGAACTAAAGTGGTCCAAACCAAGTATCTCTCACGGCTGGACAGACCATTACTCGATAGCGATAAAATTAAGGGTAGCCTCAGATACGGCGCTCATATCTAGCAGAGATTACCGCTTGCATTGCCACGAAGAGGTTTCCTGACCACGCAAAGCATGCGTGGTCAGAAAACCATGACGATACCTAAGGTATAAGCATCTTTAGTTGTTTAACCTCTAACTTAAAGACGGCTCATAGATATTTACAGTATCAGAAATATCATAATACTAATCATAATCACGTATAATCCAATTATAATTATACATATTCTTTATTTTATTTAGCACAGACGTAGGTAACGGAGCAGAACTTTATTTACAGCCGATGAGGATTCTATCTACCAATAAAAAAACGTTTTTCGTTCTAAAATTTCTTTGAGCACATCTCAAGTGCTCAGCTTACTGAAACCGCTTACTTGAAATATAGGTCTGTTGCTGACAATATCGATTAAGGGATATTTTTTTAACCGTTTAGGAATGTACGCTCGTGTCTCATAAGAGGGGACCACTCTCCTTCTAAACGATAGAATCGCCAGAGCTGGTGGCCAGGGCCAGCAGGGGGTTGATTGCTAAATGGCCGCGTTTAAGTGTATATGGCTTATCGGCAATAGGTTGAGGTGGTATACTTATACACCCTATGCCGGGTCTTTGCGGTAGGGTTCTACCCACAGGTTTTAAAGCCAGAAAAAATAGTGAAGTGAAAAATATGCACCGCTAAACACTTAACAACAGGCCGATCGTGTGATAAAAATATATATGTAGAAAGGAAAACTAATTATACTATTTAATACTAATTAAAGATATGCGGTTTAACTTCCTATTTTAGGGATGTTCGACTAGTTTCAGACCTGACGGGGGGCATTTATCAAGGGGATAAATATCTTGGTGAAATGGGAATAGATATACATTCGTATACATAAACAATACTACCGAAAAATGTGAAGAAAGATTGTGTGATAATCGATTTGGTTTTGAAGATAAATAATTTTGGTGGTGTGGTTCGCGGAGTAC
Organism: Euplagia quadripunctaria; assembly: GCA_963859945.1. Taxonomy (NCBI): domain Eukaryota; kingdom Metazoa; phylum Arthropoda; class Insecta; order Lepidoptera; family Erebidae; genus Euplagia; species Euplagia quadripunctaria. Next base: position 12,070,163 of record OY982561.1, read on the forward strand.
ATGTACACAGAAGAGGCATAACAAAATAGATGTGCAGCTGCATTTTCTTAACAAAGAGGTTTAACATCCATAAATTTCTTAGTTCCCAGTCAATTCGACAATTCCTTTAACCTTGGCAACCGTTAACAATCGACCATTATTTAATCAAACGTTGAGTCGATTTGTAGCAATTAATTGAATACGGAAATTACTTTGACAATGGAATGGTGAGCGGCTTTCCGACTGCTTTATTCAGATATCTTTAGAAATCTTTTGACAAAGACTTTACTTATTCTTTATGTAGATATCAACAACTATGTTAGCCTACAATCACTTGATCCATCCATTGGTGAGTTGTTACCGGTGCCTAATTCTTGACAGCACTGTGGTGTCACTCGTAGATTGTCAATCCCCTGTCTATGTGGGTTGCTAATAATGTATGGCCTGTTGGTCTAGTGGTTAGTGATCCAGCCAGAGGTCGTAAGTTCGATTCCCACCCAGGACAAATAATTCTGTGATGAGCGTGGTCATTAAAATTTGTTCTGTCTGGGTGTAATTTATCTATAATATGTATCTATTTGGACATATAGTATGTTTATCAGCAGTCTGGTTACTGGTTACCATAGTACAGGCTCTGCCTAGTTTGGGTTCAGACGGTCGTGTGCGAGATGTGTAAAGTTATTATTATAATCCTACTCAATAGTAAAAATATAGTAAGCTGGATTTCTGTAGAGTGTGGTGTCTAAATAGCCTGTATAAACGTATTTTCTTTCTTTCTTTCTTCTTTCTAAAAATCTTTAAAAATTTTCTGATTCCTACATCCCGCTATAGAGAATTCATAAAATACGTCACGCATAATTTCTCTCGGTTCGTTAAAATATCTGAGGTCGCAACCTTAGAGAGAGTGAAGTTGCAGAAAGAACAAGTGTCAATAAGACTTAGAACTTCTTCCGCATATTATCTTATTTTCCGATTCACAATGGAGATATTAATAATTTGAATTTTTTATTCCTTGGAAACTTTTCTAACAAATCTTAGCGAATATATTGTATGAATTAGAAATAGGTAATATGCATTAAACGTACATATTTCTTTTGGTATTGCATGAATAGCATCCACCTACATTGAAAGCTGTGATTTATACCCATTCTAATAAATTAAACCGAATGTAAGTAATGACCATAAATATCATTGTCAATGCATATGAAATATTATTTACGTAGATAATTGTCTCTATTAGCTTAAAGACGAACATTATTCAAATATACAGAATCATATATAATTTAGTGTCGATCGTGCTGTCAGTGTTAATAAATTTAAATTTATACAAAATTTCCGTTTCTTTTATATATATGGACAGACATTCGGGAATATTCGGGATGAAATATTCCCACCAATTTGTTACGAAATAGTCACAATTTATTTAAATAATTCACAATAAGCACAGTTAACGATACTTGTCACTAATAATCGTTATACATCGCAGTTGTTACTCGCTGTATCGCTTAACTCGAACTCAATGCAAACTTTTTTTTTTGTGTGATATGGCTTTTGGCCGCAGATGGCATCGGGCGGCCTTTCGGTGAGCGCTGAGGGCTCTCGACCGTTTCAATGCAGTACTAATACCGGGACCTTTTTATACCGGCCGACCTTATCTTAAACAAAGTTCGTGAACTTTCCCAAAACTCGAATCCCCTCTGGAATCTTCTAGGACGTTGTAGAATATTCTATAGACAGATTAGTTCCGTCATTCGTTAAAAGATGGCGCCGTGCGTCTCAATTTATTTCCGCTACCGCCTTAATTTGGCGACCACAACAATATTATCGTTAGCCGCCTATTCCTACCTTTTTAGGGTTACGGACCTCAAAAGGTAAAAAAGGAACCCTTATAAGATCCACACTCGATTTTCTCAGGAACTGGTGGACCTAGCAAGTTGAAATTTATACCAGATACTGAGGTCTATAATCCCTATTAGGTGTGTAAAAATCAAGGTCCTGAGTAAACACGATAAAAATATATGGGCAAATTTAGATTTTCGCGAAAACTTGCAAGTACCAAAATTTACCTTAATTTTCAACTTTTACTTGTGCTGTAAGACCTTGCTTTTAACCAAAATTGACAATTCTAGGTCAACCGGAAGTACCCTATAGGTTTTGAGTCGAAAACCTATATGGTAGTATTTAAATTCTATTAACATTCTAGAGAAAAGATGACATGCAGTGAATTGACTAAACGAGTTTTAGTTTTTATGGAACGAATCTATACTCGTACTAACATTGTAAAGAGATGAAGTTATCTCATCAAAAACATAAAATTTAAAAAACCCAAGTCTCGCAAGTCGCAACGCAGTTCTAATGCAAAAGCTGTGCGATCTAATTGTTTTCGCAATGTGTTAACTAACAACATTTTATAGTGATCGTGTCACTATTAAACATCTTTATTGCTTTAATTACGAGGACGAATGGCTTTTTGTTTGTTCGCCATATTTTCTTTCTGCTTATCAGTAGGTATTTGTTCTTGTTTACTTTAGTTTGGAGCTAGAGCGATGGGTTTGGGCATTTTGAGGTTTCTTTAAATGTGTCTCTCCTTAAAACAGCTTTTACTTATCTGTGACTAACAACCCGCCCCGGCTTCGCACGGGTAGCAGAGACATCTTCAACAATCATCAACATATTTCAATAAATTTACACAAAATCTTAACAAATTATACACCTAAACCTTCCTCATGAATCACTCTGTCTATTAGTGAAAACCGCATGAAAATCCGTTTATTAATTTTTCAGTTTATCGCAAACAGACAGACAAACGCGGCGGAGGACTTCGTTTTATAATATGTAGTGATGTAGTGATGAGCATGTCAGTTATGAAGAATTCTTAAAATACCACCTAATATTTTGGAACCATCTGTTCCCAAAAAGAAACAAAAACCATACAAGGGTTTGTTGAGAACTGAGGGTTTCCTAGATGTTGTATGAAGAAAGTTCGTCCATTTCGGGAATCGATTCTCGAAATTTTGTGAGTGACAAACTTAATGGCTTTGCCGTTTTAAAAATATTCTCCCGTACATCGATACACGTTACAGTCAATTTTCTAAGCGCAAAAAATAAGTTTGTAATTGCAAAAAAAAACATTTTTTATGTCGTATTTTAAAAAAAATTATTTGTTGTTCAGTAACAACAAATTAACAATTTTCGGATTAACTTTTAAATTTACTTGTACTGTGAGACCTTGCTTCACGCCAAATTTCATGAATCTATGTCCATGGGAAATATCCTATAGGTTTTAATTTACCTGCGCAATGTTAAAATATATGGCTTAAATGGCCATATCTTTTGATTATGTTGAGTGAGAAGCTTGATTTTTCACAACTTCAAGGGGCCGCAGACATAAGTATTTGAGGTTAATTACAACTTGACACCTTCACGCATTTCTGAGAAAAAATGTCTTTCTGTAGTTAGTTTCTAGTTATATTAAAAGCATATGTATAAAAACAGGTGGTTTACTCTGGTGAAGCAAGGAATATTGCAATAAATGAGTACCATTTCTTTACTCGTATTTTTACTAATTAGTCTTCACTCCTATAACTCCGTGTTCCCCAGTTTTGATTGACGTTCTTACCAGTTTCATACATTTGTTATTGCTTATTTGAGTTACGCTAGAATTTCATTCATTCATGTTTTTCATCGACACCAGGTTTAAATTAATCAATTATTTAATCTATGTTCAAAAGATTAAATTATGTGATTAAACCGTGACGTTTGAAATGTATTACTTTTTCAGTTTGTTTTACGTATGATTATCATAATCATATTTAAATCGTTTAAGTTTTTGTCATTTTAAATCTTGGACTATAATTAATTTGATAATATCTATACTTACAATAAAACTGTAACAGATCCAATTCTGTACATTGAAGATATTGTGAATTTTTATTTATGGGTGCGCTTTATAATCGATACTGAAGCCAAACTATAATTTATTTTAATTTTTTGGCTGTCTTTCTGTCTGTCTGTATCATGGGCGCGCATCACGCTGAAACTACCGAACGGATTCAAATGAAACTTGGCATGCTTTGAGTTCATACTACGAGATAGAACATAGGATATTTTTTTATCTCAAAATTCGGCACGGTGTCCTCGAGAGAGGGGATGAAAAATAAAATTTGTACTTAGTTGTAATTCATTGACACGTAGTCCGATTACCATAATTCTTTTTTTGTTGGAAATGAGGTACTTTAACGATTGTCACGTAATCTTCTTTCTTCTATATCTATATGTATAATAAATCTGTAGACGTGGAGTTGGTCTGTTTGGTGGCTTCACGTAAAAAATTTAAAGAATTTAATACTTTCTTAAGGTGCACATAACCTACAAAGTGTTGTGTATGTGTGCTCTATCGATGGCTTTGGAGAAATTGTTTGAATTGCGGTGTTAGGATTCTGCGCAAAATAATAACTTTTGCGCATTTATTTCTTTAAATTGACATACCGGTTTTATGTCCGTCAAACGCAAAAAAAAAATGTTGGTATATGTCGCAGCAAGATGGATGAAGTCGTGATACAGTTATATCCCTAGCTATAGCTATATTATTGTACCGCAATTATAGTTATATGAAAGCGATTCATAACTGTCTTATTAGGATTTTAACTTTGATACGAACACGATCTAGTAATGTAAGTATCTTACTATACTAATCTAGTGACATAATTATGAGTATATAATTGCTTTCATTTACACAATTGTCAACTTATCCTAAATGATCCATACTATATTAATATTATAAATGCGAAAGTAACTCTGTCTGTCTGTCTGTACGCTTTCACGCCCAATCCGCTGAATTTATTTGGATGAATTTTGGTAAATCGGGTGTTACAGCAAGGTGTGGTCAAATTTTAGGAGCGTTATGTGTATATGACAAATACTTTATTTAGCTTGAAGAAAACAATTGATTTTGGATTGTTTTTCATATCATAACATCACATACGTAATAAAATTTTCATGTTAATTTCAATGATTTTGTTTTTATTAAATGCAGAGCTTTTTAGCAAAATCTGGACATTCCGTAAAAGTTCTTGGTATTAAATACCCATAGTTTCATTCATATCAGCCCTCTCTCTTTCAAACTATTAGCTTTCTCGATAAATTTTCAAGTTAAATTTGTAACTTTCAAAATAAATTTTCGTAATTTAAAAAAAATGTATGTGTGTCACACTGTCACACACGGCAGAAGTGAAACTTTTATTAGAGTTCCGCGGAAAATATATAAATATGTACACGCGAGCTGAGCCGCGCGAGAACTGCTAGTTTTTAATACAACGCGGTCCAATCGAAGAACTGTTTTTTTATTACTTAATCGTCAACTCAATAGTCTGTCATTAAAATAATTAACATTAATAAAAACAATCTGTTTTTATATTTATATCACTAGATTATATAGTATCATAGTTTATTCCTAGTAAGATAGTTATGAACCGTTTTCATATAACTACGAGTATATTAAGGTATATAGCTATATCCCTAGCGATTTAACTATATCACGGCTTCAACCACCTTACCTTACATTATACCTCTCTCAATGAGTGGGACATGTAACATCTTCTTCAAATTTAAGAGCTAGGCTCTTGTCGGTGGATCAATCGCCGCTCCTCCCTATACTCTGCTATCCTCCTCCTTTTGACCTTTTCATAAATCTCGACTCCCACTTTCTCCTTCACTTGTTGTGTAAAACTTCTTCTAGCCTTCCTCGTCTTCTTTTTCCCTCTATTTTGCCTTCCAATATTGTTTTAAAGAACTTGTCGCGTCTTATCAAGTGGCGAACCATTTTTCCCCTTCTGTTGTCTATAGTTTCCAACAACTGTCTCTCTTTATCTACCATTACTAGGACTTCTTTGTTGTTCTTGACTACTTGGACATGTAACACCATACTAATTTTCCACTCTAAACTTAAGTGTTCAAATATACTAATATACAAATTCTTCTTTAGAGTTTTTTATTATAAAAATAGAATTTGGATTAGCAGACTGTGTATCTTTGTTCCATTATGATCAAGCACTGCTTCAAGAGGCCAATGGCTTCATAAAAATCCTCTTTATAAAGCTCAGTACAATAACTACCGTATTTTAGATGTATTTTCTCTTAATAAAGGGAAAGTCCGCGACAATATAAATTACCTGTAATTTTCTTTATGTAGATAGGTACTCAAAACAGCAATAGTAATTAATTTGCAATTGTACGCGATAATTATTACGGAAATCTCTTATTTGTGGAATATTAGACAGCAATAACATCTAAAAGGCAACATTATGATTTATAGTAAAACACAAAGAAGTAGTAAATTATACACATACATTCGTTTGATGTGTGTAACGATGTGTTGCGTGCGTGTCATATTTCAAGATTTCTATAACATGACTCTCTCACTTTATGAATAAATTGTACAACAGGTAAATTCTCATATACTCGTAGAATTACATTTCTATCCCAATCTTTGAACCCAAGTTACTTATAACCCTAAAACCCGCGCCATCCCGCTGATTAAATCATTTTTCGAAAATTTTCGCTCATTGATTTTTTACGATTTTCGCGGTGATTTTAGTCAAAAAGAGAGATGTCAGAGACTTCAATTGGCATTATGTGACGAGGCCCCATGTCGCAGCTCTGTGTAATGTGGTTCCTGTGGTTCGAGAATTCAGACGTGGACGTGATCATCTCCATCACGATGTACATGAAGGTCGGCCAGTGACTGCGGTTACAGAATCCAATATACCGACAACTGATTAAAACTGACAAAAATATTACTTGTCAACAAATTTGTACTGTATTGGGAATTGGAATGACCTAAGTGCAACATTTTGCATGTGCATCTGAAGGATCCTAAGCTTTACACTGGATGGATACCGCACGATTTAACGGAAGAACTACTGGAAACTACTGCGTGTCGAGTGGTGCCGTAAAATGATAGAATAGTTTTTTTTTATGTCGGCAGTCGTATAATGGATCTTTCCTTTTGAAGACTTGCCAGGGAAAGGTAAAAAAAGTCGAAACATTGGTAAGAAATGGTTGCTTTTTTTCGGCAAATCAGAATTTTAGATGACAGTATCGCTTGAAGACTCATATTCTGCTAAGGTAACGGAAACGTATTTGAGGACTTCAAATATAGAACTGACGATGTCGATATCAGAATATAGAAACTTTCAGTATGGTGAAAGTTTCATAAAACAACGTTTGGTAGTTTTGAAGCATTCCTCGTTTTTTGTCTACGATAGTAATTAATTAGATTACGTGTTAAAACTATATTCTAAAGTCAAACAATAAATTGTTAAGCAATTGTTTTAATTGTACGTTTATTACATGAACTACTTCCTTTAGATGTGTTAAAAATGCTTAAAATTGTATATCGCTTAAAGTAATTTTACTAAAAAATATGCGATATAAGGTGAAAAATAATGTATTCTCCTTCACTAGAAACTTTTCAAGTAGGTACTCCAAGAATCTTCCGTAGCCATAAGGTGAAAAATAAATGTATACATAATTTATGCTAATGAATGGGTCGTTAACTTGAATTATATATTAACTTACGGAAGATTCTTTGAGTACCTAAACCGCGTCAAGTGCAAGGAGAATCTGTCGTGCATTCTCCAAGGCGGCGCTTTTTGTATAACTTAGCTAACATAATCATGTGTTTGCGGAAACTTGTAATACAAACCTGCAGTAAAAATATAAGTTGCATGAGTATTCAAATTGAATTACTCCGACAGCTGAAATTAAAAAGAAAAAGTTTAGTGTTTTGTTCAAGAGCTGTGATGTAGCTCGTGCCCTTTAAACTGAAAAATGAAAATATAGGCTTAAAAAGCATCGGAGGCTTGATTTCACTTGGTAAGTAAAAAGCAAACTACCAAACTACCACCAAGTCTTTTTTTGTGTCTTTGTTTCTTCTTTCTGTATGAGATAATCTTATAGTGGGTAGAAATTAATGACTCCATTAAATTCACGCATGCAGACTTATACACTAACATTTATATTTATGTACATACAGCTGTAGGTAATAAATAAGTATATAAAATATAGCAGATATAAGAGAAGTTATAACAGGAAATAAATACAAGTTAATAAGGAAGTTAGTTAAACCAAATGCAGTTTCTCTGGTCGTAAATATGAAATTAAATATTTAAACGCTAAAATTGCTTTTAAGTTAAGCCTTAATTTTTATTGTTTTGTGTACGTAATAGAAAAAGTTAATTAACCTAGTGTGTCTTAAAAATATGTACGGAATCTTTGATAGGTCGAACTAGACCGGCGTCTGAATAATGTAGAATGGTGTATCGTATTTATAATATGAGAACCGCATTCTGAATTCTGATACATGTTGTAGTGATGCTAAGCGTCGTTAAGACCGATATTGCCAGTCCGTATTATGGTACAATACCCCTCCCCCATCCCATATGTAAATTGTTCAGTACTTCAGTTTCCTTAATGCCGCGTTCCTATAATCAAGAAACGATTCGTTTTACTTACGGATTTTAAAATTTCGTTGAATTTTCAACGAAAATTTTATCGTTCGTAAGTAAAACGAATCGTTTACGAATACGAATATCGAATACTTAGTTTATAGTAGAAAAAGTGCAGAAAGCTAAAATTTTTAAACAAAATGTGCCTGCTATAGAGCAAAAATTTTTGCTTTTGAAAAAAGTATCACCGACTTCAATGCCCCTCAAAATACCTAAATCGCTTTAAGTATGCATATGAAATTTGAAGACTTCGCTCGATTTCTCTAGGATGTCATCCTCAGATCCTCACCTGATGACCATGGAACCACCTGGGAAGTATACCCTTTCAAACAAAACAAGAATCTTCCAAATCGGTTTAGGCGTCTTTGAGTAATCGGTGAACATACATAAAAAAATAATTTATACAGTGGAACATTTTTTGAAATCGGTAAAAAAATTTAAAACGGCTATATAAAGCTACAGGGATCCAGTATATATTTTGAACTGTCATGGTACAAAAGTCTATATAATAAAAGTTCAAGTTATACTGGTGAAATAAAACAAAACATTCGAAACAGTCGAAATTCGCCCGCCAGGCGATCTCTCATCGAATGTTGCAAAGCGCGCTCGTTTATTGGCTATGGCAGAATGGTTATCAAGCCTATAGATTCAGGCACTTCTAACATAGGTACCTTGTTGGACTATACCACATTCCGCCTTACCACTGCCATCGACTAGAAGCTCCTTGTGTTTCTCCGCATCTTTGTCAATTTGGTGAAGCTGTCGACAGTGTCGGATATCAGGACATCGGACATGGCTTTCTTGTAGCAGAAGTGCAGGTCGTACACCTCGACGTATTCCGTCGTACTTTTGTCAGTCTTGTCACCGCGGGCATTCCAGCTGTACGTGAACCTAATAGCCTGATACGAAACGATGGGAAGAGACCAGACGGTATGTCGTTACTGCCATGGAAGATGGGTATGGCTGGTTGTGCCGCTGCTGCTTAATAATGTATTCATCAGACAAATAAATAAATTACTTATAGAACAAGAAAAAAACACATACATTTACCGCTACCGTATAATAAAAATAAATTTACCCGTTACCTATACTGGAAACAGTACGGTGTATATCCCTTTTATCCACTTATGTATCCAACCCTCTTTGTTATAGGGATGGTTGGATATTATAAGCTGGAAGTAAGACGTAATTTAGCCTTGGTTAAGTACGTGTTTTTAGTGTTCCGCGGTAAATTAAATAATCCGCAAATTTTACAAACCATTAAGCTGCTCGTACCAAACACCAAACTGCGTCAGGCACCAAGGGCTAATGTGTTCGAGGTCCCTGCACCTCGCACCAACCTACAAAAATATGCTCCGATGGCACGAGCCTTAGATACTATAAACGTTATATCACAGCGGTTAGACATATTCACGTGTACATTGGCGGAATTCGAGAGGGTAGCATTAGTTTATTTAACTCGTTTAAATTAATTGTTTCTTTATCTCTTTTATTCTTTCTATAAAAGTGGTATTGTTTTCACTTTTTTATGCTGACATTGTTGTATTGGGTATTTTAGCTTGTAATGACAATGTGTGTTGGAAGTAAATTAATAAATAAAAATAAATAAATAAACTTTATCATTAAACATGAAATTGTTTAATTTTCTTACACAGTCGTTGTAAAGAAATTGTAAATGCATAAAGCATTTACAATTTCTTTATCAACAATATATTTTGGGTTTTCTAGTATTTCGTGTGATGCCAATACTTTGAGGTCAAAATCGCATTGAGAAACTAACATAAATTATTGTTGAACTTCCGTACAAACAAAAGATATTGGACATTTTCTTGGAATTCTTTATTGAAACTTGTACCAACTCTAGGTCTGTTTTGAGCAGTAATTGAAATTAAAAAACAGAGTTAACTCTAAACGTTATTTTTCAAAGTCGGTAATCAAATATTCCTCAGATAGTTTTATGTTCCGTAAAGATTCTGAGGTTGTTTTTTCAGCCAAAGCGCCAGTATACAGGATGAATTTGTCATCACCATCCAAATTTTTTCTAGGCACTAGATATCACTCAAGGACACCATTGGGTTATCATTAAAAGACGTTTTGCCACGTTGCCAGACACTTTCGTTAGTTCCAACGTTTTGCGAGACAGAGTCAAGGTGTAAAATCAAGTCAAGTCTTAAATCTATAGTATTTGTTTTATATATGTCAGCAAACGTCTACATAATATTGAAAGTACTTATAATATATAATCAAAAATAAAAAACATAGTAACTCACATTTATGAAGTAAATCTGAAATCTTTATGAAGTAAATCGCCTCAGTGCTTGCACTTAGGTCTGACCTTAACTCTGTCTGGCAAGACGTTGGAACTAACGAAAGTGTCTGGCAACTTGGAAAACGTCTTTTAGTGATTACGCTTTATACTATGACGAAAGTAGGTCTCAATTTTTGGCACCTTAGGTGCCTTATAGGTGCCAAAGCCATCATGGTCTAATGTTCATACTCGGCCACCTTTCCTACCTCGGTTGGGTACACAAACAGAAAAACTTTCAGCTTTTATAAAATGACGAGGGTCTAGCGATCGCGGGCTCTGAGACCACTAGTAAGCTCACAATAATATTTTTTACTCCAATACTCTTAATAGGTAATTTTGCGTGACGTCATGGCAAGATACCGCTATGCAGTGAGCAAGATTGTGAGCGAAGGTAATAATTCTGATGTTGCAAGTGTCCAAATATAAACAATAAAAAGACGAAGAAAGAAAGGAACATATTTATTTCGGTGTCCATCTAACGTGACATAAAAGAAACGAAAAGTAGCAATTTCAGCAAAAAAGCATACACATGCATTAAAATAAATAACGCAATAAAATAATCAACAACGTACAGAACAAACATCACTTCTGCAATCAGTACAAAGTCACATTATCTAAAAATCATGATTTTTGTGTTCATGAATAGCATCTATATTCACTGTACGAGTTTCCATAGCAATGGCAAGTGACACTTTACATAATTTCCTAAACTATTTTCATAACATCCTACAATATTCCGCTGTGGTCCCCATGCTTGTTTTCTACCACAGAGGTATAGAAAACATACCACCATCAATATTGCATATAGAAAAATTCATAATCTATGTGTCGCGATTTCCCACGCATACAATTTGGTACAGTATACTAAGTTAATCCGTACATAAACACAATTATCTTATCCGAGGCTTATCTGGTTAAGGGGGCGGGTGTGGTGAAGTGGGGGGAGAGGTGACGTTCCGTTACCCGCGAGACCCGCGACCCAGCCACAGCTGATTTCACATGTGTCTAACCGCGGTGCCGCGCGCTCGTTGTACGTTTCTTTACGCCTTCTCGTGAAAATGCCGGCAACTTAATCCGTCAATGAAGTTATAAATAATTGTTGAAAGTGGTTGTGCTACTGATATATTATATGGACAAATATTAATAAAGGACACAAACAACGGTTTGCTGAAAGTTTTTTTTTAAACGGGTAAGTTTATATTTATAATACAGTTGTATTGAGATGATGGATGTTTAAGAGCGCGGATGGATGTTTTGGAAATACAATGTTCAATAACAATGAACTTAGCTTTAATATTCTTAAAGTTTTGTTTTTTTTGTTATTTGTGAGTAGAGGTTTCATTATCTGCAGCTTAATAAAGTAGGTATGTTAAAATCTAAAACTGCTACGAATTAATTCTGTATAACATCACACATCCGTTCAATCTGTTTTCACTTTTGTGAAACTGGACAATAATATTAATCATCAATACTTTTATGAATCCGAAGGTGTGGTTTTATACCTATGTTACTATTTTACACAACAATAGAGCAACGGATCCAGTGACGTGTACCTATCTCATACATATATAACTAGAATACACAAAAATATCACGTGAGTTTAAGCGATATTCAATAAATCAATAGAATAATTACCATTAACCAATCAATTTACCAACACATATACCTATGTATACATATTTCTAAACCCAGCATTGTCTATGTGTATCCAAGTTAAGTCAAACAAGTCAATCAACTTCATTTTTTAGTTATTTAAAACTTTGCAGATATGAATATATGAATGTAAATAAATAACAATTTGAATTGTGATGATTTCCTGTTTTATGTTATTCTGAAACTCGTTAATATTTATTATTTGAAACTAACAGTAGGTAGGTTTTCGTTTTATTGCGATTTTTATTAGGTATGAGTTAATGCAGACCGCTAGTAATAGTGTACATTTGCTTTATTATTTTTATCTTACTGGCTATACACTGAAAGGATTCTGGTTCGTAGGTTGTGCCATGTCGTTGTATTGTACCGGGAACCGAGAATAACTGCGATCTCAACGCATTACCGTATCAGTTTCAATTGTCAGACAAAGGCCTCCAATTCCATATCCTGATTGGTTTTCTGATCTAAAATCTCCGTGATTGTTGAAGGCGACTAATACTGGTAATGGAGATCTCAAGCATCACTACGGCTGTCAAAACTTCTTCTTATACTTCTCTTATTTTGTCTCCTTTTTTTATTAAATGATTCCCTCGTAAACATGGTGACTGACGGGCGAAAACCCTGGAGCTATGTTTTTTTTATTCTTAACTTTTAGTGGCTCATCCTCGCAAATAGATACTAATCAGTTTTGTTGATAGATGCTTGCTTGTTATCATAAATTCATAAGACGTCACCTCTATGCTAAGTACTTTACTTATTTGTTACATTATGTTTATTGCTTTGGAGTTTTATAGCAATAGTTATACACGAACAGAAAAATAAGTATTATGCATATTGGAATAACTAACGTACATACCTACCGATAGATTAAAACAGGAAAAGTGTTTTGAAATGAATATTATATTGTTGTTTATTTCACTTTAACTAGGTACTTTTTGCATTTTTTTTATTCATTAAGCTGCAGCCGCTCATTGTTTTGTTGTATATTGGCACTATAAAAACTAACCACAATCTGAGAACATATAATATGTACAATTAGTTATAAACGTATTGAAACTTTGCAATTATTTAAACTAAACATAAGTACCTACCTAGTTTACACGCTTGCCAAGTCTGAGCAAGCGTCCACAAACGTCAAGGCTATTTTTTATCTATCACGTGGTGGGAGATCTCGTTGGACAGGTCGTTAAATATATTTGGGATGTGTGAAAACCATATTTCTTCAAGAATCTGAATTTTGTTAGACCATAAATTCATTTTACGAAAGCGATACCAAACGCAAACGCCTTTTAAGTTATGGTCAAAAACCCACACCCGACTGGTTCGGCGACAAGCTTCTTAAAGTACGTGCAAACCAAGCAGAAGAACACCACACACGCTTGTAGTTGTGGACGCTCGCTGAGATTTGGCAAGCGTGTAAACTTACTAGGTATTTAAAATAAATAATGAAAAAGTATCTCGACTTTAGTTATTATTTGCATAGTGGAGGTAGTTTTCAAAATCTGAGCCTTACGGAGGATTATATGTAATGTATAATCTAAGATTGTCCGTAACTTTGACCGGTGAAGTCAACTGAAATGTCCGAATATCAAAGGGTTTTTTAATCGTACATGGGTGATACACCGACATCATTTTCATTTCATTATATTACATCGTTGGTAACGGTGTTGTTGGAGACTGGTGTCTCCACGCCTTTTTTAGGAGGTTTTTACTGGACGCATTTTTTGTCATATCAAATAAAAGAAATTAAAGAAAAAACCGTCCAATTATAAGAATTGTTCTTATTAGGTATCATTATAAAAGTATCTTGCTTCATAAAATTATGAAGGTACGTGTAGGTATATCTGATATGAAAAGTTGTTAATTGCGAATCTGAAATATAGGGGGGTTTTTGTGATCAGAAATTGTTTTAAATATTAGTTTGTATACAGAAAGTTTGCAGAAATTTGTTTCATAAATAATTATACTAATATTTAAAAGTCTATCAATGTGGTAAGTATTAAGTTCCAAAGTTCAAGTTTCTTGCTCATTAGAAAGTTAATTTAAAATCAATTACGAAGTTCCGCCCAACATACAAGAAAGCAAGTTAATAAAAATATTGTAAAAATAGGTGTTTGGTAGTATTTATAAGTCTTATAGGATGTTCTTGTCTTACAGTTGATGGTATACCAATGCACACTGAAACTTAAAATGATTTAATATTAGTGAAAAAAGAATGTATTTAATTACACAGTAAGTGTCCTTCCAGTTCGTAAAAGTGTTTTACAGAGTCTACGATGCCTTGTGTTGCAAACGTCCACAGGCTACAGTGACCGCTTTCAGTCAGGCTAATAACAAAATAATTCCCCCCCCCCCCCCTCTTCTTATACTTTAACCAAGTCGATGGTCGATTAGGTTACAAGCTGTACTGTAGTTGGAGTTCTTCTGACGACTTCATTTGGAATCACACTTTAACCAAGTCAATGGCGTCATAAGCTGCGCTGCAACTGGAAATTATCAGGAGCCGAAGCATGTTTAATACTGTCCTATGTAAACCCTTACAACGAGGTACCCTAAAATATTGCGCCACGTTCTTCGTTTATATGTACTATAAGTTTTTACACACTAAAACGGTAATTAATGTGATTACAGAAAGATAACTATCAAAACCATTATTTTAATTATGTTTGAGATTTTTATCATAATCGATGTAGATTTTGTATAGATTCTGAAAATTACTAGCTGGTTTTCCGGTGCGTTGCTGGCGCAGGAGAAATAATTGTGGAAATATCGTTTGAAATTTGAAGGAGTTATCTTGTTAAAGAATTTTGTTTATTTTCTCGTTGATAGTGAATACATTAATTGAAATTAAATTATGTATAAAGGAGTAGTACCTAAAGTGTTTAGTGTAATATTTAAAGGCTGTAAGTAGCTTCAGATTTTTTTGTTTCCTGTCTTCAAAAAAAAAAAAAAAATTTCTTGGCTGTCGGACTCGAAAGCATGCGACATACAACTGGTCATGTAAAAAACTAGAATTTTCGAGATTCAATCCGCACATTTAGAGTGATTGTGCCTTTTGTCGTTCA
This sequence comes from Euplagia quadripunctaria, assembly GCA_963859945.1. NCBI lineage: Eukaryota > Metazoa > Arthropoda > Insecta > Lepidoptera > Erebidae > Euplagia > Euplagia quadripunctaria. Next base: position 12,085,675 of record OY982561.1, read on the forward strand.
ATGAGAATGCAAGTCGAATGGGGAACTCCAGTCGTTGAATGTACCATAATAGCCTTCGCACAAGTGCAAGCAATAAGTTGATAAAGTTTTATCGCAATCGGATGAACGGTACGGCTCCGAGCCTTAATCGGTAAGGCAGCGCATAAAATACGAAGAAGTAAACAAACATTGATTTTTGTGCACAATTTTACATTATTTTTTTAAAGTGACAAAACAAACCGACTGACAACTCGTGCAACAACCGAATTATTTTGTCCATAATTAAAGAATTGCGGCCCTCGGAGGAACCCATTGGAGCTGTTTGAATTTAATTTAAAACAGTATAAAACTTTCGTTAAGATTATTTTTACTATTAATAATTAATTTTACGTTTGTTTCTTACAAAAGTAAGTGATTGAATATTATTTCAATAACTTCAAAATTTTTCTGTTGATCGTACAGGAACTTTGGTTTTTTATTTGAGGCCCGGTCACAACATACCATTTAAATATATTTATTTTATTAAAAGGGGGAATCCGGGATCGCGGTATCGGGACCCCGAAAGTCCCTAAAAATGGGATATAAAATATTACACAGAGCGCTAGCTACTCACAGAGCACAGCTTGTATAATGGCTTCCAGAACACGTATAAACATAATTAGATATATTTGTTAATATACATACACAAAACGTCCAGCACAAAACCAATAGACATACGTACATAGATATACTAACGCCTATATCCCCGAAGGGGTAGACAGACACCCACACACACCCACATTTACACCCACATTTTGCCAACTATAATTTAGTTTTACTCACGTTATAGAGGGCAAGTCTATGTCCGTCAACCGTAACTGTAAAGTTGGAAATTAAAGATGGGAAAATTGGGAGTATATTGAAAGGGAAAGAAGGGAAGGCAATAGGGATATTGCTTATACGGTGTTGGCAATAGCTCGAGCTGCCCAAGGTTGCATTTGCGGAAGAATGCAGGGCAGCAGTGGAACACCGGGGTGGTTTTTAGTCGGTAAGAGTCTAACAGACCCCTTCGCCCCGCCCAAGGGCGGAGGACATCCATGAGGATCTTCCACCTCGTTACAAAAAAAACCCCAGGGTCGCATACCTGTAACTCGAACTGGCTGTTGCCGGGAAGTCCGAGCTCTCTAACATCTAGACATAATATTTCATAGTGCAAATATTTATATGAATGAATATTGGACATAATATTCTTTCAGTTTAATTTTTGCATGAAGCTTAAATCGAACCCTCAGAGGGCCGTGGCCATATATAATATCAACGTCTAGCGTCTCTCACATTAATAACAGAAACTAGACCTTGTCACTAGGGATACTTTAAATTTGATTAGTCTCTTACAAATATACTATTGGCGACAAAATTCGAAAAAAGGCAATTACTTTATCTAACGGCGATAAATAATACAATGCTATACAACTTTCCCTCCATAGTAAAATTGCCGATCAATACTTTAGCATGTTTTAATTGGTCTTGTCAGTGTTTTATCGTGTATATTGTATGTACTCGTAACGTGCCAGGAAAGTAAATTTCATAGCCTCAAAAATTCCATTACTTGAAAATTTTAAGTCCCGAATTTCAACTTGTTTATGTTAATAATATTCAATACATTGACGACCTTGACTGAGGTAATTAATCAGTGAGAGATAAGCATGATTTACAATCTGTTAGAAGTGCACTGTACGTACAAATTGCGTAAACAAATAATTGCCGTTATAAGAACAGCATCGAAGTGTATCGAAGTAAGGTGTGCCAACTATTGATACACACATTCTCATTACATTCATCGAGTACATCCATCGATTTTTTAATTAATAAGATTTCAAAAAATTGTTCCTAATTTGGTAGATACCAAATTACATAATTTTTGTGTGTCTACCTGTTAATAAATCGGGTGGGGCTGTGTCGGAGCACACAGCCGTTGATTTTAACGTGAAGCGTCCGTGTCAGTGACTTGTTTTTAGTGTTAAAGATTGAAATGAAGACAGCTTGTCTTCATTTCAATCTTTATACTGCGTTCTTAATATTTAAATACAATACTGACACTAAATAGGTAGTACATATGGCGCCCTAGCTGCGAGAAGGCTTAAGACGCTGCGCCTGTTGTGGTACGGCATCCGGTGATACTGGAAGAGATGTCCAAACACACACCGATTGTGATGGCCATAAATTATCGGATCCCTCAATGGTTTGTATTTGACAAAAAAATACAAAATCCAATTATACAAAGTCCATTTAAGCTCATGATCTTCACTGACGGCTCCAGTCAGTCATGGCTCCAGTATTTTTTCAGAAGACCTAAATATAAAGACAGTGGCCACTTCAGGCACCCATAACACAGTATTTTAGGCCGGTTGTTGGGGTATCTCGTTTTAATTAGGTATGCAACAAAGTAATTCTCCAATGGATTTATCCATTGAAGGATTACAGCGGTTTTGGAGGAAACCTTGCAGCGAACGTATTGGCTAGGAGGGAATCGACGTTATGCATTATGGGCCCAAAACCCATAGTGCTTCTCCTCTTCGAACAAATTCGGACATTGGCGAGGAAGCGTACTAGAGATCAATATAACTCTATAGGGACAAGCCGTGAAGACTGCGGCAGTCGAGGTCAGTATCCCCGCAATCAACAGCGAGCTGTCGAGTTTGCTACTCCGGCTGAATAAGCATCAGCTGCGTACGGCAGCTGGAGCTATCATCGGCCATGGCTTTCGGCATGGCAAAAGACCTTTTTTTGCTATTGGTGCTACGCTCAGCCGATTGTGCAGAGCTTGCATGGAAGCAGAGGAAACAGCGGCCCATGTACTGATGGACTGTCTAGAGAGTTGCCAAATACCGTGCTAAGTACCTTGGCTCGCTTGGGTCACTCTTCGAGATCGTCGGTAACGTAAAGGGTTACTGGGAATTTTCGAGGAGTTAAGAGTCTGGAATAGCTTTATTCCCACTAACGCAAAATATGCGCTCTGATGATTAGTCGAGGAAAACATACATTTTTAACCTAACTAAGGCAGTACATATAACTTGTAGGGTCGATGGCAACAGTGAAACTCCTAAGCGTGTCTTAGCAAATTTAGTACACTCCCGAAACCACCTTATTCGCTTGCTCGGCGCCGGATATTAGGGTACTTATGCGTGGCCCATAACCCCTCATGCCTCACGATAACCGTGATTTATATTTTCAGCTGGCTCTTGCACGGGCTGAGGCTGATATATTGAATTTTTAACCGACTTCAAAAAAGGAGGAGGTTCTGTGTTCCATTGTATATATATATATATTTTTATGTATGTTCACCGATTACTCAAAGATGCCTAGACCGATTTGGAAAATTCTTCTTTTGTTTGAAACGGTATATACTTCTCAGGTGGTCCCATGGTCATCAGATCAGGATCTGATGATGGGATCCTGGAGAAATCGAGGTAACTCTTCAAATTTTATAGGCACACTTGAAGTGATTTGGATATTTTGAGACACATTGAAGTCGGTGATACTGTTTTTAAAAGATAGTTATCTATTTTTTAAACTTCCTGGTTATTTTTTACTGTAAATATTGTTCAAATTACACTTACTTTAATTTGAATCGATCTGAATAAAAAAACTCTATAAACGCAGAAGAAAATCACCGCGCTATCACTCCGGAGTCGTCAGTTTGTTTGTTATACTCTTTGTCAGTTACACTCAATAGAAAGAAATGATCGAGAACGCCGATTTCGCTTATTTCACGCGGTGCCCTTCCCCCGTTGCACCGGTTGGCCCCGATTCAAACCAAAGATCAAAAGAGTGAGTTGACTATTATAAGCTAAATAACAAAACTAGGTATATACTTGTTTGTCAAATAAATCATTTAATTTAAAACTAATTGTCTTGTAATTGCTAATGTAAGAAAGTATAGACCTTTTCGTTACATTCCACTTTTCTGACCTGGTACCCACCTGTTTCGGTGTGATTATAAAGACTTCACGTCAAAACAATATCCATACATATGCGATTAATTCATGAACCATATTATTTTGGTTAGAGAGTTGCTTATTACTTAAATGTATTGTTTAAGCGAGCCCTCTATTGCACTATTATTTAATCTAAGGCAGAGCTAATTTTAAACTCCGTTCACTATTTTACGTTTATATATTGGAAGTACCTAGCTATTTTTGTAAACTGTCAAAAGTCTGAACAAATTAAATATTAATAAATATAAAAAAATTATATATACGTTTATGTAATTGTAGTATTTATGAACGTTATAGCACGTTATCACATAATAAAAACAAATTTAACCACTTTTTTTACGTATATATTTTATTCTGTTTCGTAGAAAATTTCTTAGAACTATGTCAATTCTTGTAATTATACTCTGTGATGTAATTGTTAGGTATCATTATTATAATTTATTATTTCAATATTTTCTACTTTGCTACAAACATTTTCGAATTTAAGCCACCTCAATAATTATGAGCATAACATTCCACTTAATAAATTTATAATAAAACGAAATAGAACACGAACAGTTGAATATATAATATAATTAATTTTGTGATGTCATGTTTAGTATAAAAAGTTTTACACATTTGTTTTACTAACATTCTGCTACAACTAAATTCGAATCTTCGGAGAACAAAAATGGCGTCATTTTTATAATCTTGTTTTTCCTAATCCGTTTAATTCTAGCAAGTAGCTTGAATTTTAATGGTGAAAACTTTGAACCAATTTGACTTTAGAGAACATAATTCAACAAAAAATCCATGTAAACTTACTCAATGTTACGCACTGTTTTAACTGAATAATGATGAACGTAATGTTCAAAAGTTTTTGAGATTGATGGACTTGATAGCTTCCAATTGTTGCATAAACTACAGCTGTATAGTTTTCACTTCGCATTTTATGTATGTTTAATTTGAACTGCACAACACAGCCCTGGAATACATGAGATATTTCTTGTGAATTGCATTCAGATCACTAAACTCGAACAGACCGACACAATTGAATGCTCATCCCACTTTTTACCATATAATGTGTGCACGTTCACAATACGAGGGAGTGTTTCGTATAATAAATCATTGTGCCGTTTTCGCATGATTTCATTATAAAACGGTGGTATTATTCGATCAACTGGTGCATTTTTGTGTATCATTATACCTCAATGATTAATTTATTAGTTTAACATATACAAGAACTGTAATATTAAATTGTAGTAGGCACCTTCCTTTGTCTTTGAAGGAACATCATTAAACACAGAAATAGAAATCCTATTGTTTAGATATACACTAAAGAATACAACTTTTGTTTGATTAAACGCAAAACTAAAATGAACTTTCAAAGCAATTATTTTACAGTTATACATGTACTAGAGAAAATGCTTTTATTTAAACGAATTTTTTGTCAATTTGTTGAACAATCGCGACTGTAAGCATTAGTGCCGGCTCGTTGTTGAAACGCAGGTGAGATTCTTCCGGATCTAATTGAGAAATAACGCCATCGCTCCGTGTAGCTGCTAGGTACGTGTTTGCTCTTCGTTCGAAAATTAAATTCGTTTCATACTTCCCTCGATATAATTCAACTATTGGTCGCGGTCGGAAAGTGTGACGCTGTCGATACGTCACGGCAGTTGTCAATCAGAACGGCCGTAGTGATGCGCTTACAATTGCATTATATCGACCTGATTCTCGGCAGATTTCACTGCGGTCCGATAGATTAAAGCAATAGTTCAATTCGTTCAATGGCGAAACCATCATTTTACTTTAGGCCTTAGGTTACATAGCTACAATATTTCCGTCACGCTGATAAATAAAAATTTTTACAGTTAGTTGTTGTTATGTTGTTTTTGCATTTTACTTATTCTAGTGATGTTCAAAATTTCGGATAGGCGCGGCACTTTCACTTTAAAAGCCGATATGTGTGCCTAATATGCTTAACACCTTAACTTTTTCAACATTCTATTTAGAGATTAAGCAAACTCACGACAGTTTTACCATAATAAGGCAAATGAATTATACCTACTATGAAAACTTATACTTTGTAATACTATAAATAAATACTATAATAGTGTTCAATTGCACATTAAAACTAGGAAGAATGCCACTAGGTCGTTAAATCGTTTAAAACTTCAAGATCATGTAGCCTAAATGTCTAGAAATCCACCTGTTTTTAACCGACTTCAAAAACGGGTATAATAAGAGTCATAGTTTTGTTTATGTTGTTATTATTCCCTAAATAACATTATAGACCTCTGTTAATTTGTGGAAAACATTCAAACAAATATATTATGAATGTTTAATCAAAAACCAATTCAGTCGCAATGTTGTCATTGAAATAGTTTTAAGTCATAAATTACAGTAAACATCGTCATTGTCAGCGAGAACACCTTGAATACTGTTCTAGTCATTAGTTCCTAATTGCCGTGGAAGGGCGTGTGCAAAAAGTGACTGATCGTTTTACAGCTTAGTCATAAGTAGGAACATAATATTTATCAAACGTCCTAAAACCTCCTATGTCCATTCGTAGAGGACGTCGAAAGTTTTGAGATGAAACTATCTAATAGAGCAAACCACGCTGCAATTAAACCTGAATAATATTATACTATACTATACATAATACTTACAAATAATGGAATGACCAAATAGTCAATATTGACTGTAAAACCGAAGCAAAAAAATTGCCAAGCAAGGCATACAAATTATGGAAGAAAGCAACGGGCATTTATCAATTACTAAACACCAATTAGATTTTGACATGGGAAGGGATGTCAGATCTCCGTTGGTCAGAGTAAAGTCCTGGTTAGGCACTGTCATTAGTTTGAACACCGTCTTGTCTTATTCCAAACAAATAATTCTTACTTAATATTATCTCTTAAATGCGAAAATGAGCTTGTTTGTTTTTTAGGCCTTCACGTCTTTACTGCTTAACCAATCATCATCAAATTTTGCATACACATTATCAGGGATTCAAAAGTGGACATTCATCCAGAAAAAGTACAATTCTCGAGAGATAGCAAAATAAAATTTACGCGGGCGATGCCGCGGACATAACCTGTAAAGCCATTGTTTATGCTGCACGCAAGTTTCTATAGAAACTGACAAAGAAAGAAAACAATTACATATGCCATTTGAGCGTAATAACTAAGACAAGTTGAATTAATTAGTTATCAAAAATATTTTCATTTCGTAGCTGAGTTATTATGTACATACTTTGAAATTACATACATTGATATTAACAATGCTTTCTAACAGTCAATGTTGTAATTTCCAGCGAGCAAATTACAGTAATAAGTGGCAAAAAAAAACAATTTGTTACAATACCAACAGTGTATAATGTGCACAAGTTGGACACTTTACGTCTATTGTCATACCGTTATACGGGTAAATACGTTAATTACCCATAGGTTATAACCCGCGAACAACAATAACAACTCTTTAGGGACTCAGTTCGTGTTTATAGTCTCCTTAACCGCACTGTTTCGGCATGAAAACTGACAATTATGTCTCAACAATTACTATGGGAATTAACGGCAATTTAAGACACCATTGTCAGAGAATAAAAATTGATTGCTGATGGTTTACTAATGGCCTTTAAACGGTTTTATATTGACCGTAGAATAATTCGATATGGTTTCTAATTTATGGAAATGACACATGCAGCAGGGCTATTGTTATGTGTATGTGCGAATTTTAGTTCGATATCATCTGTTAATATTACTCAATGAGGAATAATACTAGTATTAAATTGCTGTTAATTTTTGCTCAGGTAGATGACATCAGTCGGTTTGATCAGAAACCTGTTTTGACCTAGATCGCTTTAAAAGTGAGTCATATTTGCCGGTTTCGTTTTCGTTAATAGTGCTTTTAATATCCGGCTTTAATATAATAATGCCATTAGGAGACTGACGGGGCTGCCCTGGCAATGCAGTGCTTCGGGAACGTTTGCAGAGAGGCAGGAGTTGATTGCTTTTTTTCTATACGCTAACGCGCAGCATCGTTCGTGTCGCGGGTAAGGGGTAGCTCTAACAGGGTCCTAGCCATGATAACCGACAGAATAGACTGTCCATATCGACGGCTCCTACGTATACTGGTATTAGCAGCAAAATGACATAATTGTTTTTTTTGCATCAATACCTTTAGCTAAACCTATATTTTATACTTACCCTATAAAAATTATTTTAAAACTAGCAACCCGCTCCAGCTTCGCACGGGTAGTAGATACATCTTCAATAATCATCATCATATTTCAACCAATTTACACAAAACGTTAACAAATTATACACCTAAACCTTCTTCATGAATCACTCTGTCTATTGGTGAAAACCGCATGAAAATCCGTTCAGTAGTTTTTCAGCTTATCGCGAGCAGACAGACAGACGCGGCGGGGGACTTAGTTTTATAATATGTAGTGATATCGATTAGTTTTAAAGATACAAATCAAAGAATTCTGTTTTATTAGTATAAAGTTACGGGTTTTAGAATCTTTGAATCGCTTTTCTGTAAAGTGACAATTTTACAATTGTACCAGTATCCATGTATCTCATTGTAATTATGTACCTTAATACTAACATAGGCTAAGTTTTAGGTATTACTAACAATTACTATGAGTTACAGTTACTCGAAATATATAAATTAATTGAATTGAATATAAAAAGTGTTCAAAATCACCCACACAGATATGTCTCTTGATGTAAACACATTGATGTGTTTAAGCTCTACCTTCATACCTGATGTTCGGAGCGTGTGAAGCCGTATAGCTTCTGTCGTAACAGGTTTAAACAAAGAAATATTGCACAGATAGTTTGTGCCATCACTGCCAACAGTGTATGAAATTGCACATTTATTGAACAACAGTTCTGTATGTTTTTTTTTGTGAATGTTCAGCGATATTTTCGCCAATTGTGAACCGATTAAAAAAAATGTTTTTTAGTTCGAAAGGGTATACTCCCGAGGTGGTCCCATTATCATCAAGTCAGGATGTGATGATGGAATCTCATAGAAATCGAGGAAAAACTAACTAACTAACAATGTAATAAAATCTTAGAAGTCAATTTTGACTTACTTCCTGGTTTCCGATTGAGCTGATTTTTTTTAAGAAAGAGATGACTGTAGTATCTACATACAAACAATGACGCATCCCCGACGGGGCAGCCAAAAGCGTTTTAAACTCCCACATTTTGCTGACCATAATTTGGTCCCACTCACGTTATAGGTCGTCAACCGGGCACTTTAAGAATCAGAGATGAGGAAATTGGGAGTGTATTGAGAGGGGAAGGTAGGGCAAGAAGATAAGGTAATGGAAGGAAAGGGATACTGTTTATACGGTTGGATTGGGGAGCGGAAGCAATAGCTCGAGATGTCAGGGTCGCATACCTTGTAACTAGAAACTTTTTTGTCGTTTTTACTGAACTGGCTGTTGCCGGGATGTCCGAGCTCTCTAACAACTGGAGTTGATCTAATATTAATTCAGTACAACTATTATTTTCCCTTTTAGTATTTTTTTAACCGATATTAAAGTGAAACGAAAGATAGGTATTTCAAAATTGTTATTTACAAGTATACAATGACATTTTATAAAAACGCCGTTTTTTTCTTCTCTCATTATTCTTTTTTTTTTAGTAATTGATAAATCTTCTTTCTTTAGTAAGATAATAAGATTTTTATATCTACCAGTAGAAACACCTGCCATTAATATACAGTAAGGGGTTGTCCATTAATCATATGATGTTTTTTTAGCAACTTTTAAACCCCTTCACTTATCACCAAAAGTTATACAATTGTTACCAGGGGCTCCCCCCCTGGTAACAATTGTATATACGTGGTAACGACCGCGTAGATCTATTTTCGGCGTTGAATAAAAATTATAAATAATGGAGGTAGAATTCCGGGAGCCCGTACTTTTTATTGGACATTTCCTTCTCTTTAAGGATCTTTTTTCAAAAATTCTTAAATATTAATAGCTTTTCAATTTTTAACGAAAAACTGACTATCTTTTTTTTCATCTTATTTTGTTAATACCTCAAGATACTTTTTTCTAGACGTCATTCCGAATCGAATGAGCTATCGCACATATTTTAAGGACCGGGAACAAGAATTAACACGTTTTTTAACTTGTCGAATGGATTATGTGGTACAGTTACCGAGCACTTATGAGGAAACAAAAGTAACATGGCTCACTTTGTTCCCAAGATCAGCATGCCTATATGTAGGGAATCACCATTTGATGCTAAAACTAAATTATATTAAACCTAATCACTTATTCACATATGATTTTAATACGTGTAAACAAAAGCCCTTGTTCTTATCTTTATTATGAAGGTTTACGAGTTGAGTCCCAAACCGTAAACTCGGCATAAGAAATCCGACTTTTAAATTTAATTTAATTTTAAACCTTAGTTAAATCTTGCTTTACGTTTATAATTCAACAAATAAGGTAACAAATTAACACACAAATAACTAAATTAAAATAAAAAAAAATGTATTTCAAATCTCATTTTCGAAATCGTTAACTGTAAGATGCGATTATACATAAATATTTTGGAAAATCATATCCCTTATCTTCTATTACCGATTAAGAAACTTTTCACTGTACTTTAATACTAGCCATAAATGTAAAGATGGGATGAAATTCCTCGATTATGTTTTGCATCATCGCCATGTGAGTAAATGAGGTTTCTAGAGGTATTAAGGTTTAATTTACCCATCTGCTTATACGCACAACCGCGCCATTAAAGACCAGAAGCAATCATCCAGTGGTTATTTTAATACGTATGAGAAAACGATTACAGATTTGAGATTTCCAAAAATAATGATATTTTAGAACTTTCATTAATTAATTGATATTATACAAACAGTTTGTTTTACTGCATTCATTTAATTACACATGATGTAATAGTTGGCATACGGAAAACTTTAAACTTAAACTCGACGGGAGTGATACCACGGCTTCATAGAAAACCGGCAGTGAAGCAATGATTGCATTGCTTTTCGCTGAGTGAGTGACCCGTCTGCTAGTTTGCTCCCACACCATAAAAAAAAATGTATCCAGGTGTTTATCCATGATATGTTTTTAAAGTGAATATGTTTGTTTGTAACGGTTTCATTCTACTCAATCGATATTTTATCCAGAATGACACCAAAACATTTGGCAAATACAAGAAGCGCTGGCTTCTTATATACATCTACCCAATGTTTTGCCCTAAGATACAGCTATCTTGAGACATGAGAATGAGACATAATTGAAATCTATACGGGTGATTCCCTGTAAAGACCTTTTCAGCCCGTAGGTAAGTACATTGTTGTCCGGTCATATTAAAAAAAACTTACCCTTACCTAATAACATGCAAACTATCGTAATGTATTTAATTTTGTGAGTTCTAGATTATTATTTTTAAAATTATATGTAAATAATATGTCCAATTTTACAAATAAACTTAATATAAAATAATTACAAAGGGACTATTTGTCGTAGCCCGACACGTATTCCCGGCACAGCGATGCACGGACAATTAATGAAATGGTGGCACAGCGTCCCTGGTCGCTAGTGCTATTGGAATAAATTTCAAACTTTTACCAGCTACTATACGCAGGACAACATGAAAAGGCATAGTGAAACATTTTATTTTTGTAATGAGTTTTTGGAATGGAACTGATTTTAAAACACCCGGACAAAATTTATTCAATTTAATTAATGAAAATGAAATAAATCGATTTTAGGTGTTATTCATTTCGAAAAAAGGCTATTTAATAGTGCCGTTAAACATTACGTCTAAATTATATATTATAAATAAATATCTTAAAATAAAATCTCAAATTGTTAAATCTGGAAATGAGGCAGCTTAAGTTACCAAACCAGCATAACAACAGCCCCTGTTGTTATGCTGGTTTGGGAACTTATTGATAAGAAACTATGACTTATACCATCGTAACTACAAACGTACTACTGCACCAAAACGTAATATTCTAACGCTTGCTTTCTGATATATTCTAAATTCTGAAACAGCCGTTGACGTGCTGACAGAGAATCACCTAGATATCAAACTACTTTCTTTATTTATATCCATAGTTTTTTAGGCTAGTAGTGACTTTTTCTAAATAAAAAATGATTATAGACAAGCTTTAAAGTTTGTTTTGAGTGATTACATGAGCTTTGAAGAATTTTTAGCACACGTAACTATTTTAGGATTTTACTTTCTCTATTTTTATATTATGGGAGTCAATTAAATATGCAATAATCAATTCAGAGAGTCAATTAAATAACAATCTTTATGATACAGCATGATATCGTAAGACTAAAAATAAATTGACATAATTAATGCTTAAGCTGTGTGACGTCTAAGTAGGTACTATATTTAACTTCTTACTTACTTATACAGATTCATTATATTTGTAATATGTATATTAACAAGTGTATGGTTCAGTTGTCCACGTATGCTGAATACTTAGACACGGAACAATAACGAGACTACAATCGAACGTTGGGAATTGTCATTGAGGTAAAGGCTGCAAGTATGGATTCGGCCAGCGCAGCAGCCGGGGAACGTATGCCATTGTGTAGCGCCAATTTCAAGTGAAGTAACGAATTGTATAACATCAATATGCGCATAGATTTGACAAAAGTATTTCAACCAAACTGTTTTCGCATGCAACAATAAACAGCCTAAATGTGATATCTGAGTATCGTCATTAGAAAGACATTAAAGTCAATTAAGGGAAATGTTGATGTAGATAGTAGAGAGTGAGATACGTAAGATTAACCAACACTAACACAACACTACTATTAAAAAAACCGTACATGTCCTATTTGTTTATTGTACTTATAACTCTATAATTCTAAAGACACATACAGAGGTCATACTTTTACCTAATTGTAATTTGCCTAAAAATCTAAAAATGCGAAAGTGAGTTTGTTTGTTTGTTTTAACGCTTTCACGCCTTAAGTATTTAACAGATCGTTATTAAATTTTGCACACACATCATCAGGGATACAGAAAGACATAGGGCACTTTACATCCAGAAAAAAATACTGTTCCCGAGGGATAGGAAAAATACCGCTCCCGAAGAATAGAAAAAATACCGCTCCCGAGGGATAGGAAAAATACCACTCCCGAGGGATAGGAAAAATACCACTCCCGAGGGATAGGAAAAATACCACTCCCGAGGGATTGGAGGGAGGGGAAATACCACTCCCGAGGGATTGGAGGGAGGGGAAATACCGCTACCTAGGCCTTTTTAACTGGACATTACTATTATTGAAACGAAGTTACTTATCGCACGTTACACTTGTCTGAAGTGTCGCCTGGCGGATGGGGCGCTAGACAGAAAAAAAAGTGTTAGCGCAACGAAAAATGCTGACCGCGAGGCCTTTGATAGGGCCTGTCCGTTGTTTCGATATCAATCTCTAGGTTCTTCATTTCTCTTTTCTCATTGATGTTAAAAATTATATCATCAAAAAGAATAGGAGGTAGTTGTGCCCATTAATTAGTTATATAATAAAAATAAAATCGTTACCTTGCCTTTCCAGATTGCCCAGTATTGAATATTAATAGATATTAATTAAAGTTACAGCTACATAAATGATTAAGTTTAACAAGTTATTTGAGGGCCAATATGGTTTAATTTATTCAACGTCAAACCAATTAAAAAGGCCTATTCCAAGAATAAGTAACCTGTCTCAAAAGATTGTTGTTGTTCGTGACGCAATAAATGCAAAACATATTACTATCATGCAAAATGTTAATGTATATTTAAATTGTGCACAGTTCATGTGGTATTTTTTCTATAAATAAATAGTTGTTACTTTTATTAATGTCCTTATTCACAGTTCTAAATGTTGCTAAGTGTGTTAGGTTCCTACTATAGGTAGTTGTAGGTTAAGCAAATAAAATAAAAAATATATTTTTTGGCGGCGTTTTTTCAATTATGAATGCATTTGTTTAATTTTTGTCAGAAGACTATGGCAGTGATAGTGGAAATATGGTTAATTGTATTTATGACTTCCGAAGAACTATTTAACTTGCCTTGGACATAGACTTGTGTAGTGCTTGACATCAAATGTTACAAATATAAAATTAATAATAACATTTTGGTATAAATTTATTAAAGTAGAGTTATTTTAAAAATATAGTAAAGAGCACCCCACGCTTTTTTACAATCAATAAATATTTTCTACTTTTAGTTCGCTTTGCTATTAAAGCATGTGTTTTAGTTATATATATTTGTAATAAGTTTTTTACTTGCTAAGTAGTCATTTTACAAGACAACCATTATTAAGGCAAATATATTAATAGCTTTAGCTAACAAAAAGGGTGATGAGGTAAGCAACTAAATTACTCAGAGGTAATGACTAAGATGATCACCAGTAGATAATCATAAGGTATTTTGAAATATAGGACATATCGATCGGTGGACGTAATGATGAAAAGCTAAGTAAATACATCATTTGGTACTTCATTTCATATATGTACGGATATGACGTCGTAAATCCTAAGAAAAATTGCAACTTCACCAAACCAGCTGCTCAAAACGATTAAATGGTTTGCAATTCAATTAGTTATCAAAGAGAAAGTAGGTAAAACAAATAGCAACAAAAATAAATAGGTACTAATAAAAAAAAATGCATATTCGGAACCCAGCTTTAGTGGATGGATTTTAATTATCTTTTTTGTTAAATTTTAATGCGATAAAATAAAAAAATTAGCCATTGAAACTTTCCGATGATTTTTAGAATTGTAAACACAGTATTTTTCTCAAATTACACAATCAACAACTGTATTGTAGAAAGTTTATATAAAACTTAATAAAAATCATTGAAAAGTATGGGCTTTGCCTGAAATAAATGTGTTATTATTATTGCTAAAATAGGTTGGTTTTTCGACAAATACTCATAGGTTTTTGTAAAGAAAGTTACAAAGTTTATGGCTCATATTAATAAAAGATATTCCTTAAATTTTATTCTAGTAATTTTACTTATGAACTCAGTATACCTACTTTAACGTTAAAGTTTCCTGGATTTAAAAATTTCCATGTGAGGCAAGACGTCTCAAGGTTAACAAAAAGTCATCTACCGGAGCCACAAAACAAAACAATGGAACGGTTTGTAAATAATAATTATAGTTGCATAATTATTGTAGATGTGTCTTACGTTCTGTCATACAGCTCAATTCAGTGAAAAAGAAACACTCTGACGAGGATGAACTTATCTCGAAACTTCTGATTCGGGGAGCTCAGTTATTACTGCGAATTTTTACATCAGGGTTGTACAAGAGGATTTATTACGGTCGTACAGTAGTCCTATCCTTTACTGCTGTTTACAACTGGCTTAATGAGTTTGAACATACACATTCGAAGATATGCGTGTATCGTGTAGGTATAATGATAGGTGCATTTATGATCGATGGCGACTGATGCGAGTCTAATAAATAGAAGCTGATAAAGTGAATGATATATAAAGAGTTTACGCTTCGGTAAAATTATATAAGATAATTCATAAAGATCCATTGTTGACATAGTCACAGGTGATACATATGTACCATGTATGGTGAAACCAAAGATAATCAACATGAATATTTTCTAATTTGTTACTTAGTGAATTGTTGTTAATATTAGTTCTTGAATAACTTATTTATTCCTGAGTTAATGATAATTGTAAATGTTAAATAGAAACCTTAGATAGGATAGGTGTATACATATCAAGAAATGTGAAATAGTTCATAATTAGCTGATACTATTTGCTTAAAAGGAGACTTCAAGTACTAAAAATCACTATGTACAGTTGTACATCAAAACTTGCGACAGTAAATTATTATAATATTATATAAATAAACGTAAAAGAATAGTTTTTGCTTCATAATCTGGACGTTCCAGTCAGTTTGCAACAAATATGCTAGGGGATACAAGGTTAATGTAAACTACTATATTTTTTAAATATTAATATTCAAAGACAATTCACCAGGACAACGAAGATTACAAGTCATTCTCCCTATATCCTTCATTCACTAAGTTAGTGGTCACTGCATCTTGTGGGTTGATTTCAAATTCACTTTATGGGTCGTGGAACAGATCCTTAAATTGCTCTTTTTCAGGTAATAGTTTTGTTGTTGTTACTTACAATGAAATAAAAACTACTACAAATAAAAATAAAATTATAATTATATAAGTCTCTATTTAATTCCGTTTCCTTCCTTGTATAAATACATTATATTATGTATAGGTACTATATGAAAACGTTTTTTTAACCAGACTTTACTAACTTGTAAACTTTCGCGTTCCATGATATAATTATGTATTTACACGGGAATTAACGCGATCACGAAAACCAGACTTTGTTTACATCGTTTCTCTTAGTGAGACTAATTTGCCTAACATTTGTTAAAACAACGAGAGCAAGATAAGCTGCTGTATGAATTAAATAGTTGGTCCTAGTTATGTGTCGTTCGTCATCTCGTCCCAAAACAAACTCGGCCCATGGGGCGAGTTGACGAATTTAGGAAATTCAAAATTTATATTACTTATTTTTCATCGCCTAGTCCTATTCTTGAATTTTTTTAAAGTTTTAGTTGATTTAGTATTTAAATAAAAGACAAGAATTTAGATAATCAACAATAATAATAAAAAACTATTCTGTGCTTATAATTTATTTAAGATTTAAAGCTACGATAATTATAGCAATCGGACTTATTTAAATAAATCCCGAGCACTTTTCTTCCTAAATATAGTTCCTATTGAAACTTAACAAAACCTTAACCCGACGAGATGACGAATGAAAAAAATATTAATTTTGAAATTCATCAACTCGTCCTAATGGGCCGAGTTTGTTTTTTGACGAGATGACGAACGACCCATTGGCACTTAGCATAATAATTTAATATTAATCCAGTATAGAAAATATTCAAATGAACACGAACCGTCGTCCTCGGCAAAACTAAACTGTATTTTTAATTCAGAACATCGTTAATTGACCTCGAGAAGACGAGGTCTTATCTAAACTGCCATACACTTATACTAATATGATAAAGCTGAAGAGTTTTTTGACTGTTTGTTTGTTTAAACGCGTTAATCTTCTAGAACTATACGTCAGTTTTAATTAATTTCGTACTGGATAGAGTAATCATTGAGGTAGATACCTACCTCAGTTACATAGCCTATGCTATGTAACAACACGCTGCGATCCTTAGTAGCGAAACGGTGACCATAACCGCAGGTCAAAATTTTGGGAGACGGCTAGACTAGAACTATCTCAACTTTTCATATTACAGAAATATTGTGTACATTTCTGTAATCTGATCATGCTAAAATTATGTTGCATCATACAATTCTTATAATAGTGTTATGTACACTACAGTGATGTAATGTATTTTAAACGCAAAAAAAAAACACGAGAAGTCACTGAATTTAATGTATTATATCTAAATTATCTACATACTAAAAGACTTTCTTCAAAACTTGAGTACGACTAATCAGAGGTGATAATAGAAGCAGTATAGAAGCATGAGCTGAAAAAGGCGTTTGATTGACACTCGTCCTATTAATAATCATGATTATACTTACGTAAAACATGTACAAAAAATTTGATTGGCAGTAATAAAAGCAGCTTTTTTTTTATGCAAATTAAAAAGCATATTCAACCTTCTCTTCTAGATCTTGTACAACAAGTTTTCAACTTTGAAACCTGTCTCGTAGTCCGCTTCCTTTTTACAGTTGCGGACATCCGATTTACGGTAACGCGCTAATATCAGGAATTACTGGTTCGAATTGAAACATTATTTTATTGTTGAATATCCCATTTATCGAGGAAGGCTATATAACATCACGCTACTACCAATAGGAGCGGCGCATCAATGAAAAATGTTGCAAAAACGGGGAAATTTATCTCTCTCTTGACAGAGACAGACTTGTTCTGATAGATGTGTGGTTTTGTTATGAAATTAAAACGCATATCCTAGGCACGACATAGTGGTCGTTTTTCAAATTTACCTGTTAATAAAGAAAATAATATTGAGGTGATCCCCAGTGGAGCCCATCCCTTATAAGATAAGCTAGATACGACACGCATATTATTATGGTTTCCACGTGTTCCCAAGGTTAAGGATTAACATTGCTCTTGGAATTGTTAGCCGAGGTCGTCACGTGAACTTCAATTCATGAGTTGATACCTAATTAGGAAACCTGTTATGTGCATCGGGCATGCGAAAATTTGCGAAAAGCACTTTTGCCGTTTCCGATATTTATTTTTAATGGGAAAGTAAACAGTACAGAATTTACTTATTTAGAGAACATATTTATTCTTTTAGTTTTACAGGGTGTATTTGAAAAAGTAACACTTAAATCACTAAAAGGGCATGGCTCTAGCATACAGTTACAGTAAGAATTTTTGAAAATAAACTATCTGTTTACAAATTATGACCGTTTGAATTTCCTGGTATTTGCATCCGTTTTGCATAAAAGTAGGTGTAATGTGTAAAGTTAAAGATTTTAAATAGTACATATTTTTTATTTTGGAATTTTCATTCATTTCTTTCCGTTACGATACGCATCGAGTTGAAATTAATAACAAATACATAAGATATGGCCATCTTATGATTGCGTTGATTTAGAAGCTTGATTTTTTACAGCTTCAAGGGACCGCAAACTTATGTATTTGGTATTAATTTCAAATTGATGCGTATCGTATTGATGCGTTCCTGAGAAAAAGGGTCTTGACAGACAAACAGACAAGCGGACATCAAAGTGATCCTATATACAAGAGTTCCTTTTTTCGTTTTGAGGAACGGAACAATAAAAACGATCGAAAAGCATACTGTTTCTTGTTATTGTATATAATCAAAATCATTTGTTTTGTCTTCAATGTACAGACTAGACGGGTCTACGTTTTTATTATTTAAGAGATAATAATAGATAAATAACTCGGTTTTTACGAGACACATATCAAGATGAAACATGCCCCAGATTTTAAGTTAGACCACCAGCAATACAACTGTGACAATCGCTTGCTAATTCGTGCAGTAGTTTTTACGTAATGCACGTACAAACAGACAAACAAAAAACAAAATACAAAAAAAATATAGTACAAAGATAAGGTAAGTTTCATCATGCTTTATCCTGATACCAGTAATTTCAAGCATATTTAACCTTGTGTACAATTCACGTTTTTCTTCACGCGACAATATTTCGTGGGTCGTGAATGATTGTGGTAGTTGGTTACCGTTCGTTTGTCTACTGACGTAAATGTTCTACCGAAATCATTGCAATTAAAATGACATTAGGGCTAATAGCTATTTATTTCGAAAGAACTTAAGTTAGAACTTTTTGATATTTAATCCCACCAAAGGCTATAAAAGAAATCATTTTAAATTTGATGTGATGCAATATTACTAGTGGGCATAGAATGAAAAATAGAT
The DNA here is from genome assembly GCA_963859945.1 of Euplagia quadripunctaria. Classification (NCBI taxonomy): domain Eukaryota; kingdom Metazoa; phylum Arthropoda; class Insecta; order Lepidoptera; family Erebidae; genus Euplagia; species Euplagia quadripunctaria. The sequence goes on from OY982561.1 coordinate 12,105,053, forward strand.
TCGAACACTTGACAATGCTATTAACATTACTATTTCTGTGAACATCGTTTCTTAATAATCGAATTTATTGTTATCTAGTTCTCTAACCATTTTGACTTATTGATTTCATAAATGCTTTGTACTAAAGTGGTAAAAAAATATCTGACAATTGTGTGTTCAGTGTGCTGTCAGGCTAGTATCCTACTAATATTATAAACGTGAAAGTTTGTGAGGATGTATGTATGTATGTATAGATGTTTGTTACTCTTTCACGCTAAAACTACTAAACCGATTGCGATGAAACTTGGTATGTAGATAGCTGGAAACCTGGATTAACACATAGGTTACTTTTTGTCCCGATATTCCCAAGGGTTCGGGACTTACGCGGATGAACCTGCGGGCCGCTGCTAGTAGTGAATAAATTGGTTTAACTTTAGATTTAACCATCGGTTTAGAAGGTAAGGAATATTACTATATTAATATATAAATGTAAATAGAATATTACTCCAATTAGAGTTGAACTGCAGTGTAGTGTTGTTTTCTGTGAATAGGGTCGCTAGTCGCTAGCTCATAACGTTAGGAACACGTAAGTGACCTCTATGGTTTTGTACACTTAGAAAAAAAATTATAACATGAAATAGCGAGGCTTAGTGTTTAAATATGCTTACTGACTTATAATTAGTTAATATAAGCCATTGGCGATAGTGCATAATTAATTTGAACATTTCAACGGATGCATGGCTCAATGAACAAGTATTGACCTTGTATTACTGTGTAATGGACAATAACACGCTTCACGTATTGAACTAGTGTGCCATAAATAAGCGGTAAAATGCTCATTGTTATGATTGATGTGTTCAAAATGTGTAGTATATAGCTCCTGTACACAGTGGTGTACAAAACAAACTTCCATACAACTAGTACATGTGGGGATTACTATCAAAGGAAAACAAGGTGCATTAAATTTATTCAATTCCTTGTAACTATGACGCATCTGATAAACCACTTATTTCTAAATACAATACAAGCATTACAACGTAACATAATTATATTGAATCCCCAAAACATTATGGCATACTTACTATCCTATGTTCACTGTTCTGTTCAAATTTATTTTTCAATTGATTTTTCTCTCAAAATCTTATTCGGGCTATTACAAACAATTTATGGAAAAAAAATTGTGGAGTTGGTCTAGCCGTCATCAAATAATTCGCTTAGAAATGTTGCCATTGTTGAAATAAATAAAATAGTTACGATCTGTTAACAACAGTATTTTCGAATTCTTAGTTTAGAACATGGTACACCTGCGTATGTCAGCAGACTTCCGAACAATAGATACGTTGTTTTATTAGATGCTGCTGAATATTAACAAATTGCAAATTAATTAACTTAAAGATGTTCATGCATTAAAGACCGGACTAGCTAAACAATACACGTTTAGATTCCGTGTCTATAATGTACCTATTGAGAACATAACGATAATTGGTCATTATAGTTATGTTCATGAAGCGGAAGGAAGTTATTTTACATCATAAGCACGATCTAATAATAACTATATTTATGACTATGACTAAAACATTGATTTCATCCAGACCATTGTTTTATTTACTTTTATGATACATAAATCCAGATCTTGTGAAATCGTTAAAATATATTTTATGGACGATTGTGACGAATACACACTCAAAATTCTCGTATCTTTATAAATATTTAGTACATTATATTTGTTCAACTTGACAGCGATTTGAATACCATGCCTGCGAATTCAAAATATTATGTTAACCCATGTTTGCATTTATGTAAAATATTTAAATAGGTACAGGTACAATAAAGTGAGGTAAGTAATCTGCCATTTTGTTACTTGTATAATTCATAGTATAATTAAAAGATAAGTTATTATTCATCGACTATTTTCAACATATAAAATCTGCATAAATGGAAGATATTCTAGAATTATTACTACTATAAATTGACTAAAGATAATATTTGTAAACTGCATTTTAATAGAGAATGAGACGATTTATATGCACATTATTAGTAGATAGATATTTTTTTTTATATAATATCAAGTTATGGTGACACTAACAAGACTTGCTGTCGTGATAAAATCAAAGCCACAAACTGTCTTATTTTGTCATGTTCCTTGTTAAATACCTCGTTAGAAAATGCAATGCAAATAAATTATTATTATGATCATAATTTTTATAGTAAAGCTTTAAACTATATGTATTTGGCTTTAGGTAATGCTATCATATAATTTATTGTGAGGTGAATTGTCATATAATTTAATTTTCACTATATTTTAATAACTTACTAATATAACTTTGAGTTATGTAGAAAAAGCTAAACAGTGGCGTTAGCTGTCGAAACAATTGGTTTTAAACAGAATCCGATATATTTTTTTTTTGGAACCAGGCGACTTTGCTAATGTATAATACTCGCTAAAGCATTATCTTCATAGGCAAATGAGCATTACTGTTGTTTTTACGATAGTCTAAGTTATTATATTGTTGTATGTACGAGTAATTCGTCCATACTAGGCAAATGCCAATTGATTTCCTTATCCTCTTTTAATTCCAAATATTTTTAACGCACGTGAATGCGTAAAAACTCGTACCGGGCTCTCTGATTCATACATTTAAGAGCGGATGAGTGTAGGACTACTGAACGGTAGAAAGTGGTTGTTATTTTTGCATACGTTTCCATCTACGCTAAGGATTGCTTACTTTCGTTAATATCTTATATGGAGTCGAGTTAAATTTCTCTTGACACCGATGTTGGACCAATTGGACCAACCGAAGTTAAAGGAAATAAAGTAATAAAATTACAAAAATGCATTTCTGATTTAAAACGAACACTTTCTAAAACTCACTCAACGGAGTTACTATTATAAAAACATGTATTGTTGGGTTCTTGTGAGCCATTTTTAACTGATTGAATTTAAAGATTGCTAGTTTAAAAGCCCTCTTCAAAGCACAAAAAACTAAAAAGTAAAACTGAACTAAAAAGCAGAAAATAAAAAATAGTTAATTAAAAAGTAGAAAATAATTTACCGTAAGTTAAAAAAATTGCGTGATTAAGAAAAAATCATTTTATCGTAAAAATGCGTGGGGTGCTAGATGTCAATAATTGTAAATATTTTATTGATAGATATTGATTATTGTAAAGTCATTATATAATATTTTAAAAAGCACCCCACGCTTTTTTACAATACAATTATTTTAACTTATAGAAAATTATTTTCTACTTTTTAGTTCAGCTAGTTACAAAACTGTGTTTCTTAGTTTTTTAAACTATTATTTATTTTTGCTTTTTTAGTCTTTAATATTGTATTGTCATCGGTCCTTGATAAGTTTCAATTGAATCCGAAATTTTAAAGTGGGTGAAAATTACGTTCAAAGATTCCGTTACATAGATAGATACATACACATACATACCAAGCTAATAAGAGCGTGTTAAAGCACAAAAAACGAAGATTTACAGAAGTATTATTTGGAAATAAGCTTTTTTTTTAATAATAATAACCTATGGTAACCAGACTGCTGATAAACATACTTATATATTACTAAATACATACATATTTTAGACTAGCTGTTGTCCGCGACTTCGTCGGCGTGAATTTGTAACGACAAAAAGTTCTCATGTATTTGTCTATAATTATATTTAATTTAATATACCATACTATTAATCTATTATCTATCTATCATCTAATTTACAATAATGCTTCTCTATACACAGTATTAGACGGATAGCCGTCGGGGATCAAAGCGTACAGTTTCCTAGGATTACTACCACGCGACAGAGCCACATGAAGCTGACCTTGCGAAAAACAATCAATACTTAGATCCACACCCGTGACTTTCAGAGTCTGACCTTGGGCTTAATTTTCATGGCATAACATAGGGTCACTGGGAACTGGATTCCACTGGATAACACTGAACGGAAAATTGTTTGAAATGAGAGGAATCCGGGGTATAAAAACACTATCACCTGCTCCACAACCTGTTAAAATCTCTGCTTCTATCACTTTTCGTTGTAAATTGGTCACTTTTAATCTGGTGCCGTTACAGTGTTTTGGTAGGCTTAGTTAATTAATGATTATAAATAAATTATAATACCTATATTATCAATTTATCTTATCAATAGCAATCCAGGAGCACTGAGAGATTCTATAAATTCTACTGTATAGTTGGTATATTCTTCTTCTTCCATAACTCTATTAATGGAAACATTATACTCTACATTATCCCCCGAAACCAAGTTTAAAATTTCATTGTTTATTGCTGCCGCTTGGTCGTTTCGTGGTGTCAAAATAGCTCTTTCGCAAAGCAAAGAATTTTCATAAGTTGCTAATTGCGTTACGTTTTCATACACAGATGATATAAGGTCTTGCATCAATGAAACTGTGCAACAGATGTTTTCATATAAAACAACTTTTCCATGTTCCTGCAGATACATACCGTTACCAATCTCAAGTAGCAAATGAGAAATCTCTTGTACATTTTCGTTGCCTCCGATTCGCGCTCGCATATTTATTGTCAAATGCATAGGTATAATGTAGTGCCACAATCTAGAACTCTTTAGACCTGCTCTTACTTCATCAGCCCTTGTGCTACGTGGTATAACGGGTACAGTCTGACGAAAGTCACCACAAAAAAGTACTTTAATACCACCCATCTGTTGGTAATTTGGCTTTATATCACGTAATGTTCTATCTACTCCTTCAACCGCTTCACCGTTTGTTATTGTATATTCATGCCATATAATAAGAAAATAATCACGTAATACCTTAGCTTTATCGCTGCTTCTAGAAATATTACAAACAGGACTCTCTGTGCGGTCTAAGTGGATGGGAATTTTAAACATACTATGGGCAGTTTTCCCTCCTGGTAACAAAGTGGCTGCTATTCCCGATGAAGCGACAGCAAGCCCAATTTTACTTTGGCTTCGTACCTTCGCCATAATAACTTTTTTAACGAGTCTTTCTCGTTCCACCGGAAGCATCTACAAACAAGCGTTCTCCCAAAGCAGAGCCTACGCTGCGACACACGCTATCGAATATTAAACGCTGTTCTTTCAGTAAGTCTTGAGACATCAGTTTATACAGTTTTTAAAATAATTATTTTATAATAATTCTACTGGATTTTAGTTTATTTCCATAGCGTAATCTCTGTTAATGCGTTGGCCGTCGATGGCTTGGGCATGCCATATTGAGAAATAGGATTACCTCTAATATATATAACTATATCTTGGTGCTGTAGGCAGCAGCGCGGCACTCGGCGCGCTTTATATACACGCGTGCTCGTGTCCAACCGATAAGCATACAGCCTGTTGAACCATATGGATCTCTGGATCCACCGATCCGATTCTAAAAATTCTTTCACTAATAGAAAGACTCTTCCTGAGTGACATAGGTTATAGTTAATTATGATAAATAATGTATTTAAGTGTAAAATATCAACATTAGTAAACAAATACAGAGAAAAATATACCAGTTGCACGCTTTATCGGTGTATGCGGGGCAAATGGTTCCAATCAAATAAATATAATGTTTGGCAAAAACATTAGTCTTTATTAGATCTACGATAAAGTCCGCGGCACCATATATCTAACTCTTATATTTAAGACAGAAAGAATAACGATTTTGTTGTTAAAATAAAAATTATAATGTTTAGATGAATTTACAACGTACATTATATGCGTGTTTATAAAAAATAAAGAGTTTCATCACCACGGAAATGTTAAAAAGATAAAATTTGCTTCTTACTGCATTTAATTTGAGCGATTTGATTAGAACCAAAAACGCAATACAAACGACTGTCACTTTTTTGACGTGATTGACATAACTTTTTTATTTGTGAACCTATTGAAATAAAACAAACACAAATTTAATGTGAAGTTTACCACAATACATTAGTGAAAACCCCATTCAAATCGGTTAAGCCGTTTCTGAGATTAGCGCGCGCAAACGCACAGACAAACAGGTAAACAGATAAACAGACAAAAATTCTAATAACTGTTATTTTGAATTCTGTTACTTTCATAAAGACCCCCTTTATTAGTTTTTCTTCAATATCTATAATGTACAGACATCGACCTGTTACAATTTTATTATATATATAGATAAATTACACCCCGACACAGAACAAATGATCACACAATTATTTGTCCTGGATAGGAATCGAACCCACGACCTCTGGCTCAGTAGTCAGGATCGCTAACCACTAGACTAACAGTTCTTTAATTACCCATTTATTTAGATATATGAGAGTGTGTGGTTTGCTTGCGAACGTCAATCAAGTCTTGGGCACGTTGATTCCTAATTTTTTAAAGTAAAGTTTTATCATTGATTTCTGGATTATTCTACTTTTTACTGCAGGTTTTTGTGTCCCACGGTAAAAAAAATCTGAAACTGCCACTTTCTTTATAAAATAAAATAAAAACGTACGCAATATGTAAAACTGCCGCATTATTTCATCAACTTCTATTAAGATTGAAATTTGAATCTTTTGTATATTTTAAGATATGTAGGGTCACAAAGGGGAGCTTCATGGTAATATAGTTGTTTTTCATAGTAACGCAACATGTCCCCGACCATTGCGCAGGCAAACTTAACCAAATTAATATTTTTCTTTCAGTGCAGCCCTATGTAAAAAAAATCTAATGTTTATTAAATATGCACGCGTTTTTTATGTTTTTATTATATATTTTTAAACTGTTTAGTTTTTAAAAAAAAAAAAAATAATTTTGTCCCTAATGGACAATATCAATACGGTACCACTATGTTACTGGTATTTTTTCATTAAACTGTTAGATGTCGCTGTACCGCTGGTCGTTTGCTCGATTCGTTTGGTTGTGAATTACAATTGCGGGGTGGGGGCGAATCAGTGCAAACCGCGTGACGCCACTTAGTTGCCGCAATGTTGTGAATCGAGTCGCGTATGTTTATTTGGTGTCTGTGTTGTCTTGGTGACTTTGTTACTTGGCAAAAAGGTAAGTTTTTAAAATTTTCCTTTACATTTTAAATATTGAGACGTGGCATTTATGTCACACAATGGGTTCTATTGTAAGATGTCCAAATCACAAGATAATTTCGTAAATGTAACATCATATTATTTCACAACTGTGTCACCGGACAACTTCGTTACTCCGCTGTGGTAACGCAGTTGTAAAAATGGTAACACAGTTATACATATACCCTTACTGATTTATTCCAAACTTATGTAACTTGATTTGTTCGTATCGACCTATGTTTTTATAGTATATCAATTTCATATAATATTATATTATCATTAATAATATATATTTACTGGCTTACTATAATTACTGGATGTAAAATTAGAAAAATAATGCCATGTTTTTATCTTTTACAGAAAATCCAGCCGAAAAACAACGTCGGTACCGATACAAACAAAAATTAGACCCTGATAGAGAAGAGCAAGCAAGGAAAAAGGCTTTCGAAAGGTACCACAGAACAAAACGCCTTGTCAAAGACTTGACGGAACGTGAACATCGCCACACCAAAAGAAAATAAATAAACCATGCCAATCTCTATTCCATCACATTTATTCCTCAGACTCTGACAGCAGTGAGGATATACCTCTTTCTGCGTTTAAAGATATTTCCAACATTAACGAGCACAATTTGCCCAGTACTTCAAAAAAAAGCGACTAACTCAGATCTCAGATCTCAGACTCAGAAAGAAAATCTGCATCTCACTAAAATCATCCCTAGAACTTATTGACGTGTTATTGAAGATACAAGGTAGAAAACGAATTTATACATACTTGGCTTCTGCATTGAGTGACGTTGATGAAGATGGATACCTAAAGGTCATGTTTCACAGAGGCACAAATGATACTGGCAAACTATTTGAAGCTGTCGAAACAGATATTAGTTGCGAGCACTACGATAGCATTCTTGAAGTAGTTCATGCACCAAAAAAGATTTTTAGAGGAAAACGCAAATACTAGGAATTTCCTAATCCTCTAGAAGTGTTCGAACAATAATTGCAATTATTAATTAACTTTTAAGTAACCTAGACTGTGTAAGTGCTGTGATTTAGCATAAAGATTATAGTAATAATAAATAAATTATTATCTTCAACCTTTGTTGTAACTAAGAGGCTGATTAGCAATTTTTTGTAAAAGAGAATGTTCTGTTGAAACAACTTTGTTAAACAACTGTGTTACCATTATGTCCCTATTTCTACGTAGAGGTTTTTCGATTTCAGTTGTACAATTGGTTAATAAATTACATTATAGGTATATTAGATGCAGGATAATATATATTTTTATCAATGTTTAATACTTTGCTAAGATATTTTACACGTATACATGATAAGTCAAATATTTTGAAACAAAAGTGCACAACAGTAACGCAGTTGTCTTTTAAATGTGATTTATATGACTTAATAAATGATAATTTGAAAGCTTTACGTTCTTAAAATACGTTTTGTAATTATTATTTTTGTTGTAATGAGCGACTAAATCTGCTCAATAAAAATATTTTGATTGGTAACAAAGTGGTATGATTTTCCTACCTTGGTCGACAAATCCTTTTTTTCAGAAAAATATATGTACAAAATTCGCTGCTGGCAGTGGATTGCAATTGTCTAAGTATAATTACGCATACATACAATAAAATAACTTCATTTATCTTTAATCTTTTTTTTTTTTAAACTTGTTAGTACTAGTACCATAAACCTGCAGTAAAAAGTAGAATGGCCCTTCTACTAGGGACCTAATTCTGCCGTGGTAAGTCGCTACTGCTGACTCGATTACCATGGCAGAATTGATTTCGAATGCAACTCTATATACACATTTCAATAATTGCGATAAACATCTAATTACGCAAGAGACTATTGTGGTTTCCGATTCATCTTCAATACATTAAAATATTGTATTTGTCTTAAAACTATGTAATTAATAAAATGAAATGAATGAATGAAATAAATTTTGGACTTTATTGCATTTTATTGGTTATATATATTATAACCAACTGAAATGCAAACAGCGCATACTAGTTGAAAAATACTGAGACGTAAATGGCAATAAATAACACGTTTAACTCCCATCTAGGAAAGTGCTAAGGGATACTTAGAATTACTTGAACGTGACTTGAACAATGTGGTCGAGTCCAGTGGGGGAGAGCCATTGTTTATTAAATATTTAAAAATGTAATGAAAACTAATACAGTGCATACAAACAGGAAAGTAATCTTTGTTCCAAGTGTAAGTACATTGACTTAATTCTCGGTCGATCCGTGACACCGCACACCGTAGCTAATGATCGATGCACACCACCACGCTTTTAATAAAGCGTAACGCTCCGATTCTATCCACACGATAACATAAAGTGGCTAAGTACATAGTCACTAGTGTCACTGACAATTACAATGAGCACTTTAAGCGGAAGGAAAACAAGGTGCTCGTGAGGTAATGTATGATCAGAACGATTAAGAGGTTAATAAGGATTGCAAGATTAGTAACTACAATAAGTCACACGATGTCGTAAATAAAAATATCGTCGCAGCTGTGATATGGAAGCTATGGTACAATAGAGTTGTTTTGAATAGGGCAGTCTCCCGACAGAAGTATCCAACCTACAGAAGATTGATAAACAATTGCCATCAGCCGAGCATCGGCATGTTTGGTAAATTAGTAGTTTAAAAAAACGTGCCCTAAGATATGACGAGTCAATCCCGTATATATTTCGTCCCCTTTACCTTTTGTTATAGATACGAAAAGTCGGGTCACGGACACTATGAAGTGACTAAAACCACACTCTCTGAAATTCAAGTACCTACAGTCTGTTTCTCCAAACGTAATTGGCAGGTTATTCAAGGTAGACCCAGCCAGCATTGGTAATTATTGGTCCTAGTCACTATTTCTAGCGTGTTCTAGGCGAGTATTAATTTTTCACTTGTGCTAAAATTAGACCAATATCAAACGATAGAAAGTTTAGGCACTTTAAACACTTTAGGCAAAGGAGATTTTTTTTTATTGATACAAAATGTTGGGAACACTATACCCATATAGCTAAAACTTGTATTGCCCATCTTCGACGGCAATGTGCCATTATTCACGCTTTTGCGGTAATTACTCATCCAAAGTGAGTGAAGGGCCTATTTAAAGTGGACTATTAGTTTCGGCAATAACCGTCGACGTAAAAATGTAATTAAATCTTGCGTATTTTTACGTGCTGTACTTTTTATAGGCAATATTCGAAACAACTTTACTGGTTTAGGTTAGCGTATTGCCCATTCTTACACGAAACTATTTGTGATAGCATTCATACACGTCAAAAGTGCTAGTACAATGGAAATAAACAATATTTGAAGAGTACTATAGTTTTTAGTTTTTACAGTTAACAGCTATGAGTCGTGTCGTCAATTTCTTCATAAATTTACTAAAAGTGCCCAAGAGAAAATAGTAGTATCTCATACTTGAAGTAATGTTTTACGTGTAAAACCTTCAAACCTAGTTAGTTTTCTTTTAAATATCAGTAATTAAAACTACTTCAGCCTTGTAATTAATTATATTTTTTTAAATCGACGTTTCCTGTTTTTTTCATACAGAGTGGATTTGAAAATGATTCAGAGAAATTAAAAAGAAGCACGTCTTATTCCCCTTGTTCGTGTTTATCGAATAATAACAACTTATATAGTTGTATTGGTATAGTAATTAGTATCTGAATGTGTTTATCACATGGCAAATTTAATTAAATCCTCAAAATTTTGCATCTGTACGTTGTAATGGCCAGGATAATATAATATTCCAACTTCCTTCTTAATATCATTTTTACGCTCTCTATTTTTACTACATAACGAGTCAAGCATAGCGTAAATAAATAAAAAAACAGGCTTTATTAGAGAAATTAACTCGTTCTCACAAATCTGATATTTTACTCGCCTTTGATCGATAATTTTATCGATACCTACACCAGAGGGCTACTAGCATAATATAGACTATTTGTGATGAATATTTGCAATTTGTCTCCACGGGATTAAGCGAACTTGATGAAAAGGGATGAAATGGTATTAATGGTGAGGTAATATATTTTAAACTTATTATCTATCTACCTCTCACTATTTATTTATGAAATAGTTTTGTTTGTAAAGTTTGTAATATTGACTGAACACTAATTTTAAACGCAGTTACATTTTTTAAGTAACACACAATTGTTATTAGTAAGTCAAAGCCATTGTTTACACTATAATAAGGCTAGAAAGCGCTTGCTTTCTCGTCATGGCAATAACAATAATTTTAACTTCACGTTTGTATCGAAGCCTTCTACCTCTCTTTGAATCGACAGTCACGTCTCATAACTGGTTTTTGTAATAACGAAAATATAAAAACTTATTAAAGCAATTGGAAATTGAATCACATTCACAGAATCACAATTCCCATTTGTTTTAAATTTTATTCATTGAGTTCGTTCGTTAGGGTATTTTAATAAGCAGAACAATAAAAAAATGTCAGTTAGTCAAATAACTTTTATAGTGTATTTCAGTTTCCAGTTTTTTATCTGTTCTACAAATATGTAAATCGCAAGCCACCATGACGTTACGTCATCACTTCAGTAAAAAAGTAATTTGTAAGTTTTGTTGTAAATTATCGAATATTTTGTTCCTCTTGTGCATTTTACTTGAATTTTACTATGGACAACCGAAAGTACAAATCTACCAAGAATAAGCTCTTCCGTAATAGGATTTTTTGCAATTTCAAGCAAATCGGAGCAAGTGCACGAGTTACTGTAAAAATACCCAAATCGCTATAGGTGTGTCTATAATATTTTGAAGAGTTCCCTCGACTCATCGTTCAGTATGGGATCTCGTTCTCACAGTTTATAGGTATTGAACGTGACTTACAATCTAGGTGTGTTCAAATGGTAGGTGAACAGGACTTCATGTAAGGTATCTAGGTGTCTTTATGTAAACATGCTCCATCGTAAAGAAACATTAATTCACATCAGAATATATAGCCATCATACACAAACCTGTAACCAAAAGAGTAACTGAACCAGTATTGCATGGAACAAGCATAGTTCGTTCTCTAAGAAGCTGGAACCTGTTCTTCAAGGCTTACGCAGGTCTTCACACATTTTCATTGTTCTTTATTACAATATGTAAATTAAAACCTCTTTCGTTATACGTGGCATTGTTTCAACTGATTGATTGCTTATTTATCGTCTAGTAGATGTTGCCCTGTGATTGAGATCAGGTTACTTTTTGTGACCTATTGTATTGTATCTTTCTCGCGCGCTACTTACGATACAATAGACGGTTTAATTGTGCATTCGCTTCACCTTTATGGTGTTAAGCGCTAACTGCAGAAAACAAACATTTACAAACTCATAGTTACATAATAATAATACTAAATATATAAGTGAGTGTGGTGTGTACGTGTTCAGAGCTTGGGTTGTGAGGCATTGGGTGTTTCTGGGATCTATTGCCAACAATTATTCAGTGTCACGCTGCCTGCTCTGTCCTCGTGTAACAAACACGAGAACCTAGCATAGCGGGCAAAACGTTATGATGCTAGGTCCTTTTATTAATTTCCCAATTTTTTATAATGAATCACTATACCTACTGTATTTTTGGGTACCTACTGTATTTTGGGTACCTACGGTCTATGCTTTCTACTTGCTTATTTCTTCGATACGAATATGTTTCCTTCATCATAACCGAAGTAATACAAGCCATTGTAGGTTTTCTGATATATGATCCACATGTATCGTGTTACCGACACGATTGTCAAACAAGGAAGTTTCTTAACTCACTGTGTCCATATTGCGTGTTACACAAGTATCAATGATCTCAATTTTGTAATTTTCACGTGTGAATTGTGGTACACTTGTAATTCTGTACTTTGCAAAACTAGCTACTTTAACAATGTTATGTATTACAGAATAAGCCTTTAATTGTTTCTTTTTAAGTGTGTCGCTTAATTTTGTAATTTATGCATGCGTTTGTACAGTTTTTCTACAATTAATAACGATTGGCATCCAACTTCAGCGTTTATATGATTGAGTAAATAGTCTGGTGTAATAAAATTTTTATTGAAAATAAATTAATTGAAATGTTAATAAAGTACTCGTAACGGTCGTAACCTCATTGTCCCAATTATGAAAATTATGGTACCTAAACTTTTCCTATAAAATTTCTACGAAGCGACTACCGTCTGTTTTTATTTATTTATTTACACTTTATGCACATTTGGTACATAGGCGGACTTAATGCCTAAGGCATTCATTCATTCATTCATTTTTCACAATGTTAAAAGGTAAACAATATTTTCTAGCTAGCTACTCTTGAAGTCTTGGGTTTTTATTTCGGCCAAGAAATACTCAGTTACAGTAGTTACAGTCCCGAAGCTGGAAGTTGTGCCTGATGTATTGCTATCCATAGGTCATATATTGTATGGCACCAAATATTATCTATCGGTTATTTCAGACAGCTCTGTCTAAATTTGACTAAAAAATATGACGCCTGTACGTGCGTACGTACAGCGGGAATATTTAAAAACGCAAGGATTCTTGTTGCAAAGTTAATAATTATTAATTATATAAGTTCGTGGCAGCCTACATCGAAGGCTTTCTGATTATAGACAAAGCACAAGTCTTTTGTCATCGGTCACACATGACCGTGATTATATCCTTAACCTCCAAACGCTACTGTCACGAATACTTTTCCACTCCTTTTAAAAAATAAAATAAAAGAATGACTACATACGTTTACACTTTTTCCTTCCTTTTTTAAAATTTTATTTGATGTCACCCTATATTTTGCACGTGTCAGCACTTAACAGGCTTGAATTCGTATGTGTGCCTAATGACATTCCTCAGAAAGTCTCGTGGCCGTGGTGGCGTATTATGGGATACGCCATAATGCTATGAAAGGATTGTATTATGCAGAACTAAGGCTTCGTTGTACTACAATATTGAATCAACAAAGCTAAAGCCATTGTCTTACAATGTGTAAGCATCTTCCAAAGGCCAGATCATCTGCATGATGTTATTAGATTTAACAATAGGTACAGAGTTTACTACTGTATTAATAGCTATTATGGCATTTCTAAAACATTTAGTGAGAACCTACTTCTTTACATTAACTGTTTGTACTAATTAATAAGACGGTGTATTATGTTGACATTTTTCAAAACTACAATTTTGACTTTTAGCTTCCGTCCGTTCAAGTCGGCTATCAGGAAAATAATAGCTACCATCAGTTCAATAATGGTGTAGCCTATGTCTATTTTGAAATTCCTAGTTACGTCTTTGCCGAATTATACTCGATCGGTTTAGAGGTTTAGTCTTGAAAAGATACATTCTCCCTAGACTTTTTACAGTTTACGTCTGAAATGAGTGTCATAATCTTCTCTACACATTTTGCTGTTAACATTCAACGTGTTCAAGATTCTTCCTGAACACGCTGAATTTTTACGCAATTTTAATGAGAATGAAGATAGCCAACCAATCATTAAGATTGGTTGGCTATCTTCATTCTCATTAAAATTGCGTAAAATTTATTTAAATTTAAAATTTACACGTTCAAGAAAAGTAAACAGATAAAGAAACTGTTCCTGTAGATTCGCAATGCCACAAAACCACTATTAGACACAACACTTACTTTAAAAAAAAAAAATTACGAATTTTCTTTGACGCTTTCGCTACAATTATGGGTATAAAATTGATTACCCCTGCACTATAAAAGAAATGTCGGTTCGCGGCAATGGACGTCACTATCTCACTTATTGGAGGTAATATTTCAAATTGTTTACCGGCTTACATCGACCGTTGGACCAAACTTAATGCTCTTATTCCCCGCAACAGAATAGCGCTCGTTACTGGCTTGGCACGTCATTATTTTTAACATCTCTTTCACTAGGCCGGTCATACCAAATCATTTGTTCAATTTGCGAAGCCTTGATATGTGACTTGAATACTGATCTTTTGCTATTTGAAAGTACGAAGCACTGGAGTAGATTCTAGCATTTTCAATTTTTAACGCATGCACCGAGTAACACACAATGCAAAGTAGATCAGATCAGATTATGAAATTTAACTAAAATGTTAATAGTAGTAGTCAGTTATGACAAATTACTATTTGATACACATGAATGGAATATGATAATAAGAATGGAATAATAATTTAAACAGCTTTTCCTTCGTTCACACGCACTTGTGTGATTGATTAATTATCTTTTTATAATGTCTTGGCTTTTATGATGAAATGGTAGCTCTAAGTGGTATTGCTTTTAGCACACGTGTAAGTGCTCATTTATTCGTACTTTGGACAGTTTGAATATTATTATGTACTTACTCATTATGACGCAGTGGATACAAAGCAGTTAGTGGAAAATACTTTTTGCCCTTTTACCATTTGTGTCCAATTCACTTACATTCCAAAGCAACTTAAACAGTACCTAGGTAATCTGTCATTTATATTTATGTTGATTTAAATTACAATGGCGACATTTCCTGGTTGTTTGACTTAACCAAATTTGGCAACAAGTGAAATAATAAAATAAAATTACGATTGCATTACAAAATTTAAAAAAGAGTAATAAGTACCAGCAACAGGAAATACCTAACAGATGGTATTATTGAAATACAATGCCCGTTATTGAACCTGAGAACTGTAAGTCTAAAATAATCATGTGAAAACATTGCCCTCTCATAACTCGACATCGTTCAGTACGTACTAGAATTCTTTCATATTAATTAATGCTTGTATGCAATCGCAATTAAAAACGGACTAGATTTAGAAGAGATTAGTAATATAATGTTATTGTTCACGTGCAAGAACGGAATCAAACAATGAGTTCAGGCACGCGGTCGCCACTTGAGAACACGTAATAAGAAACTCGGAAAGCAATGTCATATAACTAATTTCCTATACATTGAATCAAATTGCCCATGTTAGATCAAATAGGCACTAGAAGGAGACTATTATTGTATCGGTACTTGGAACAGTAAGTCGCACAAGAGCTAATGAGAAATGTGTTCATTTGATGAAGTCATTGATCCTTCGATTAACTGTTCAAATGGATCAAAACATGTAGATACTCATTATCAAATGTATATATTATATACAAGACACACCATTACGGATAATTTAGGGGGTAATTAAAGCATAGTTACTCCTACCAAGTTAATGGAGATTGTAACATAAGATTTATATTATGCAGTATTCTGGTTAAGCCACATAAATGCTGGTTAGATTTTATTCTGCGTTTCATCATCATAGCACCGATTCATCATTACAAACGTATACAGTGTTCACATGTTACAATAAAAAAAGACTTAGTTAAAAGTCTTTTTTAATTGTTACACTACACCGACAATTAAAAAAAAAGTAATAAACTAATAATAATTAACAAAATGGGCTCGTTCGTTTAACGTTGGGACATTGTTTTCGTGACAAAAACAATCAGTGAAAGTGTCTACGCTACTACTGACGCCTGTCAAGTCAACCGTGCCGAATGAGACCTCTTTTTGCATCAAACATTTTAATGTCCATATTTATGATAGATTTGCTGATTGCAAAACTGTATGTCGGTTACGCTACGTTAGGATTAATGATCTAAACAAAGTAGAATCAATCGTTTTTTATATGAGTACTGGCCGTCACGAGTCGTAAGCACAAATTTATATTTTTTGTACACATTATTTTTTGTTAGGACACGGCTCTACATAGTTAATACTCAAATGAAACTTTTTCTATACTTAGAAGGCTTAAAAACTAGTATTTGAAGTAATAGCACAGAGTACTAAGTAGTTACTACGTAAGGAATAGGTACAACCCGATATAAACCAGTAGAAAAAAGTATGTACCAGCATGTCTCATCACTAAACCAATGTACATAGAATAGAAATAGACTTTATTGTACACCAATTACAAATATATAACAAGGAAATCGCAGAAACAATATTATGTATAATGGGCGGCCTTGTCGCTAGAAGCAATTTCTTACAGGCAACCTTTGAATGGACAAAGACGAAAGGAAATAAAAGAAATAATGGGTAGTACATCATCGCGGCATTTCTAACCATTGAACCATTTCCTTTTCCTTTTCAGAACTTTTATATCCCGTCAACATTACATTTTCATGTACTATCAGTACTTAAAAATAAACTTTGTCATCAGTTCATCACTGACATAATGTCTTTACATAATATTACATACACCTGTAATTACTTCGTCATGTAGTATGTAGTGGACCTCAAAACCCATTTACAACTTTTCTTTATTTACCAATACGATGTCGAAACATGTACAATATGATGTCATTCGTCACACAAAACCGATGCGAAAGCATGCTATGTTAAAGGAAACCGTTTATTGGTAAAAAATAACTTCCGTGAGCAGTACTGTACTACGTTTATATTTCAGGATTTAGACTTTTTGATTTTAGTGTTGTTTTGATACTCCGGATGCTATTCAACTCTTTCATTCGGTGATTGGATCAGCTATATTTTTAACATATTTTTATAGATCAACAATATATAAATATTTTTATCAGTATTTAATTTCATACCACCCATATGTGTAACACAATACGAGTATACTTGTTACTTCCTCAACTAAGCTAAATAAGGTTGTTTCGTATAAGTAATATAAACAGTCCTCCTCATTTCATCGATATAATTTCTGTAATTAGGTGACCACATGGGACTACCATGTTCCAATATGCTGCTTACTAGGGCAAAGTATGGATACAAAGCACTGCAAAGGTCTTTTAAATTCTTTTGTGGATCTCAAAACAAACCTTGAGCTTAATTGGTTTTACAAATAATATGATTATAGTGAGCACGAAATGAAAGTTTGTATGAAATAGGATACCTAAGTCTTTCACAACCTGTATTCTATTTAGTACCTGACCGTTAATATGATAATTACCAATTAACTTTATTACGTTTTAAGGTGAACGAAATACTTAAGTACTTACTAACATTTAAATATACATTATTAGTCCTAAACCGCCTAGATGTGGTATTTTTATCCTGCTGAAGGTCTAAGCAATCTTTTGTTTTATAGATAAGTTTAAAAATCTTTAGATCGTCAGCGTACAAGAGGTATTTACAAGATAGATGCTGAATTAAATCATTAATTAATATTATAAAAAACAGAGGCCTAAATGGGAATCCTAAGGCACTCCAGATGTTACTGCAATAGGTAAGGAGACAAAGCGTTTTAATTCACAGGGTTCTATTATCTAGGTACGAGTATGAAGAAATCCATCGGTATAAGCTTCCATGTCAACGATATGAGGCAAATTTTCGCCAGAGTAATTTGTGGTTGACTTTATCGAAAGTCTTAGAAAAATCGATATACAAAGCGTCAAATCAACTTGACTACCAACAGTAAATGATTGACAAAGATATTTTTTGTACTCATGTAGATTCTAGACCGTAGATCTATCCTTAGCAAATCCGGGTCTGTTTATCTGGTATAATAGGTTTAAAATGATTCATGATTGTAAAGGTGAATGTAAACCATTGATACGAATATTTTTGCGAACCATGATAGACTGCCTATGGGTAGATAATTTATACAATTTGACTTATCACCACTTTTATGTATGCGACTGAAATGTGCGGTTTTTCAACGCTTAGGAAAAACGCTGTTAGTCAGCGATTTATTATAAAAATACATAAAGGAATGGATAACTTCCCTCCAATGCTCTTTATAAAAGATCAGGGCCAGCTTCCTTTTGTTCCAGTCTAGTATGGGTGACCATTTTTAACACATTGAGATCCCTCCGTGCCTCAGAGAGCATGTTAAACCGTCGTTCCCGGGTGCCATACAAATATCTGTGGCATTCGGTACGGGTAGTTGAAGCCCTAAAAAGTCCGACAACCTGGTCTAACTACAGTATTTCGATATCGCCTAGTAGGTACTTGGTTTGTGGAGGTCTGATGATAGTCGCTTCACATAAAATATCAAAGTTCGGCCGTATCGTAGTTAAACTGAAAGCCGACCCCAACTTAGTTGTGAAAAGGCGCGGAGAATGAGAATGAGAGCTACTTATCCAAAATTGAGTTGAATACGAGCGGCCAATTTATTAAACTTATACTTAATACATGTATATTGTCGACTCACATTGTGTAATTGTGACACAAAGGCAAGGTTGACACCGATGCGGCAACACACTTGCCGTAGGTTTAGATATAAAGCAGTTACCATACATAATGGGTTTTCATAGTTACACCATCATCGCATAGTAACCGACGTTATATGACAGTGTCTAATGATACCTTTTAGTATGATAGATAGTAAGAAATTATCTACATATGTGGAGTTGAAAGTTAGTGTATAACCGTAATAAGTGTGCACAGTAATTATTATAAACTCTCTATTGACCGCGACTTCCTTCGCGTTTCCATTTAAAAATTATTCAAGAATATTTTATTTTAAAAAATTCGTCCGCCTCGAACGTATGAGAAGACAAGAATTACAAAAAACAGTTGCATCATAGATTCATATATATATATAAAGATCACTCTTTAATTGATATCCGGTTTTTATGCATAACTATATTATTATATCCATTGAAGATGATTAAACGTTTGATTGGGCGGTACTTTGAGGAACACTAGTCCGCCTAATTATTTAGTTATTCGTATTTCGTGATTGATTCGTGATTAATAATAATTAAATCGTGAACAATGTTATAAGCAAAAAGCAAACCATTACTATCTCCATGATATTGAGTATGTAATTTCTATATATTACTTTTACAGGTGTGGTCCGAAAAACTAGATCCTTCAATGTTTAAAATTTTACTTGAATTGGAATTTTCGGGTCGAGAAATTAAAAATTGGTAAAGAATTGAACGTAAACAAATTATATCATCTAACTTTTTTTTTCAAATTAAGATTTGTTTTGATATCATTATATTAATACGTGAAGAGAATTCTTTGTACCCCTTTTTAACAAAATTTCACGGACGTAGTAACGTGACGTAGTAACGTGACTTTAACTGTAAATATTACAGTTTAAATATGGAAGAAGTGCAGAAAGCTAAAATTTTTAAGCAATACTTCTTACAACTTTAAAAATTAGGTGAAAACGGCTTAATAAAATTACACGCGTCCAGTATATGTGATTACCTGGCATGGTAAGTAAGTCTATACAATCACAGTTCAAATTATACTGGCCAATGAAAAAAACCAGGGTCGAAATTCGACCACCGCGCGATCTCTAGTTAGAATAAATTCTTGTATACAAGTTCGCATATATAATTCTTATCAAAAAATCACACACCACAACTGGTCTAATCGCGATACTCAATAATTCCATTATTTTGATGGTGAACGAGGCCAAATAGCTGTTCAGTAGGTACGAGCTGACAAATCAATATTTTTGATAAGCAGGAGTACCAATTTAGCTTAATTCTCACACCTACTTTCAAGTCACATGTACAATCACTATTATTCAAAGTCAAATTCATTTATTTCAATTAAACCTATTGATATTTTTGATATGTCAGGAGTAGGAGTTAGTCAGGATAAGGCGGTCGTGAAACTAGTTGCCTATTCCAATAGGTAGATCCTACGGAGAAGAACAGGTTAGAAAGTGCAAGAACACACATTTTTAACATGTTTTTAGCGCAAATTAAATGTGAGGACAGTGTTACATCTAAAATATAAACAATTGCGCAATACTACTACTATATTCAAGTAATAGCAGAGATGGCCAGCCCCGACCAATGACACTCGTTCATGGGCATGGGCTCGTGCACCTCTATCATATTAAAGGGAGCTAAACGACCCGACACATATGCCACTATCGGCAAGACTTCTATTCTACTTATATAGTGCCATTTTCAAAGATAATAGGTTTCTACAGTATTTTTAAGTAAGTATACCAAAATTTCGATCTTATAAGGATTAAGAAATGAGATTTTATGAGACCGAAATAAAAAAATACATTTATCTGTTTAAAAAAAATACAAAACTGTACCGAGGGTTCTGGCAGAAATACATAAATGTTTAGATGAATACTTATTGAATACAAAATCGTATTTAATAAAGTAGACTGCATCCATGTTCATTTCAAATCAATGTAGAAATATTTATGAAATCTCACCAGTTACAAAAATCCTACATCGTTATAATAATATACAACATCATATGCAACAACAAAAATAGTGATGGTTTTGTTTTAACCCGCATGACACTCTAATAGCGGTAATATTAAAATAATTAACTTACCGTAACGTAATGAAATACAAATGAAAACGCCGTTATTTTATAAGCATTGAAGATAAACAATTAACCTATTTATTATATTATTATTAAAATGTGTCATATATACCCTACAGTTAATCTTTATTTAGAAAGAAATTGTTTAACAAATTAGCTGATTTTATGCAAGATGCAAATAAGAACAAAACAGGCCATTAATTCATTAGATAAACAGACGAAAACATGTGAATTAGTATATTCATAACATCAACATAATTATCATTCGCTTTATCCGAGTTACAGATTTAGCAAATTTACACTTTCGTTGGACTTCAGTTTTATTTATTTCTCTTTATTGTACACTATTACAGTAATAAACGGTACAGATGTCGTGGCTAGATCTTAAAATTGATCACTTCATGATGTGTCCGATGAAATGTTCGGATTTCAAGAAATAGCGTCAGCTAAAACTAACCGTATCGTTTAAACGTCCACGTTTTATGATATGTAAATTCACGTGTGGCCATGTCATTAAAAAAAAATAAAGAAGTAACTTTTATTTTGCTACTTTAAGTTGCCGTTACAACATTTCACTGCATTTTTTCTTCTGTTTGCACATTATTATTCGCTTTTAAAACAAAGTCATTGTCCGCCGTCATGATGCCTCACAACAACAAAACGCTATCAGCGCCTCTAACTGTAGAAATAACTACTTTACGATACTATGACCACTAATTTAACCATAATATATAAGTAGTCATGCGTTTAGCTGTTCATATCGTCAAATGCTGATTATTCATTGATATGGCCAGACCATATTATAATGTGACCGACCATTTCATGAAATGGTCACACATCATGAAGTTTTCAATTTTAAGATGTGGCCAGACACAGACATTATTACAAACATTTAGGCATATCAATTGACTGTTTTTTCCACACAACCTTTATTATATTAGTATTATATTCTTACCAGCTGCTTTAATAAATAATAAGTCCGTGTAAATTATTGCTTTAAGGAAATCCACTGGTTTATCGTGGCTATACTTTTTTATAGAAGTCACTAGAACCGTACGATTATTGTGTTAGTTTATCGTTAACAACATACATTGTCTATCCGCAACATAAACATGCGACGGCACATGCAACGGTATATTAAATTTATTTCATTCCTTTCTCGAATTCGCCTTATTCGACGTAGCACACGATACGTTGACTGTGCTAATATTAGAAATAACCATTTTTATTACACTCACTTATTCCAATACTCACCATGTTTTATTATTTTAATTTTTGTATGGAATATTGGGCAAACGAGCAGACGTGTCACCTGATGGTAATTGACTACCGCCGCCCATGGGCACCTGCTACTGAAGAGTCACAAGTGCGTTGCCGGCCTTTAAGGTGGGAGAAGGGGAAGGTGAAGAAAAGAGGGAGACAGGGAAGGTATAGAGCCTCCGGTAACCTCACTCACTCGGCGAAATACAATGCAAGCATTGCTTAACTGCCGGTTTTCTGTGAAGCCGTGGTATCACTTCGGTCGAACAGGCCCATAAGTGCCGAAGTATGGCTCTCCCACAGCTTAGTATTTTGACTGTTTTTATCGCCTGTAATCGTACAAGAAATAATAGACTAATAGCGCTGGTGGCTAAGTTCACATAACACCATTCTTACCCGTTTCTTTTTTCCTATGGTGTCTGTTAATAATAATTAATATAATTATGTATGTGATGATCATTTTGCTATTTTGAGGGCTGTTTTTCTATATTCGGAGCTTCCATATAGCTAAAAATGTAATTAAAAACAATAGTATAGAACTATAAAACATGATGTAAAACATCTAACGTGAGTTATTTCAACGCATTTTAAAAGAAATAGCGCATGACTCGATTCTTCTTAAAATTAGTAATTAGCCTGACTGAGAGTTACTTCCACTCATATATCTTAGAGAATATTATAGACTAATAGAGCAACTTCTGGCGAAGTCGTAACACATATTACGTTAACAAATAACATTGCTCACATAAATGTAATTATAGTTTGGTGTTCGAAGATTAATTTTTCACACAAAAATGTAAATTAAATAGATCATAAGTACTTATACTTATTAATCCAGAATACTCTCACACATTTATAATACATATATCTCAACATATCGGCTCACAAAAGCACCCTTCACCACCTTCACACACTTTACACACACTACAACACAAAATCTTGCAAATGTTTTACAGGCACCGGTAACCGCTTACCATCAGGCGAGAATTGTTTAACTTAGTTGCACAAAAAATAACTTACTTATAGTTCTGTTCCTGCTAGGGAGGGGATAGGGTCAGCAACACGTGGGTGACAACCCAGTCGGAATGTCACGTGTACGCCTTCTTTTACGTTTATGTTTACTTCGTTACATTATTGGCCACATAAATAATCTGCGCGTGCTGACTGTAGGTAAAGTTTCTGGATTCTGATAAATAAGACCAGATATTAGAATAATGATATATATTTTTTTTTCGAATCATATGCCCTCACAATTCAATTTGTCTCACAATTTTAAAAGTAACATGTTCGCAGAGGGTTCCTTTTTCAAATTCCGTAACTCACGGCGTAGTTGCAAAAGTTGCTAAAGATTTATCTACATAGAAAGGATTTTTTTTGCCATTGCCCTTACGCAATAGATCAAATTAACTATTATATTGAGGCTATAGTAACGAGGTGGTGGTTTCTGTTGTTTCAATGACGTGTGTATTGTCAAATTCTTAGATGTCACTCAAGTATATAATAGTCGTCATAAAGTCTTGCGGTGTCTCTTTAAGGTTATAGCGAAAGGCGAGACCTAACGAGAACTTATAATTGAGAAGTATTTAAATATCAGTCCATAAGTTAAATTTAAGGCGAGACTTAAAACTTAAAATCGCTTCTTGTCAGAATTCATAACTATCGGTATGATTTTAGCATTAGCTAGGTGTGTTGGCCCCGTTAGCGGTATAATATTTATACCGTCAATTTCAAGTTGCAACCAAGCAAATAATCAGTATTCAAATGATAGTAAGACATTTTTTTTGCATAATTTGTTCGCCCCTACGACGTACAATTATCATTAATTTAAATACATTATAATAACATTACCAGAACTACCGTCAACGCTATAGTAAATTGACTGAAGAATATACATTTCACTTTTTACGTCTATCTCACATTTTGAATCAATCTGAAGTAAAAAGTATATAGAAAGCGGTCATTAATAATTTACATAATAATTTTAAACTATTGAACAGAAATAATATGTTTTATTAGAAATCAATAAGCTTCCGTAAATATGTTTGTTTAGACGCAGTCAGTTAGTTCACGCCGGATGTTTCACTACTCACTAATTACTGTACTTTTTATCGCAGCACTATTCATATTCTGTTAACTAATACGACGATATTCAATGAATATCGCCTGCGATTGTGACCATGAATTGATAAAAGTTTATTGCTGCAGGCTCTACGCAGTTAGTACATGGTTTATAAACGCCTTGTAAGCCTTTTCTGATAACAGGTTGTAATCCAATCAAATAGATTTATGACTGCGTTAGTCGACGCGGCGAACTCATAAGTGGCTAATATGTATTGTATCTTGACTCCTCATAAACTATAAAATGCG
This sequence comes from Euplagia quadripunctaria, assembly GCA_963859945.1. Lineage (NCBI taxonomy): Eukaryota > Metazoa > Arthropoda > Insecta > Lepidoptera > Erebidae > Euplagia > Euplagia quadripunctaria. The sequence continues at coordinate 12,129,871 of OY982561.1, forward strand.
TGATAATTTGTAGCAAAACAATGAGACAATGATGAGACAATCTCTGCAAACATTTAAATGCAAAATAAAATTATTAAACTGTTGAATAATTAACTTACGGTCATTTTTTAGTGATTTAATTTGTCTTTTATTCGTTATTTACAACCGATGTTTGCTTTAGATTAGTGTCGAAATACGGAATTTGTAGGCTTACAACTTTTGAATCGCTTTTTATTTTGCTAGGAAATCTAAAATACGCATAACTTTGAATACACGATCTTTAAATTGTTATGTAATGATGGCCTAAAATTTGTATGAAAACATACAGTTTAATGAGACTATGTCCAGAAGTTAGTGGTAACTTGTTGGTTGGTGGTGTGAACAGTATAGGCGAAGGTGTTCATACCTTTACAGCTACACTAATATATGTATTATGCAGGCGTGGACATCATACTACGGTGACTTTGGCGAGCTTTAATTAGTCGCAAAATATAAGCGATAAGTCAAATTAAACTCTCACTTAACACCCACACTACCATTAATTTCATTAATAACTATCCACTTAATAGATAGAAATAGTTCCTTCGACTTTCCTGATAGTTCGTTGCATTTTTAAAGAGTCTTTGGTGAATATAAGAACGAAACAGGGCCATACCTCAAACATCAATGTTCAGTAAAACATTCCCTTTACAGGACGGTACATATCGTACTGTTAGTATAACTACCATTATTACGATATGAACCATCCTTTCCTTCAGCCACTTTGAGAAGTTTCAGCCATATCAACTCCATAATATTAAAATTGGATTATTTATTTAAAAACTTTATGCACATTTGTACAAAGGCAGACTTAGGGCATTCTCTACCAGTCAACCTTACTGCTATAAGGCAAAGATACATTTGAAATGATTTATAAACCAAAGTAATATTTACATTACTTACATGTACAGATTTCTAAATTTCATTACAACATGATATACACACAGTTTCATATATACAAAAACACATAACTAGCAACCCGTCCCGGCTTCGCACGGGTAGCAAAGACATCTTCAACAATTATTAACATATTTCAATAAATTTACACAAAATCTTAACTAATTATACACCTAAACCTGCCTCATGAATCACTCTGTCTATTAGTGAAAACCGCATGAAAATCCGTTCAGTAGTTTTTCAGGTTATCGCGAATAGACAGACAGACAAACGCGGCGGGTGACTTTGTTTTATAATATGTAGTGATTATATACTTACAGATATAAATAATTTCAATAATTAAATCAATATAATTTTAAACAATATTGAAAAATACGTTTGCATGAAATAAAACGTAGAAAATAACAGTTAATAGGAGACAGACTTTCATTGTCTTAGTTTTTTATTTAATGGCATTACGTAACCTGTCGTGCTGAACTTAATTTATTTACTTGTCATTTTACATCGCATCGGAATATGCTGAATCAACTGTTATGACTTATGATACACATAGACTCACTAAAGTACAATTGGCACACACCCGAGTATGAGTCTACCTACGTTATATCAGAGTATCTCGTTCTTCTTAAAATGCAAACCAAACACTTGTATGTAATCTACTTTTGGCACCTATGTATGTTATATGTCGGTTTTGTCACATATGTATCATATTTAACACCAATTGCGTATGTTGTATTACAGATGCTGCTTCAATGAGTTGAGCCATGCGCAGCGACGTCGCATACCGCGGGCTGTCGCGGCACGTGGAGCTGGATCGGGCTGCGGATCCTCGAGATAGATTTAATCTACAGGAGCTGATCGGTGAAGGCACCTATGGCGAAGTTTATTGTGCGAGAGACAAGAAGAGCGGTAGAAGGGTCGCGGTCAAGGTTAGTATCCAACTATAAATATTTCATTAATATACATCGTAAACCTGAAACATTTTTTTTTATTTTCTAATATTAAATGCAACTCAAAATTTGACCTCAATCGCAATACCTACTTATAAAGGTTTTTGTTTTTGAATCTGACTATCGCATTACTCATAATAAAAGTTGTTCACCTTATATTAGACCTTTGCAATTACGATGACGTCATTTAAAAGCTATCGTTGGTTCAAAAACATCACGGTAAGTACTATTTGAAAGCACGGCTAAGGTCAACAACATTATAGAGCATGCACTCGTAAACTACGAGTGAAACCCGAGACAATCTTCGCGTCGCAGTCGCACTAGCCCTACGATTTTAGTTTATTAAGAACTCACTATATTTTTTTATGGTTTCACTGTTATGATAATTAACTTGTTATTCACATGTTAGGAACAGAAACACTTCTGCCTAATAGTGAAACACATAGTGGTGTCAATTAAAAGGTGTTACAACAAATTTTGTTAACATAATTTATAATTTTCATAGAGATTGTTCACGAGCCATTGTGTTAAATATGTTACGAGAATATTTTGAATGTGTAAGCCGTTTTGATTTTTTATAGAGCCATTGTTAGCTTAGGTACCACATGCAAATTGATTGTATAGATGTTATCTCAAACGTAGTGTATTCATGTCAAGGTCGCTAAACAATACATGGTTTGGCTGCCTCTCGTTTTGTACAGTCTGTTGGTACTTCTATTAAGTTAAAACAATTCTAGTAAAAACAAACTACAACTTATTTGTTTTAGATCCTAGAGAATATCACAGAGAATATAGAAGAAATAGAAGAGGAGTTCCTGGTATTTCGGGATTTATCTGGCCATCCAAATATTCCTGAATTTTTTGGATTGTTTTTGAAACGCGGAGTATGCTCGGATGACGACCAAATTTGGTTTGTCATGGAGGTCGGTACAATTTACTATTCTCGCAATTTTTAGAATAATTGCGTATTTTAGGTAAACTATAAATTTATTCGACCTTTTGCATTTGCAGCTCTGTACAGGCGGGTCAGTGACAGATTTATGCGCGGGAATGCGGGCTCGCGGTAGCAATCTCACCGAACCACAGCTGGCTTACGTATTGCGAGGTACCGTGCGGGCCTTGACACATCTACATGCGCATCGGTGTATGCATCGCGACGTTAAGGGACATAATATACTTCTAACCGAAGATGCTGAAGTCAAACTTGTGGATTTTGGCGTCTCATCACATTTGGCAGCTACAGCAGCAAGAAGAAACACATCTGTTGGGACACCTTATTGGATGGCGCCTGAGGTAAGAACGTGCGACAATACTAGTGACTCCAAATAGACCAAGTGACTCCTTGAAAGGGTATTTAATGAGATCATTATATCATTACAGATTAAGGTTACGTTAATTGTAATGCGACCTTAAACAACAAAATATGATTGTATTATTGCAGGTCATAGCGTGTGAACAGCAATTGGATGAATCTTATGATTGCCGTTGTGATGTATGGTCGGTGGGCATAACTGCCATAGAATTAGCAGAAGGGGAACCACCTTTATCTGGACTACATCCTATGAGGGCACTTTTTCAAATTCCTCGGAATCCACCGCCGACTCTGTCACATCCCGAAGTGTTTTCTTCGCAACTCGCGGATTTTATTGCAGACTGCTTAGTGAAAGATATGAATCAGAGACCGTTTGCAAGAGAGCTTTTGGAACATCCTCTACTACTCGCTGTTAGTAGTTTTGAGGATAAGGTAAGTGTGTAAGAACGTTTATTAGTGTATATGTATAACAACTAACTATGTACTTACGAGTGAACTTTCCTAAGACTGCACATATGGACAGCGGACGGTGCAGTGCTTAAGTGGTCCTCTTATGCCATACGTACAAGACGTATCATGCGATACATTATACGAAGTCTGCTGTTCGTACGAAGCTGGATGTTCTAGTTGTTCTATGTCCATACGAATTCAATTTTTGTGAAGACCAGACTTGTTTTTGCCAAAGATGTGGTATAAAGATAATGTTATAGAAATTAGACTTAACATATCTTATCCACAGTGGACATTACAATTTTTAAGTGCTTGACCCGTTGAACTAAATTACTATAAAATAAGATACACTTTCACAGTTGACGTATTATATATACAGTGTATATCATCAATTATATATTGTATTATTTAAATACAGTAATATTAATATAGTTTATATAACAATGTGCTTCTGTTTTTTAAGAACATACCTACAGGTATGTAAACTTACGCATCACAATAAATGAAAAATATGAATCTTCGTGATTGCGTAATTAGTAGGTCTAAGATATTAGTTTAAAGTATGGTTACATAAAATATTTTATGCGTTACATTAAATATGTTTATTCCAAACCAAAATTTAATGTAACTACAAAGTAAATAACAAAATATTTCTTTATGATGTAACTGCATTGTTACGGGGCATAGTAATTTCAGCTCTTTGATTTCAGTTGAAAAGGCATTTGTATGGTATATATATGTTTATAGTTTAGCAGCATTAGCTATATATTAGTATTAACTAAATTACTGTAATATCTTTCAGATCCGTAAAGAGCTACAAACAGAAATAAAACGACAGAGAGCTGAAGGTCGAGGGTCTCGGGCACCTGAAGCCACAACCAAAAGGGGTAAACTCAAATCACATCGAAAAGCACGACCAGAGAAAATGTACACCGACGACTTAGCAACACTTGAAGTACTAACAGAAGATGCTATCGTGGAACAGTTACAAGAAAGATATACCCAAAACCAGATTTATACTTACATCGGAGACATACTGGTTGCTGTCAATCCTTTTACAGACGTAGGGATTTACACTGCAAAGGTAGATGACCAAAACTGAAAACAGTTCACTTAAAAACTTATGTGTGCTTCCTATTCCAGCTGACGAGCAAGTTTTATTCATTTATTTTCACACTGTAAAATCAGAGTAATTAGTGTGTGGATGTTTTCTAGCTATTTATTTTTGCCGCAAGTTGTTATACATTTCAGTACCTGCTTTAGCTTAACTTAATAATTATAAAACGCATTCGCAGATGTTGCTAATTTCATCATTGGTTTTATAATCATTATAATTTTAATGAGAATACGGTTGTTTGGGTAAAAAGAAAGCTTTTTAGCCTATCTTTAGTACAGCAAACCTTAATTAGGATTTTGGAATTGAAGATTCAAGTTGAGAAAATAAACAGTTGTGATATCTGTGATTCATAATTTAGTCCAATCAGCTATGAAGTCAATGGCAAATACATCTTTACGCTCCATTGCACAGCAATGCTCTGTTGTATATAAGTTTCTTAAAAATGTTAGAACTGTTTGATAGCTAAACCGACAATTACCTAGATTGCTATAGAGAGTATGTCTTAATTTAGCTTATTACTAATAATAAATCATTCACAATCACATATATCACAATCAAAAAATGCTTAATCAATCAAAATTATGTTTAAATGTTTATTCAGCTTCGTTTGGCAGTCCGTAAACTTTACTTTTAAAAATAAACTTATTGCTTTATGCTTGCTATTTCAAAATAGTCTTCAAAGAATTAATCTTCACTTCTAGACTCAACAGATATATCAGGGTCGTTGTCGATCAGACAACCCTCCACACATCTACGCGGTAGCTGACGCGGCGCATCAGGCTTTGATGCACCAGAAACAGCATCAAGCTATAGTGATATCCGGAGAAAGTGGAGCTGGAAAAACTGAGTCTGCAAATTTATTATTAAAACAACTCGTTTTTTTGTCGAAGGTAATAATTTCAATATTCGAATATAAATAATTTAATATTTTGTTATATTGCATTTGACAATATTATTATAGTACTAACGCCCAAAAAGGGAAAGGCTCACATACAGCGTGGAACATTAAATGTGTCCAGACAATTATTTTGTCAATTTTAAAGATATTGCAAAACTTTAAAGTGAAATGGAATCTGCGTCGCTTAATGCTTAAAACGATTTAAAAACATGGAAAAAATATCGCATTGTGTTCAGAATTTGTACTTTGGTTGAACTCATACATTTACTATGGTACGGTTAATTCACTAGAACTTAGGTGAAATCAAAGATATTTTAGTAAAATTTTCTTATTTTACTAGTATTATTTTCATTCATCATCTCATCCCATGCTTGGTTTTAGTAAGTTATAACTTGACAAAACCAAGCATGGGACGAGATGACGAATGAAAATAATATTAGTTTTGAAATTCGTCAACTTATCCCAATGGGCTGAGTTTGTTTTGGGGCGAGATGACGAATGACTCACAAAAGCACAGTCGAGCTGTATTATAATATTTTAATGCTACGTTACAGCGGTTATAAATGCTAAAAACAAGCCTGTTTAAACTTCACATCCTGGAGACAATTCTCGTCGAATAACGTATTGCCGTGTGGTATTGGATAATTTGACTAACAAATGAAGAAAGCAGTATTTCAAAATGTGGTATTAATAACCATTGAAACTCACATTACTGGTTTAACAACAACCCTCATAAAATAACAGAAGTGAGTGCTCGAGTAAGATTTTCCATTAAAGTATGGTGTGGGACACTTGACGGTCGAATAATGAGTTAATGTTTTTATTTACATTGAATTCAAATCGATATTTAAACTTTTTGTGAATCAAACTACCCAATAATTAGGGAGCACTTATGGAACCAATAACATTCCAACAAGACGGGGCACCGCCATATAATAGACTTCAACGAAAGCAAAGCTACAAATGTTACTATTCTTTGGCTTGCAAGGTCTCCTGGCCTCAAGCTAAGTAACTTCTTTCGTTGGGATTCCTCAAAAATAAAGTGTACAAGTACGGGATAAATAATGAATAACAATTGATTTCTCGCATACGTCTGGTATTACCAGACGTATCTTCGTTTATCCCAATGGATCTAAGGACAATCCACTAAAACATGACTGTGTATTCTTAACGAAGACAGGTACTTACAATATTTTTTTTTTTATTAATATGATGTTTGACTTCTCCCATGTAGTTAATCCCAAAACCTAGTTAATTAACTGGGCCATGGTAAATGTATGACTTCCACAAAAGTTCACGTTCTGAACACATGGTGATATATCTTTTGAATGTTTATATTATTTTATGCAAAGCGATGCAGATTCCATGTCACTTTAAAGTTTTCTTTACAATTGACGAAATAAGTAAAATAAGTTAAAATGACCTTCACTTGTGGATGTTATTACGTGTATAATTATGTATAATCTGAACACTTCTCTTTTTCAGACTCAAAATCGAAATTTAGAGGAGAAGATTCTCCAAGTAAACCCAATTATGGAAGCATTTGGTAACGCACGCACCGGCATCAACGCTAACAGTTCTCGTTTCGGCAAATATTTAGATTTGTCTATGATGAGAGTTGGACGAATCGCAGGCGCACGAATATCTGTATATTTACTGGAACAGTCGAGAGTTGTGCATCAAGCCTTGTAAGTATTAGCATACATGCTCAGATAAGTTAAGCAAAAGTTCATGTAGACAATTTAGGCATGAATGTTTGTTGTTAATAACATTTGAATGCATTTTCGGATATTGCGTAGTTTATTTAAAAAAAAAACGTTATGACTGGTTTCACTAACACTAAATAAAACCATTCCGTGCATTCAAGCATCAAGTTTTCGCTTAAGACATAATGAATTGTAATATGTTTTATATTTTTTGTGTTTCATATATGCGTATCGTAAATGATTTAAAATGCAATAACATTAAAACTAAAACGGAATGAATGCTTGAAATGCTTATAGATAGTGATTCAGCAACCTACTTTCGTACCGCTTTGATTTTTGAGTTCACCGCGTGATTACTCGACCGGTCAAGTATTGGAGGAGAGATTAAACTCGTGTTCTTTTAAATGTCGTATCCGGAATTTTAAATGGGCTTTTAGTACGGCTTGAAGTACTCAAGTAGATATAAAGGTACTTGTCTTATTAAGAATCGAAGATCGTAAGAAGCTTTCAATCGGGGCTTAAGCAAAACTGCTCAATGTAAGAGCATTATTTAATTGACAAACATTTGCATACCGACAATTTTTTCGACTTTCCAAATGACAAAAAACCTGATTCAAACTATTACCTATTACATATATATAATATTATGATGAGTTACCAAAAAACAGCATTTCATATCTATTAATTTCATACCTATGAATTTTCTACCATAAAAATGTCGGTAATAAGTACCTTTGAAGGGAACGCATACAACTTCAAGTTCCCTAGTAAACTAAGTAATAATTACACTTGTCAACATAAACCTTCTTTCTTTCTTTTAAGACCATCACTAATAATACCTTACAAAGCCCCTTCTTCAGGAGTAAGTCCATTAGTTTTTGCATTGTCATTCTCCACCCATGTTACTATAGATATATAGACAATATGTAATTATGTATCAGTAATACTTAAATTGTGTTCTAGGGGCGAAAGCAATTTTCACGTTTTCTACTACTTGTACGATGGACTGGAGAGCGAAGGTCGTTGGCGGAAATTTTATCTGGACGAGCAGCTCAAATCACGGCATCGTTATCTGCAGCCGGTGTCAGTTGCACACAGGGAACACAACGTGCATCGTTGGAGACAACTCAATCAGGCTTTTAAGGTAATTTCTCTAAACTTTAACTACTTGTCGAACTGGAACTCTTTTACGGACCAAAATAAATACTCAATCTAACTTAAATGAAATTAAATATCACTGTTTTACCTTATTGTCGGATTTGTTGTATCTTCTACCTCTTAATCATCTTCTCGTTGTAAAAAGTGCGTATCCTACATCTATTTGTAACTTTTATAAAAAAATCTTTTTTTTTAAATACACCTTTGTAACCAGTGAGAGACTAGCCAAAGACCTAGTCTAGTCTTTAAGAGGTCTGATAATTAGATTTAGTAACTATTTTATACAAAGCTCTATAACGATATCTTAAAAATACCTTTTCCAATGATTAGGAACTGAAAGCGCTGTTCAGAGATTTCACAAAAAAAAACATCTTTAAATTAATAGTTATTATGTCTAGATTTATACAGACTAGTTTAAAATATAGGTATTAATTCTATTCCAATTCCAACAGCTATAAACGTAGCTTATCTAATGATTTTCAGGTGGTGGGTTTTCAAGAAGAGGAGGTACAAATAATATACAAAATGCTAGCCGCAATTCTTCACCTCGGCGACATTGAATTCGGCGAGACACCTGGCGAAGATAATGCGGATAACAAAGCTACCATAATCGACACCGCACCGTTGCATAGAGGTAATAATAATAATAACTTCACACATCTCACACACGATCGTCAACGCCTGATCCCAAATTAGGCATAGCCTGTACTATGGTAACCAGACTGCTAATAAATATACTTAAATATTTCTAAATACATACATATTATATATAAATTACACTCAGACACAGAAAAAATGATCATGCTCATCACACAATTTTTTGTCCTGGGTAATTTATAGTACAGTCAACAATATTGTTCATTCATAAAAATGTACAATACATTACATATACAACCATTCCATGGTATTCGTTGCTGATTTATACCCAGTTTAAGAAAGTAATATAACTTCATAACTTGATAGAGACCATTTATTTTAATGTTAACAACTCATAGTTATTCCAAAGTTATAATTATCTAAATTCAAGTTATTGTTAATCAGTTTACTACGTTTTCGTATTACACTAAGTTGACTTTCATAAAGTTTATTATAAATATGCACATAGGTACGCCACTTATAAAGGTTTACCGAGTAGAAAAAGCAGTAAGTAATAATATTACATTTTTAGTTAATAAAATTTTATTTCCAAAAGCGTGCAGGTTCTTTACAAGTTGCTATTTTCAGATAAACTACTTCTTTGTACATAAACAATACATAAGAATTCTAATAATTCACTTTATAAAAATTGTAATTCTATTGTTCATGTACAAGTAGTAGTTTAATGGAAATAGTTTGTACATCTTTAATTTTATATCTTTCATTTTACGAATGAAATTGTTTTTCTGTTAACCTTACCGATATTAGGCTATTTAATGAAATAGCGGAAATTACACACACGGAATGCTTTAGTCTCCATTTAACTGATCGCCTCTACTTGATAATATACGAGAATTTTAGCCGTCTCATTCATTCATTCAATTCCATTTTCTATTTTAACTTATTCACTTGTTTTAGCTACTTATTCCCTCAAATACATAAGTTGCCTTCATAACATTTCTCTAAGATTTACTTAATAACTTTGAGAAATTTTAAGATGATATTACGTTTCTGATACAACTATGCAGAAACAGAAGCAGGCAAATGTTGTATGTATTTAAAGAGCAAAATCAATGAAGTTGAAATCCATCAGTCTATTTATTAATAAAATACTAAACATACTCAAATACACTCTCGATATTGATTGTATTCTATCATAAATACCGACTAAACGTGAAACTTAATTTTGCTACAAAATCTGGGAATGTTGCCAAATTCAAAACCGCACTATTAAAAAGACTTAGTACACAGCTGGAAAGTCTTGGCCTATATTCTAGGTTTTCCTACGTTGGATGAAAGTATTGGAAATAGGAGTAATTTTACAGTACATTTGTTTTTAATTAGCATAAACTAATGTACACATTAATGTAGAATGAGACCATAATACTGCTAGGTCTTACTGTTCTTTTCAATCTAAATTTGATGTTATTCTGAGTCGTTTTAGTTTTTTTGGGTTCATAAATAAAAATATCTTAAGCCCGTTAAGTCTGTAAGTGTCTAAAAGTTCTCTGTTAAATTATAAAGAACTGTGTTGTTGTAAAATGTACTGCCTGCCTGTTCATCTATGTGTATGTCGTTCTTAATGACTTGATGTCATGGTAAAAATCGCGGCCCTTTTTTCTCTGAGTTAAATATAATGTTGATGTGTGTCTGGACACCGTTTTCAGCATCGTGCCTCCTTGGCGTGGAAACCGTTGACCTCCGTGAGTGCCTTACAAGCAGTAGTGTAGTTGCTCGAGGAGAAACGATCGCAAGACATAGTTCACCTACCGAAGCCGCTGTTGCCAGAGATGCCACTGCAAGAGGCTTGTACGCGAGAGCATTTGACAGAATAGTGGAGAGGATCAATGCGTTGCTATGCCAAAATAGACCTACGTAAGTATGAAATAATAATTTTTTAAACTTAAAATCGATGATGAATCATCATAACATAGACTAAGTTAATACACTGAAATGATTTTATAGTTTCGATTGCTACAAAAATCCTTATATTTCCGAACTAGAAATCGAGTACTCTTAAATATAAAGCAATATAAAGGTTCGTCATAGTGCTGTTTTACCGATGGTAGGCGCTGCACCTCAAGATGTTATAGTAAAATAAATAGGCATAATATTAGGTAGTCCACTTCTGCTTTTAGATCCGCTACTTACATAGGCAACATTTCGAACTTCAGTACTCCTAATTTTGAAAAAGACAAAATGTAAATAAAAAGGCAAGTCGCAATTTATATGAAACTGTTTGAGAATAAGTTGTGCTTTTAAGTAGGTTTTGCGTAATATTTTTTTCTAAAGAAAATCCGTGCTTCTTTATAGAGAACAGCTGTCCATCGGAATACTGGATATTTTCGGTTTTGAAAACTTTACAAGAAATTCATTTGAACAGCTTTGTATAAACATCGCCAATGAACAAATTCAATACTACTTCAATCAACATATATTCACTTGGGAGCAACAGGAGTATATGGCTGAAGGTGTTCCAGTTGATCTTGTTGAGTTCTCTGACAATAGGCCAGTTTTAGATATGCTGTTGTCGAGGCCTATGGGGATGTTGGCATTGTTGGACGAAGAAAGTCGCTTCCCAAGAGCTTCAGATCGAAGTTTAATCGGTACGTAAGGCATATAATATATTCTATTCATCTTTAACTAATTCTTAGTAGTTTACATAAACGTATTTCTACTGTTATATAATTTTTTTCTTGTTTTTCTGTGTATCTCTATTTAACAAATGTAGGATTCTGATGAATAAGCGACCTGTACCGTATTCCAAAGTATTATTTTATATATATCACAAAAAAATAATTAATTTTGGTCTGAGGTTATTGATGTGCACACATTTATTGCAGAGAAGTACCACAATAATATCAAGAGCAAATACTACGTCCGTCCGAAATCTGATGCCATTTGCTTCGCAGTACACCATTTTGCCGGTCGAGTAGTTTACCAGGCCGAAGGTTTTCTAGAGAAGAACCGTAATTTCCTGCCACCTGAAGTTGTACAGCTGATGAGGCAGAGTCAATACGATATTATCAGATTTTTGTTTCAGTGTCCTATAACTAAGACTGGTAATTTGTATTCGCCGTTGCAAGGAGATGTTTTAGATAGGAGTTTGGAAAGTCCGATTAATGATGTTCGGGTAAGTGAATATATTTCTCCGTCTTTTTAATATTTGATCAACGAAGCATTAAGCTTAGTTCAAGGGTTTAACAGGAATACTAATTTTATTTTCCGTTTGAGTAATAATATCGCAATGCGCATATGAGACTTTCGATATCTTTTACAAAGAAATGTATATAAAAAGCTATGTATATGTAGTAAATACGTTACATTTCAGGAGCGGTTCAATAGTCGTGGTCTAGCATCTCAGTCTCGAGCACAACAAACAGTATCGACGTATTTTCGGTACTCCTTAATGGAATTGCTTCAGAAAATGGTGAGCGGGACTCCCCAGTTCGTGAGGTGCCTCAAGCCGAACGACTCCCGCTCTCCTAAGCACTTTGACTCGGCTAAAATACTGAAGCAACTTCGGTACACCGGTGTTTTAGAAACTATTAGGATTAGGCAAAATGGTTTTTCCCACCGATTGACATTTGAGGAGTTTTTGAAAAGGCAAGTATTTTTATTAACTTGACTGATTGTACGTAAGCTTTATTAATGTACTTATGTCGATTGAGCATAGATACTATGTTACTTATTATTTAGTTTGGCTTACCTTTATTTTATTTTAATAGGGAGATTTATTCTTAACTAGAGATCGCATGGTGGTCGAATTTCCACCATGGTTTTTTCATTGGCTAGTATAACTTGAGCTATCATTGTATAGACTTACTTACCATGACAGGTAATCACATATACCTACTGGACGCGTGTAATTTCATTAAGCCGTTTTCACTTCATTTTTAAGGTTGTAAGACATATTGTTTAAAAATTTTAGCTTTCCGCATTTCTTCTTTATATAAACTGTAAATATTCCAAAATTCATGTCACTACGTTCGCGAAATTTTCTTTAAAAGGGATACAAAGAACTCTCTTCACGTATTAATATAATGATCTTTAACTATGTAGAAATACTATTAAAACGAAAATATATATTTGAGCAGTACCTACTTAATTTTTTTACACAGACCAATCCTTTGGTTTACCTATCTAAAAAAATTAAGTACTGACTCCTGTCTGACTCCGACTTGTAGTTGGTTAAAGTCGTTCTAATACGTCGTCCTCTTCTTATTTTGAGTCGCATCCTGTGGGAGGTGGATGATCAATATTTTAGGACAAACAGTTATACCTACGATCTTTGATTATTATTACAGATATAGTTTCCTAGCATTTAGTTACGATGAAGACATTAAGCCGAATCGGGATACAAGCCGGTACTTATTGATGAGACTGAAAATGGATGGCTGGGCCCTTGGCAAGTCTAAAGTGTTCCTCAAGTACTACCACGTTGAACTACTAGCTAGAATTTACGAAGAACAGGTGAGGAGCCAAGATAATAAATACATTTTAAAATAATGTAAGTAGATGAAAGGCTATGGGAACTTATTAAAAGTTTCTTAATCTAGACCATCCTATTTTTTTTTTTACTTTTAAGATAAAAGCTATTTGCATAAATAACCTAAACTTTTTGGTGACTTTTGTTTATGTTGTGTACCACATTATGTTTACTCACAATTTGTCAGTGGTAGTAATATTTTGGCTTCAGCGTTATAACCGCACTGCTAAAAAATTCAGGATAAATATCTTTAAAAAGTAAAACCTACTTCAATGAGTCTAATTATTCCACCTTGATTTTTTGCCGACCTTGTGGATATAAGTTTTGTTCCAAAATTTTAGGGAACTCGCATAAATAAATAAAAATATATAAGAATCACTAAAATCTGTTCACAGTGGTAAAGATAACAAATAACAAAAAAAATACCTCAATCTAAACCTTTTTTGAAGTTGCTTAAAAATTCTTTAATGACTCTGATCGTTTACCATGGGCCGTTCATATTAGCACTTTACTGATATGATAAACAATAGCTTTAGTATACCTGTAGATCTTACAATACACAATGTACACGTGTCTTGATGACTTACCGCATTCGGTATAGGCTGAATGGAATCGGAAACAATCCATTACACTGGGATCAATCTATTCATTGTCGTTAGGAAGAGATAATCGATATCAAACAACCGGTAATTGCATCACATATTGCCAGTAAACCACATTTAGGTATGATGTTACTTTACTAGATGTATATTTTAGTAAAAACGCTGTCATAAAAATACAAACTTGCTACTCCTGTACACTTATACCGGTTCCCCGCAGTTTTATTTGCGTTTATGATCACTGCTCCGCTTCTAAGGGTCGTAGCGAGATATTACTTAGCCTATTACCTTCCTCAATAAGTACTCTACACAATACAAAAAAAAAAAAAAATTTGACTGATAGTTTCAGAAATTAGCCCGTTTAAACCACCACATGAAAAAACTCTTTGGTTTTATTATATTAGTATAGATTAGAAGTCCAAATAGTTTGTTGTTATTTAAACGCACTAACATACTTGTATTACCGCAGGTAACACTACCACAGGCATGTACGCCCGCCTATCATTTGAATAAACGTACCGGCAACGTGTAAACTACCTAAGTTTTTTTTGTTTCTGGACAAAAATATCAGAGGGCTAATATAGTAAAAAAAAATCAGAAAATATTCGAAATATAGGATTACTATTAATGGTTTTTTCCTTTGAAAACTTCATAAAAATATATAATGTTACTCGCCACGTAGAATGCCGTGTTGAAAAATACAAAACGACAATCTGCGTGGCGAGTCATAAGTTACTTAACAGACGTTCCGCATCGAAAGGTACATCGATATTCGCATCCCATTTTGAACCTTTTTTTAAATACTAAATAATTAATCTGTTTATTTTTTCATTGCAAAAGGAGCCGAAAGAGACAAAAATATGTGTTATTTCAAACAACGGAGATTACCGATCCTCTGGAAAATTGACACTTAATCTATTGTATTATTCACAGATAAGAAAAATAGTTCTAGTCCAAGCTTGCGTACGGGGTTGGTTGGCAAGACGACACTATGATAGATTGAAGATGCAGATGGCGATCTCAGTATTGACATTGCAGAAGCATGTACGCGGCTGGCTAACCCGTAAGCGCCTGCAGGAACGACAAAAGCTAATTGCCAGAGAGTTCCAGAGGGAGCAGGACAGCCAGAGGAAACAACCCAAGTCCGGTAACTAAATATTCCAAAGTAAAATAAAAATGGTAACTGTAGCTGATTTCGGGTTAATCCCTCAGTTGCGATTTCACCCGAAAAAATTAATACTAATTCAAGTTGCGTTTTCCCTCAATTTGTTACAAGGTACAGTGGCGGTTCCGTTAGGTTCCGTTCCGTTTTTAGGTCTAACATAATTGTACAATAATCGACGGGTACTACCTACGTAGATAGGTAGTACCCGTCGATTATTACCTAGATTAGTACCTAGATATTTTATAATAATTATCTCGGAATGTATCATATAAAAAAAAGATATCACGCAGACACAATAAGATTATTGTGTTTGTTGAAGATAACCACTTCCCATTATCAAAGTCCAATATTATACAGCATTAGCATAACATTTTCCTAAATGGTATAAATGGCACTTATAGTCTCTTATTGACCTCTGTACGCCAAGCCGTGACCCACAAACTTCAGGACGCAGGAGCCGATTTCCGGGGCAAAATCTAATATAACACAAATTTAAGGCAAAAACTTTACTGCAGGTGCCTCAAACAAGAACAAGGCTATGTTGAAAGCGAAAGCACTGAGGCGGATGACGTCACAGGACAGCGATATCAGTGAACCTAACTCCAACAAAGAGAACATCGACACTAACAGAGCTGCCGTCGTAATACAAAGTCGTAAGTTTATCTTCTTCAATTTAGAGCACAAGGCTCAATATCCGATAAAATACGGGGAAAGGAAAGGATTTTACATTTTTCTAAAGTAAGATGGTTATTGTGCTTAAATATTCAGAATACTTTTCTGCCTGACTGCCAGAGCTCAAATTTTGCAAAACAATAAAATTCGTGTTTTCTGATGCTAGGATTACCCATCGATTTTTTAAACGGTTTTATTTAGCTTGACCTGTCCGTTTTTGTTTGGGTCAAATTTAGTACTTAGTTAAAAATTTTCCCTCTTCCCGTTGATAGATTGATCTGATATTGGTACACCTCTTTGACTCTGATGACAATACAATTTAATATATTCAATATCATTGTAAAGCCAAGATGCTTGTTGAAAATAAAGATAATAATGATGTAGACAATGTACTAAAAGTTAAAAATAATTCGGTATAGCCTAGGTACCACTCTCCTCATCAATTTAGGGCATTGATTAGACAAAAAAATTAAATCGTGGGGCGTAGCGTAACCTGAGTAAATATGTAAACAGCATTTATAATGATATGAGCGGTTGACTGTTGACTAAATTGAGGAGGAGAGAATGAGGAGTGTGGTGTGATGATTATTACCTAATTACCTACCGAATTATTTTTTAAGTTGACGAGAACAAGGCACCTCAAATACAGTCGTTGATAATTCCACAACGTGTTATATCTGTACACTGAAATTTAATAGATTACCGCGGATACACGGCGCGTCGAGCGTGGGCCAAAGGGCGTACGCCGCCGCCGCCCACGCAGCCAGCCCCCGCCGCGCCGCAACTCCTTATGCAGCAGTACTCGCAACAAGAGCGCGCTAATCAACTGCACACATTTTCTGACCAGGTACCCTAGTGACTAACTACCGCATTGATATCATTGACTGCACTGCCGTGAAATAAGCTTCAGGATTCATAAATATTTTTAGCACTATAAACTATATAACTAATATAACAAAGCCGCCTCCTTTCAACAGCTTTTAGAAAGTTTTACAAGTTTTTCAGTCCGTCTAGCGCGAAAATGCTTCCAATTCACAAAGTTTAAATGTTGGCTATAATACGAAATTTAGACAACATGAAAAATAAAGAAAGCTACTTTAGTGCATAATTTCGCTTACTCCCATCGTCATCGGAATACAAATTTATTAATCAAAACCATTCCACGTACGCATTAAACATTTCCGAATTACGCGAATTAAACAACAATCACCATTCTATTAACAAATAATTGAGTTGACGTCAAAGGCAACAAAAAATACGAAACACGCGTTTTTTTTTCAAAATTGGAATCAAATCATACTTAGATATTAAACAATTTTAATTATGGTGTTAGGTTGTTCATGGCAAACTCGAGTTTAATTTGCGTCACAAAAAGGTCATGTTGCGATATTTGCGACATTGTTTACTAACCTCGTTTTCACGTCTCGGTATCGAGGAAGGAAAATTGACGTTGTTTGCTTTGACCTTCCTCCGCTAAATGTTTACTTACATTCAATGACTTCTTAACTTATAAAACGGCATACATATTAGACTAGACCTGTTTAAAGACGACGCTTAATATATTACCTTCTGTAAATTGTATGTAAATTTATTTAATAATATATAAAGAAATTAAAACATAATTATTCGGACCGAATTTCTTTGTAGCTCTTTCCACCATTCTCGTTTTGCGTTACGTATCACAGGTTTACTTATTTGCTAGCGATAGTCACTCCAAATTGTTAGAACATCTTAACTGTAGTCCATAAAACCAAATTTCTTTTTTAACAAAACTGTATTAATTTCTCAGGTGCACAACAAAAATCAAGAAGTTCACAAGAACCTACGTCGTAATAAGCCAGGGATCAGATTGCAGGCGGTGCAGCGAGCTGAAGAATACCGACAACCGCCCGGTTTCACTCTGGTGCCGGCGATCATTAGGGGACAACCCACACAACTCGAGACAGATGCTAGTAGGCTGTCGAGGTAAATTATAAGCTCAACTTACTCAAACTATATCATATAAAAATCTTAATGGGGTTGATGTTTCAAACTAATAACATATGTGATGTGATGTCTGAGACGAGAGAAATGTCGAAAGAAAGTGAAAGCCTTGAAGTAGACTTTAAACTTAGACTTTTAATAGTAACAACAAAATTTTACACACAACACTGAACAACTACAAGTTCAATAATGTTCCTTGCAGTTTCTTCTGCAAATCACTAAAGTAGGTTTTTAAACATTGGCCCAAACTCAAGAGACAAAATTAAACTATTATATCCACTAGAGGAGGATTGCAGTCTTACAGGTCCTGTAAATTAACACACAAAATGTCTGCCAAAAGTCTAAACAATTTCATGACGGCCACGGCGGTATTAACAATTACTTATACTCTAGATCACTGATACCCAAAGTGGTCTATATCGACCCCCAGGGGTCGACTGCGACCTGCAAGGGGTCCGTGTAAGTAAAAAAAGAATTGGGTGTCCGTGAGATGTAACCGTGACCCGTGGATCCCCCACGATAGTGGATCTCATTTTAGGTAAGCCGTGACTATAGTTTTGACTCTTCATATTAATGGAATAACGCACATATACAGCTTGCTTATTAGTTTTTACTTGAAATGTAACAAATGTACTATTCGTATCTCGTAGGTTTTGCAAACAAACTTATTTTCGCAATTTTATAATATTAGTAGCAAATTAGTATATCTCATAATTGTTGTGTATCCGGGGGTCTACCCAAACCCGAAAGACATGGTGAGTGGTCTGCGGGACAATTAAGTTTGGGGACCTCTGCTCTAGATGATTCATATACCTACATATATTTTATCTTTACGAAAAAAAAAAATATTTCTAACTTCTTCTGTGTCGTGTGTAGTAGGTTTGATGGGACAATTATTTGTGTGATTTACATGTAATGTTCTGTGTATGGAGCTCGGTTATAAACATTACATATTACGTATAAAATGGAAATAGTACTATTTCTATTTTTTACCACAACAACATGACTGACATTTAATGAATGTATAAATCCAATAGGATTTATACATCCATTAAATGTCAGTCATGTTGTCGTTTTTTGTAGAGCTGATAATAATCAGCTCTACAAAAAATGGTATATTACAAGAAATCGTATTAAGCCGTTACCTGAATGGTTGAATAGTGTAATTCGATCGTCAAATCGAAATTGGTCGAATTGTAAAATAATTGTAGAAAAAAAATTAGGTTGATCGCCTAATCTTGCGCAACATTAAAATAGAACGAGTATTTATGAAGCGTGTTTAATGCTACTTGTTATAACGCGTTCCTATTGAAATTAAACGTAAACCGATTGCTCAGGTGAAAAATACCTAACTGATACATTTTGTGCAGCTGTGGATAATGTTTAAATTGTAATATGAACATTTTGGCAAGTAGAGTAGTAGCGTACTTGCACCAGCTCATTATAGGATCCGAATGAATACGTATCTCATAAAAACTTATATACATTTAAAAAATCTGTGTTTTCCTCATGCTTTCTCAAACGGAATTTCACATAGTCCATCGCCCGAGTTCCTGGAAAGTCCCGCTAGACCTTGGGATGAACCGTTGATATGTAAGAAAGATATTGAGATCAAACCTTCCAGGTGTGTTTATAGATTTCTATAATTAGTAGTTTAGCAAGAACCCAAAAATATATACATCGGCGGCTATGATTAGTAGGAGCAGTAGGGCAGAAGTAAAATATTCTTCAAATGCAAACCTGTGACCTCAGATCGAAAACTAATTCGAATCAGCTCGATTCTGACTTACACACATTCTTGTGAACAGTCGAACTTCTACGAATTTGTAAAGCAGACTGTTAGTGCCGTGATAAAGTCTATATTTATAATATTTAATTCAAATATTTCATTTATTAGTTGGCAATCTGCCAAGTAATAGTGTATGTGAAGCAGTTAGATGTTGGGTCATTAACTTCTGTGGTTCTTCCAATTTTGTCTAGATACCAACCAACTAGCAACGGTCACGCCCACGACTACCGCGATGACAGGCATCATTACGACAGGCATCATCAAGAAAGGGATCATCACAATGGTCACCACAATTGGCAGCAACCGCCTTGCAGTCGCCAGTGCGGGGGCCTAGTCAGGTACGACTCCTACGAAAGGCACTTCGACGGGACTAGGTTCTGGCCATAACTATTACTAACCGTTTCATTCTATCGCATGCATTACGCGTGGAAAGCAGGGAAAATAGGTATGGACCACACTCATATTTTTATGGCTACCTTTCTACCTAAGGCTAGTTCGTTTTTTTGGACCAAACAGAGCAGAGCTGTTTGAATTGCATACATGTTTTAAGGTTATACTATTTATTTATTTACACTTTATGCACATTTGGTACATAGGCGGACTTAATGCCTAAGGCATTCTCTACCAGTCAACCATATGGTGATGCAGAGAAACAGGACGTAGGTGCGTTTTAACTAAAATTAGTTTAAGAAACAAGATGTTATCTAATCACACTAAATATACTATGTAATAATTATGTTACCACTTACATAAATACAATACACCAGTACAATATACAACATACACACATACATATACTAATATAGATACTTAAGACAACGATAGATAACAAATTATGGGCAAGTTGATTCTGCCAATTGTTTGAAGAGATACTCCTTTACTTTTACTTTAAATGAGTATGATGACGAGGAGGATGAGGATATTGTTGATACGTTAGGAGTGCTTACAAGACCCAATGATTATCTACCGTCAGGCAATCCGTATGTCTCTTTGCCAACTTGTCACAAATATTCATCACACAAACGGAAACAAAATCTTAAACAATAAATTGCTTTAATGTCCTTTGTTGTTTAAGCCCGTTGTTACCAATACAAATTCAATATAGTATTTATAAATGAATTGCATCTAAAAATTACTTTTATTATAAGGCCTCATAATATCATAATGATATTATGTTTAAGGAATTTACGTTACGTATAGGTATAGATAACACTTTCAACATTCTTTTCTGTGTTTAATTGAGTCAGTACCTACTGCAAGATACTAAAATATGGTAGATTTTAAAACGGCATCCTTTTAATTTTGAGTTCTTCGTTAAAAATTCCACAGTACCTATTCCAAATTCATAATGTTGTCTTCTCTACCCCTTATTCGCAGGCTTATTGTCTTGTTTTAAAGTATATATTGTAATAACTTGTATCTTTCTCAACAGTAATAAAATCAACGAGCTGGTCAGAAAATCTCAGAAATCTGAACCACCACCACGGCCGGCATTCACTCCCACCTACGACCCAGAGTCTGACCTGAGAAAGATCCTCCGGAATTCACCAGAAATTCTTGCTACTCCAGTGTTTAGCTCTGACGATGACTACACTGAGGGGCCTTTTAGGTTCAAGCAAT